>QJNS01000239.1:0-117367 GCA_004154925.1 Monosporascus cannonballus
CCCCCCCCCCCCCCCCCCCCCCCCCCCCCCCCCCCCCCCCCCCCCCCCCCCCCCCCCCCCCCCCCCCCCCCCCCCCCCCCCCCCCCCCGAGGGCGATGGGCGACTCGGCCGTCGGTCAGGCTCTGTATTTGCAGCACTGCATGGTACGGCGTTGAAGAGAAGGCTCTTGGGAATGCTTTCGGGGAATGTGACGGCGTTCACGAAATGATGTTTTCTCGCACACAATTGAAGAAAATGCCAGGCTCTGCTTTCGGGGGGTATATTCCAAATCATGAGAGGAAAACTGGAGCTATGATTGTCTTGCCTCCCTTATGCGCTGGACAACATATTGTACGGTTCTACCGGTGTTAGAGCGAAGTTCGTTGCTATTACCGCTAGAGGCCTTGCGCCATACATCCTCCTGACAGAAAGGCCAGATGCTCAAAGCATGGCTCGATCCAATCCTAGCTGGGTCTAGGCTGTTCTAGGAAGATAATACAATATCTCAAGAAGTTGAGATCTTCAAAGCTCGTAAAATGTCTTGACGCTCACGAATTCAAATGTCAGAGAAACATCACGGCGATTGAGTTCTTATTTTTATTTTTCTGTAGTACTGTCGAACAGAGAACGCCCTATGTATATCAATCTGACCCAGCAACATATAAAGTAAACCCAAGGCACAAGTCCCGTCACGACAAGGAGGGCCAAGCGAGAAGGCACCAACATGAAACAAAGGGACACAGTAATTCATTCCTGTTCTCCAACGAGACCCTACCAAAGGGATCACTTCCAACTCCACTCCCCATCCTGTCCTACAAGCTCTTCCTGAACGCATTGCCGAACATGACCATGCCGAAGACGGAGATCACGCTGAGCACGGTGGGCACGGGCTTCCCGAGGCGGACGGCCCGGGGGATCGAGGAGCCCCCCAGCACAACCGAGGCCAGGAGCGCCAACTCGACGCCCCAGGGCTGCCGGCTCTGGATGCGATACCCGCCCAGGCCGTCTTTTGGCGTGAGCGCGCGGGTTAGTTAAGCTTGGCTATTGAGTTCCTATGCGCTTATAGAGGCGGGGGACGGGGGGCCAGCGTAGTGTTAAGGGTGATCGACGGTGGTGGCGGTGGTATTTAGCGTCACTTACACAAGAGACCGACAGTCAGCCCGGCGGCGATCGAGGGCACGGAGCCCGTCTTGACGAAGCCCATGGTGCCGCCGCTGGCTGTCAGGGCGCCCAGGGCGTATGCGATGTTCTGCAGACTCTGTGATGACGTCAGTAGCTGGCCCGGCTGGTACTTGACCCGGCGCTCGCCGGTTGACTTGCCATTGTGACCGGTGAGAGATACTGTAAAGAACTCGGACGTTGGTGTTGGTAAGTATGCGTAGCAGAGTCTCTGCGATTGGCACGTCAATAGGTAGCGAGAAGCTTCCTTAGCGCGTCTGGGGTTATCTCAAAGTGGCCTCAATTTCGATGCTGGGCTATTTGCGGCGAACCAGCCAGAGTCCCCAGATTTCTCCGGATCTCCGGATGACCTACGTTATCGATAACTATAGAAGTAAGCGAACCACTTGCCCTTTGGGGATTTTGAAGAAGCCTGGGGTATTCTCGTCAGTGGTTCGTCTAGACCCACGTGAGGAGAGTCCAAAATGGCGGTACTAGTAGTCTTTTCCAGCTAGAGAGACCGGCATGTACCATGAATAATCGTATACAATAGATCTATAGTCTGACCACTCGAGCTCCATGCTTTCTTTGCCATCGCATTCGTAGCCCAAGCCGTGCAATTTGGATGGATTTCAGGCTTCCCTGCGCCTTACTGTCCCTCCTTGTACGCCCCTTCGGTCATAATTTGGTGTAGAGAAGTCTCGTTCCACAAGTGAGATTTCAAAACCAGATGCTTGATTATGTGGTGTCTTCCCCTGGACCGCGGCGGCTCGAGGTGTATCGTTTCCGCCTCAAGGCCATGTCGACTGCCGTGTGTATCAGCAACTTCAGCCCAAGCCGACCTAGCTTTTTGCGTGAGCAGGGCATTCCATGTACTGAGGAGTTGAATTCGCGGGTGTCGTCGCGTCTTCCGTCGCTCGTACCGGAATATGCTCTGACCATACGGCGAATGGTAATCCCACAACTCCATGATGTCGAGGTTGGGCATCTTGAGCGCAGCAGCTGCTGCCGTTTGAATCATGTGATCATAATTGGCGAATGGCATGAGCTGCTGGGACGTCATGGACAAATACTTGAGATTTGGCCATCCCAACTCGTACCTCACGGGTATGATGGGCTGCCCGCCCCAAAATTGATCGAAGAAATGTCTGGCATCTACGTTATAGGTAGCGTGCAGTTCCTCGAATTGCCAGCTTGTTCTTGCGAGATCAAGGCCCAATGCCGCCATACACTCCCTTTCCCGCCCCGAATGATAGGGTAATGTGTCATAATCTTCGGAAATGGACACTCGTTTTAAGGTTCTGTTCCGCGTCTGGAACACATTTAGGAATAAAGTGTGGTTCTCCATGTCACGCCCCCAGCGGCCATCGCCTTTACTGGTTCTGATGCCGCGCCAGGTTTCATATCCGAGATTTTCTAGACGGGTCAAGGCCTTGAAGGTGGGCTGTAGGCCTCTAGGTATGGAGAAAGCTCGAAAGAACTGCCGACGAATAACCAGGGAATTGACTATACTCACCCGTGGGAGCACCCTCCCTACTTTTCTGGCTGCTTTCAAGTCCAAGCTGAGACCTCTGTAGCCTCCAGATAGCCTCAGCTTGGCATTGTCGGCCATTCTGGCCCTTCTCCCAAACTTCCTGCTCCAGCCATGAGCGAGATCGAGTGGCCGCTTTTCCGGGAATACCATTTCCGAACTCCAAGCAGTATCATTGATTCGGAAGCCAAGTTCTTTCGCGAAGTGTTCCGGATCGCTCGGCGAGTGTACGCTAAGCTCCAAAGTCAGTCCTATGGGGCTTACTTCATTTCCATTTTTGTTGTTCCATTCGGATAAGGCCTTAAAGAGGTCCCAAAGAGCGTTGGTGAATGTGATATGGTTGATCTCTTTCTCATATGTCGATTCTTGTTGATCGCACCTCTCACAGTCGTATTCGGGCAGTTCCAGTCGCAGCCAAATCCATTCCAGCAAGGGCCTGCGGCGGCCTTGCACAACCCTGTGGAAATCATTGATGTCTGTTTGATGCAAAATGAGGCGCTGGAAGGTGATCATTTCGAAGAATACCTACCATTCTCGACATACAGCTGCGCAGGACGATAAACCCCACGATGAAGAACGCTTCTTCGAATTTCGATCCTTTTTGCGTCTTCCCTCGTACCGCTTCGACTCTGACACATATTTGAAAACAAAGTAGCCGTAGCTCCGGTGCCTGCCGCGACCAGTACTGGCTAGGCATCTGGTTGATGCCTTCCAAGGTCAATATTGATATCAACGTCGGCTTCTTTTCTTCTTCTATTTTTAATATTTCTTTCCCCCATTCCATATTGGATGCCATCTATTGGTTGGAATAGAGGCATTGGCGCCCTACACCACTTGTATATATATATAGATGTATAGCCCTCCCCAGTCGGAGGCCGGTTACTTAAATAGAATTTAACGGGTATTTATTCTATCTTACACAGGTTATAAGCTCGGCTTCGCCGAAATTACTTTCTTTAATTAAGGAATTTCTTTTTCGGAAATTAACTTTCGTTTTAATTTTTATTTTATTAAAACTTTTTTACGTTATAGATATTATTTAATAGCAGCTACAAATTTAATAGCTATTAAAAATTATTATTATTTTTATAATTTATAGTTTTCTAATTATATTATATAAAAAATTATTGCGATTCAAGAATTGAAAAATTTCGATGTAATATTAATAAAATAAATATTAATATTAAATATTTTCTTAAATTTAAAAATAGTTCCGTTTATTTTAATATTTATCGTTTTTAACTCATGCGGGGTTTTTTTAATTTATAACAGCTTTTATTCAGATAAATGCTTGAAAAACGTTTTAAATTTTAATTAATTTTTTTACTTAGGTAATTTTTTATTGCTTAATTTAATTACTAAAAAGTTAAATCCAATCGTTAAAGTACTAAAACTTTTAAGTAGAAAACTTTTACTATTTATTTATATTACGACCTAATAAGGTGCGGCTATAGAAAACGGTGGCAACAGGAATTTAAGAGCTAAATAAGCCAAGCTGTAACGAACCTGTCATACATCCACCTGGAGGTATGAGCAGTATCCGAAATGGGGTCTTGATTTGCAGGTAACAATAAGGCGAGGAATAATTTACTAAGGGTCTATTCGTTAAAAAGATTTAAAGACTTTTCTCTCAACTAAAGAACCGTACAATTACCTCTGGATTAAAAACTTAGATTAATAGCTAAAAAGCGAAACTAAGTAGGTACTATTTATATAAAAAACCGATTTATTATATATTCTAATTTCCAAAGTAAATGTATCGTAGATCTATATAATTTATGTAATTTAGCACCAGATCACCTAAATTATTTAAATCACTTTTAAAGCCAAACCTTTCTATCCGTAATTTAACCGTGGCGGATCGCATTAGGCCTTAAAAGTTGGTCTTTTCGAAATAAAAACCTTTGTTCCTATAACATTATTTCCCCTTTCCAAGGATTTTTGTCCCAAAGATAAAAACCGTAAGTCGCTACCTTAATTTATTAAAAAAAGTTAAAAATATTCCAATTAACTTTATTATAATAGGACGTATTTAGAAAAAAAAGAAAAAACCTCGTTTAAATTAACGCAACTTTTGCGATATTTACACTAAATTAATTAAAAAATTCGGAACCAAAACCTTTATTTATTTTAACTGTATCCGTTTTAACGAAAAGAATTATTTTTACGCATTGGATTACTCGAATTGCAATTATTATATCCGTTACTAACGCCTTTTTTATAACGTTTTAACGATAAACTCCTTAAAAAAATAAACGAAATACAAAAGCGTTTACAAAAAAAATAACGCGAAATTAAAGATAACTTCCTGGCTTATCAAAAAACTGCTAAAAAAAAACTAAACGAATTGCGACGCCGGCAAAACGAAAAATCGAAAAAATTCGTTAAGAAATTAAGGCGACTGCGGCTATAACAGGACTTTCTTAAAAAGAAAACGGTAAAATTATTAAAAGAAAATCTAGAATTAAATTAATTAGAAAAACAGGAAAAAATGGAAAAAAAGTAACGTTACGTAGATACGGAATAAGTACAGCTTATTTTTGAAATGGACGCTATTATAAAAACGTCGGTTTCCTTCAACTAAAGCACCGCAAAATTAAATTTAAGCGGGGGACCGTTATCGCCTACAACCTTAGCCGCACTGAAAATAATCGGTCAGAATTCTAGCGATAAAACGTCTTAATTAAGTCCATCGTATTCGTTAAATGGTTAAATAAGTTTTACGTATTTTTTTATGTAAGTATTTTTTATTTAATTAAGTATTGGATTTTATTTTTAATTATTCTGGAATCCAGTATTTGTTCGATTTCGTATTCGTTAAAGTTTTTTTCACGTTCCAGGTTTATTTTTAATAAGGCGTTTTTAGGTGCTAGTTTAAGCAAAAAAAATGTAAAAAATAAGGTATATTTTTATATTTTTGAGTAATAACAGTCGGTAGCTAATTTTGGAAATAACTTTTTTAATTTTAAACGGGCTAAATTTTTTAAAATCGAATTTGTTATTAAGTTTTTTCGTTTTAATCTATAAGATATTTAAAATTACATTTTATTTTTGGCGTAATAAGTAAACCTTATTTCCTTTTGCTAAAATTAATCCCTTAATTCTTTTCTTTTATAATATTAAATTATCCGTTATTAAAGGAATCGCAATTTATTTTGGAAATAAACCTGGATCGTTTTGATTTTTGTCGTTAATATTTTTGCTCTTAAGGTAATCGTAATAATTTTTGGTACTTTATTAAACGGTTATTTGGGTCGTTTTGTTTTTGCGTTATATCCGTATATAGCTATATAGGGAAATATGCCTATATTTTTATTAATAAATATGTTATAAACGATTTGTACCAATAATAAAAATTTTACCCAATTATTCTGTTAGTAATTAACGTAATTTCGAAAATATTATTCCAAAATTTAATTAAATCGTTTTATTTATTTATCCGCTTAAAAATAATACGTTATTAAGAATTTAAGTTTAATACCGATTTGTTTAAAAAAGCTAGTACTAAACTTTAAAGTAAAAAGCGTATTTTTGTCAAAAATAATCTTTTCTAGTATTTCATATTTATTTAAATAATATTTAATAAAAACGTAAACCAATTATTCTGCCGTTGCGTTCCTTTTAAAAGATAAAAAATACCTATATTTAATAAGTCTGTCGACAATCACCCAAATTCCGTCGTATGCAACTTTAATAACTGGATTTTTAAATCGAGAAAAGCTAATAATAAAATCCCAAATTATAATATTTTATGCCTTATTTAAAATATTCGTAAGTTATAATAACCCGTAAGGCTTATGGAGTACTACTTTGGCCTTATTACAAATATTGCAGTTTTTGATTACCTTTTTAATTAAACGACGTAATTTAGGGAAATTATATTTTTTTTGTAACCGTCGGGTAATCTTAAAAATTCTTTAATATCCGTATAATAGGTTTTTATGGAATTCCCTTACGAATTATTCCTATTAATCCTTTGGAACATAAATTTTGCTATAATACAGTAATTAATTTTTTAATTACCCCTTTACCTATTGCACCTTTTTCTGTTTTTTTTTGTCATAAAAATTCCGGAACCGTATCAAAAATTCGGGGGATAACTTTTTCAAAATTTCGTATAACTATATTATGTTATTTTGGTTATATTATAACATTTATATGTTTCTTTTAGAAACTTTAAAATCGTAATTGCCTTTACGATTAAAAATATCCGCCTAGATATTTTTTTTAATGTAATATATTTTAAAGTTAAATTTTGACAAAGAAATTATCTAAATCTTATATTTTTATTTAATTTTTATATTTTTATAAATCGGGTAAAGTTTTTGTAATCGGAATAAATATCGAAAGATTTTTTCGGTTCATTAAAGAAAAGTTTTTATTCTTTAAAAGCGTTAATAATCGCCAACAACTCCTTATCGTAAATTAGGTATCTAAATTCTGCATTTCGAAATATTTTTAAATAATATGTTACTAGGTATTATTTGTTATTATCCTTTAATTATTTTAAAACGGCATTTAATATATAATCTAAAATATCCGTCTTTAGGGGTTTCCTTTTATCGGCATTAAGTAATCTTATTATAAGTTTATTAATAATTACATTTTTCAAAATCTAAAATACTTTTTTTTGTTTTTTTAGAAATTTAAACTTTTTTCCTATATATTTTTTAATAGTAAATTTCGTTAATGGCTTAATTATATTTCCGTATCCCTTAATTAAGCTACGTACATAACCCGTAAATCCTAAAATTTACCGGATATTTATAACGGTTACCTTATTAAAAATAGGCCAATCCTTAATTACTTTTATTTTAAAACGTTAAATCTAAATTTAACCGGTGGTAAAAATATATCTTAAAAAATTTAGCTTTTACGTATGCCATATACTTTTGGCTGGGTTAACTCGGATATTTGCCTTATTTAACGTTTAGAGCACTTAGGCGACTTATTTTTTGTACTTTTTTAAAATCTCGGAATAAATGAAAATATCGTCGAGGTAGACAAATATAAATTTGTCCAGAAATTTTCTAAGCGTAATTATAATTAGGCGTTAAAATTAGCAAAGGCATTAATAAGTCCTATAAGCATTACTTTGTATTCGTAAAATTTATATATCGTCCTAAATACCGTTTTCCATTTTTTTCCTTTGGCTATTTTAATATAATAATAATTATTTCGGAAATTAAATACTATAAACCATTTTATTTTATTAACGTTCTTTTTTAACGTATTTATAAAGGTTAAAAAATATCCATTCTTAATCGTAATATCGTTTAACTATTTATAATCGATCATTTTTCTAAAAACCAAATTTCCGTTTTCATTAATTTTTTACTTTTTATCTTTAATTTTTGGCACCATAAAAACAGGATGTCCAACAGGAAAATCAAAAAGTTAAATATATTTTCTTTTTAAGTTAAGTTACATATTTTTCTATAAAACCTTTAATTTATTAAGATTTATGTAATAAATTTTGTAAAATTTAAGATAATGCCCTTTTTTAATAGGTATTTTGTAATCTTATTAGCTATAAGGTAGTAATTCGTAATTTTTTCTATTTTTGAATAATTTCTTAAATCGTCGGTATTTAGATAGTACTATCGAAAATTAATTTGCAATCTGGATTTTCTTAATAATATAGCAAATTCCTTAATTATTTTTCTCGGGTAATTTTCGTTTTGGTTCCCATGAAAGTATTTAATTTTTTTAGTTAATACGTAAATTACTAAATTTAAGCTATGGTATTCCCAGGATAATATCGTATCCGGAAATATCGACAATATTTAGCGAAATCCATTCTTAATATCCTTAAATCCGTATTAGGAATTTCTTAATTTCCCGTAAAATTCGTCCGTTTTCGTACGTAAATAAATTTCCGTTTACTGTACGTAATTTATATAATTTTAATTTATATTTTCAAAAAATTTAATATTTTTCTACCATTATAAGAAAAATAAATTTTTTTTCGGTTCTTAAATCGATTATAACTTTAAACGTTTTGTTTTTATATCGTAAAGGAATTTCGATCTAGTTACATAATCCCTTTATTACCTTACATAAGGTTTTATATGTTAAAGCTTTTCGATACCTTATTTTCGAAAACCTTTATCGTTTTTTAATTAATATAGTTTACTTACGAAAAAGCGTTTCCATTCTCGAACTTTCTTAGCCGCATACTTGGTACAATAGTTATCCTTACACTTATACCATTTCTTCCTGCCCAACTGGCATCCGAAAATAATCGTTCTTTTCTGGCTTATCTTTTAGTTTTATACCTTTTAAATTATAAGGTCGAAAAGGTATACCTCCGAAAAAAATATTCCCATATTTAGGAGCTCGTATTAAATGCAAAACATCGGGGTGTAACATAAATATTTTTGCGATATAGCTTTTCGACTCCATTCTGAATTAAAATATAAATAACAAAACCTGGGGTATTCTGGCTATCGGGGGGTTTTTATACATTCGTATATATTATCTGGTTCGGTAAATGTTTTTTCGTCCTATCTAGGCCAAAAATTATTATTTTCTTTAATTTTAAAATGAACGGAATAATCGTTGCAGTAACAAGTAATAAAATATAACAGGTTATAAAAATTTACCGGTGGTGTTTTCCGGTAAATAGTACATTTTGGAAACTCGTAAAACTCCAAAAACAACCGTCCATAATTACTAATATCTAGTCGAAATTAACTTTCCTTTATATGTATTTTATATTTTTTAAAATTAAGGTAATATTAGCATCCTAGCTTTATAGCTATTTTAAAAACTATTTATCCCGGGTAATATTTGTAAGCTTTAATTTTAAAATTCTGGCAAGTAAAATAATTTTTATATTTTAGGTTATTATTCTGAATTTAAATAATTATGGCAATAATAAATTCTGGCTGGGAAAAAATCAAACTAATTTCTTTCTCCTTTTTTTCTACCTTACTATTTATTTCTTATTTAATTATTTTGACTTTTTTCTGGGATTAAGGAATTCCTCCTTTTTTAAAGTTCCTTTTAGCAAAAAAGCGATATTCGTTTTTGAAATACCTCTTTTTGCTATAATTAAAACATTTTACTTTAAACTTGTTTTTCTTGGGCTCCTTCGAAACAGTACTTGCTTTTTTCTGAAGCTTACCCTTATTCTTTTTAATTCGGTTATTAGAACTTTTATCATTACTTCGTCTGCCGGTCCCTTTCTTTTCGAAATACTAATTAAAAGTACGGCGGTTGGTAATAATAACCTTATCGGTATATTTTGCAAAAATTTTTATTTTGGGTTCCATATATAACTTATCCTTAACCAAAGGTTTTAAGCCGTTATAATAAAAATAAAATTACGCGCTTTTTAACAAATTAACAATAATTATTAAGCGATTAAATTTAATTATATATTCGGATATTAACTTAATTTAACGAAAAAAATAAAATTACTTAATTACATATTATTTTTTATTTAAATTTCCAAACAAAATTCGTATTTTTTCCTCGAAATATTTGTGCTTGCTGAAAATAAAATTAATTATATTTAAGGATTTTTCGGAGTAATTTTGCAAATAATTTTTCATAATTAATTCGAACTATAAAAAAACTTTTCCGGTAAATAATTAAAAAATAACTATTACTTTTTAATAATTTTTCGTCAAAGAATTTTTATAAAATTTAAGGTAAAGTTTAGCCTAAACTAGAAATCCTTCTATATCTGTAAATCTATTATAAGGTTTGGGGGAAATAGGTTTATAACCTTTAACGTCTAGTATTCCGTAATAGCTAGGAAGTAAAATAATTCCTTCGCGTATTTGGTTTATTCCGAACAATAGCAAAGTCGAAGTTCTCTCTAAGGTTTATTTTGTTCCGAACGAAAGTGGTCGGAAACCACTTTTTTAACTTCGTCCTTTGGCGGAGCAAAATTAAAGAAAAACTGGCTTTTTTCCTTTAACGAATTAAATATTTTCTTCTTTTAGGCTTTTAACTTCTTATGCCAAAAGGTCCAGTTTTTTTTCCATAATAAGTTTTTTTTCTTTTTCTTTTAAGACCTCGGCTCCGTATTCTTCCTCAGCCTTTTCCTTAACTATCTTTTCTTCCAATTCCTCTCCCTGGATTTTGATAATATCCTTAAGAGCCGGGATAGGTTGTTATTTGGGCTGCAAAAATAATAGGCCTCCTTAAAATCGGGTAATAAAGGGTGCCATATTATTAATTAGTTGAAAAACTTTTTTAATAAGTAATAAATCGTTTAATCTAATTATTAATTTTTCACTGGCTAATAACGGGAATTAAATATGCTATCTGTTTTCTGAACGTCGTTTTATAATATCGTCTTTATTAAATTCAGGAAAATTTATGCCTAACTAGGCCTTAAATTATTCGTCGACTATTAATTAAGGAATTATCAAAATATAATAAACTTATTATACATCTATGTGGAGATATAAACAATATCCGAAATAAGGTTTTGATTTGCAAATAACAATAAGGCGAAAAATAATTTACTAAGGGTTTATTCGTTAAAAAGATTTAAAAATTTTTCCTTTAACTAAAAAACGGTATAATTACCTCTGGATTAAGAACTTAGATTAATGGCTAACGAACGAAATTAAGTAGGTGCTATTTATATGAAAAACCAATTTATTATATATCCTAATTTCCAAAATAAGTATGTCGTAAATCTATGTAATCTATGTAATCTAGTACCAGATTACCTAGATCACCTAAATCATTCTTAAGGCCAAACCTTTTTATCCGTAATTTAACCGTGGCGGATCGCGCTAGGCCTTAAAGGTTGGTCTTTTCGAGACAGGAACCCTTGTTCCTGTAACACAAGCTATGTAACGACTTGATAAGATCGAACGTAAAACCTTCAAAACTAGGCCTAATAAAAATAATAAATTATAATATATAAATATATATTTTTTATAACTTAAATAAGAATAATTTATAATAACAACTTATTGCTTAAAATATTTTGGATATTATGAAATATAATTACTTAATATATTTATTATTTATAATATTATAATATTCTTGCCCATATAAACCAGTACGACTAAGGTTTAATAGTTGGTTAAATCGCTTAGCCATCATAGTTTTCGTTTTACGACGTTTTAAATGGTTAAATTTATTTAAAAACTAAATAGTACGATTAAGAAGCTTGGTATTATACGCTTAATATTATGGCTATTAACGATAAATGCGAAATAATTAAATAAAAAATTAAATGAAGCTTTTTCAATAACCAGCGTTTTTAAATAACGGGTCGTAGTTACGTAATAGTTAATTATAAAAATAAAAATACCCGTTTTATAATACGATCGATTATAACGTATATATTTTTACAACGGAAAACTACTGTTATTATTTACCAAAAAAGGTTTTTTTAAAAAAATAAAAGAAATCATTACGGTTTAGATGGTACCGTACAGGCTCCAGTTATGTATACAGCTGTAAGCACTAGGATAATTGCCACGATTGCGATCATTCCACCGATCTTTTGTCTTTGCCTCTGATGATGTAGCGGTATAGTGCAGCCGTAACAAAAATACGGCATAATTTTAAAACTTTTTATTTTAATTAAGTTAGTTGAAGCGTAACGTTACTCGCTTTTACGAAAGCGACTTTTGGAAATATAATTTTATATAACTGAAAAAATGAAAAACTTACTAGAAAAATTTTTTAAAAGCAGGATTTTTTTAAAAAAACAAATCGTATTATGATTTGATAAATCACGATCTTTAAGAACGATCGTAATAAAAATAATTAAGAAAATTAATTAAGTTAAGTTATGTAATAAATTACTAATTTATTAATAATAAGCTAGTAAGTCAAATTATAAACTTATTCGTAATAAGTTAATAAGACTGATATAAATATACACGTTTATTATATTCGTAATTTAAATAATATTAATTTGTAATATATTTTCTGTGCCTAAAATATCCTTAGCATTACGAAACGTAATTAAGTTGTTTTATTATATAGATTTTTATAATATTTCTTCTAATATAAACCCATACGATTCAAGTTTATTAGTTGATCAAATCTTTAGCCATTATATATCGCCGACCCACTGGCGATATAGCGCAATTGGATATAGTTATGATAAAAATTTGATATAAAATTTGGTTTATTTTTATAATATAGTTTATATATATATAAATGTACAAAAACGAATGCGGATTTCGCATTGAATTATACGATTACAACTAGACCTATCAGAGCGTACTTTACCAGACTAGAATGCAAAGAAATATCCCAATTTAATAAGATGTAATTATTTCTAGAAACTGGGTCATAGTACGAAGTAGTTAAACACTAGTGTGATCCAATTGGCAACTGGCTCTCGAGATTTGTCAAACGTTGCTTGTGACGTCTAAGCGGTTTAACCAACTATTAAACCTAAGTCGTACGAGTTTATGTTAGTAGGAATATCGTGAGATTCTAAGCAATGGATACAGTAAGTGGTTACGTTTCGTAATATTAAAGGTATTTTAAATAACAATATTTTATTATAAATTATTATTATTTTATTAATTATTTTTAATCATATCATTTATCGTAATTGTGAGTTTTAATAATTATAATTATATATTACGTAATTTATACAGCATTTTATTCTATCTTTATTAACATAATCGTTTTTGTAGATCTAGGCTTATTAGATCGTAATGCGATTTTTTTCTAAAATTTTATTTTACTACTTTTCTTTTTTAATAAGTGTTTACTTTTCTTATTACGGCTTTTCGTATTTTTAAAATTTGTTGTAAATTTCGTTATTTTGCAGTTCGTCGTATCGGGTTAATAAAAATATTTTTAAAAAATTGATTTTAAATTTATATCTTATTTTTAGTATATTTAAAAGATTTATTCTACGGAATCATGGAAAATATTTCATATTATAATGAATATATAGTATGCGGTTAATTCTGTAATGGGCTAAGTATTTTATTTTATTTTTTTTAAAAAATATTTGTTATAAATAGTAACGTTTTAAACGAGAAAAGATTTTGGCCAAAAAACGTTTGTTAAAGTTTTAACGTCGTTATTTCGAAATTTAACGTTAATATTAAGAAAAAAATAAATAAAGATTTAACGCGATTTATTCGATTACGTAAATAAGAAAAACTTTAATTCGTTCCAAAAATATTATAATAATATAACGTAACTTTTAGTTTTAAGATAAAGTAAAAGAGTATAAACAAAGAAAAATAGAAGATATTATGACGGCCGTATAATTGTATAAATATAAGTCGTTATTTCCTTTAATTTATCCGGTTTCTGTTTATCGGATTAACTTTTTATTAATTTTAACTAAAATATTGTTTTTATAATTTTACCGTTATTGCTAAAAGTGTTTTAATTAATATAAAGCGTTAATAAGATTTTTAACGAGTTTTTAAATATTTTCGAAATTTGGATAATTCTTTTTCAATTTGGTATTAGGTAAATCCATTTTTTATATATTAAAGATTTTCTTTATTTTATATACAGTTTTGTTTTTTATTTTTATAGCGTTTCGTTCCGTATAAATTTTAATGATATTTGTGATTAATTTTGATAAGAATATATAAAGAACCGAATAGATTTTAATTTTAAATAAAACCTTTAATTTATAATTATTTTCTGAGATTTTTTTAGCGACTTTGAATAGACGAATATATTTAAAATCGAGATTTTTATTGCGTTTTGTTGTTGAAATATCTTTTTATAATAAAATAAATTGTTTTTTTATAAAAAGGTTAACCTGCTTATCGCTTCTTAGTTATAATATTTATTTATTTATTTATCTGCGAATTTCAATTCCATTTTCATTTTTTAGTAAAATTATTAAGCCTATTTGGACGCAAGTATTATTTTAAGATTAATTAATTTATCGTATATATTTTTATAACTATTTGATATAAAACGGAAATTTGTGTTTACTAATATTGTTTTAATAGTTTTATAATAATTAATATTATATATTGATTACATAATAGATAACTTTGAATTATTATTATTTTATTCATAATTAATATAGTAATTTTAATTTATTTTTAATATTTAGTTGAACTGTTTTATTTATTTACTCGTTTTAAGTTAAAATGTGTTAAATGAATTATAATTTAAATTAATTTATAATATGAATCTTTGTTAAAAATTTGAAATAAACGTAATTTATTTAGAGAAAATAATTTCGTACAGTAATATATATATATATTAAAAATATTTGTACAGAAATATATATTATTTATATGATATTACTACTTTTAATAACGAAAGAATAAGAAAACTACGTAAATCTATCGTTTATTTCGAAAATATTATTACAATGTACTTTTATTATTAGATTTTTCGATAAAAGAATTTAATAATAGAATTTATAAAAATTAAATAATATAATTGTTTTAAACTTAGTGGGAATTAAAAGTTTATATATAACTTATATTGTTATATTTTAACTTTATTCTAAAGATTATATGATAGTCGTACTTTTTAAATTATTATTTTTATTTTTAAAAAGTTATAAATAATTTAAAATAGTTTCTTAACTTTATATATTTTTAGACATTTATGCAATTAATATTTATATATATTGCGTATTACTTTTGTATCATAGGTTTCCGCAATATATAATTTATTTATTTATTTATTATTTGATAAAATATTCTTATACTTTTTAATTTTTTAATATATGTCGTATATTATAACCCGTATCATTTTAATTTGATATAAACGTAAATATCGTTTTAACGGAATGTTAAAAATTACAAAATTAACTTTAATTAAAACTTTCGCAATTTAAATGTTTGCTTACGATATTTATTTTACTACTTTTCGAATTCTTTTTATAAATAATAACGAAATCGAAATTCGTTATTTTTTTACGTATCGTAATTATCGATTCGTAAGTTTTTTAGTCGTGGTAAAACGGGTAAAAATTTAATAATTCGTATAAATCTTAATTTAATAAAGGTTTTCTTTTAAGAAATATTTAAAGTTTTAAAAAGCTATAATAACAAACATAAACGTTTTAAAATAATATAATAAAATTTCATTTTTTTATATTTATATAGGAAAAATGCCAAAAAATATAATTTGAAATATCAATTTGTAATTTAATCAAACTTATTGAATTATATATAATCAATATCAATTTAATAAGAATTATATATTTAGTTCTTTAAAACGATTATATAAATTCTTTTTTTTAAAATAAGGTTAGTTAAAGGTATAATAATTTCATTAAAGTTTTAGATAAATGTCTGGTAATAATTAGTAATCCGAAGAATACTTATATTTTTTGATTATTGTTAATATGTATTATTTTAAAATTACAACGATTTGTTGCGAGTTTATTTTAATATATTCCAAATTAGTAATATATTTTAGATATTTTAAGTTTTATTTATGAAATTTCTTTTTGCGTTAATTCTTAATTTAGTGTTTGATTTAACTCAAAATATTTTATACACGTAATTTATATATTCTTTTTATTTTAGAATAAATCAGAATGTCGTCGAAGAAGTACATAATAAAAACGTTGAAGTACTTTCGTAATAAATAATTTATTATTCGTTAAAACGTTATTAATACGTTTATAAGCTTTAATAATGTAATTAAATATTTAAATGATTTGTATTTTATTTTAAAAATGCTTTATTTATTTTTTTAAATTTTAATAAAACTATATTTTTAAAATTATATGTCGTAAATTATTAAATTCTATAAAACTTGTTTTTTATCCTAATAATTAAAATATTAATATTCGATATTTGATGATAATATCGTTTAATTTTTTATAATTAACTATAAATTAGAATGTATTCTTTTTAATAAGAAATATGTAAAAGATTTTAAAAATAATGTCGAAAATTAAATTAATTTTTATAATCGATTTTCTCAATAGTCTTTCAGAATACATATTTCGTTTCCGTTAAAATTATAAATAAGATAAAACTTTGTAAATAAGTTTTTTTTAAAATTATTTCGTAACTTCTTTTTTATTCTATTCTTATAACTTTATATTTAATTTTTTTTAAATATTCTTTATATATATTATATTACAATATCATATTAATTAAAATCTTTTAAATTTAAAATTATTATTGTAGACAATTATTTAATTATATAAATTTCGTTTTAATAATAACACTATGTTATATTTTTTATTACTTATTTTCTATTTTTGTAGTTTATCCTTTTAAGTAATAAGGTATTCATCGTATCTTTATATTTATATTTGTCGTTAGTTTTGATTAAATATTAAAGTATTAATTTTCTTTTTATTCATTAACGAGATATTCAGCGAATTATACGTAATTACTCTCTATATTTATTAAATTTTAGTATTAATATATTTATAGAAATTTTAAAATTATAATATAATCATTTAGTAACACGATATCGAGATTAATTGTTTAATATCGTTTTTAAATAAAAACTTGAAAGCAATTAATTTTGCGTAAATTGCTTTCACTATCGTAAGTAAAATCTTAATTTTCGATATTCGTAATTATATAAGATTTTAATTTTAATTTTTATTTAGAATTTCGAAATTTATCATTATAATATATTAAAACGTTTTAAATTATATATTTAAATTAATATGTCTGCGTATTTGTTTTTTTAGTTATATTAAAAGTTTTAATTAATTTATAATACCTTTTCTTAATATATAACTTGTTTTTCTATATAGCGTATAAAATTCCATTAATACTTTTATAATTTGTCGTTTTTTTAATAAAATCTCTAAATAAAGTATCGAAAATTTCTTTTAAACTTATTTTTTATAAAGTTTATAATAAACCTTAATTAAACATAAAAACCCGTAGTAATCTTTTAATACTATACTTTTACAATGCGTTAAATCTTTTTTAAAAACATTTATAATTATATTAATTATAAAAATAAATCAGGTTTCTTTAAGAATAAAATTTTTTCCTTAATTTTATAATATTATTCGTCTATTAATTGCGTTTTATAAAATAATAATTCGAAAATATGTATATTATAGTTTATTTATTTTATTATTTCCGGTTTAATTAAAAAATCGAATCGTTTTTTATATATACTTTCGATACGTTAATAAATGATTTTCTTTTATAAATTTTATACGGAACTATCGCGCTATTTATAATATACGGCGTATATCTTAGTATATAAATATGGAAATTTTAAATAAACCCTTTTTATTTATTTTTAGTATTTTTTAATTATTCTTTTGAAGTGTATTATTATTTCATTAACGGTTTCTAAGTTAATTTTTGAGTTTTTTATATTTTGCGTGTCACTGTTTATTATAATAGCTTTATGTCGTACGAGGCCTAGATTTTATCAATAATTTTATTCTTTATTCAGAGGTTATTTTTAACTTATTTTTTAACATAAATATTTTATAGTTATAAAACGATACTGTAGATTTTGATACATATTTTAAAAATAACCTATCTTGTCTAGGTTGTGATGTTTTATATAAATGTTTATTTCCATATTAGTTTTTTACGGGGTTTATAAGTTTTAATATTATATTATAGAATATAAATAATATATCGTATATTTCTTAATCAAATACATAGTTTTTATATTTTAAACTATATTTGTTTATATCCCGTTTGTATAAGTTATTATTAATTTTAATAATTTTAATACAATATCTATATTAATTCTTACATTTTGTCACGGGCCAAGGGCTTTAGTGGAATGATTAGCGTAGCGCTAATCCCGTGGCTCCTATATATATAGCTAGCTGCTCCCACCTATCTTCTTAGTTATTCCCTAAATTTCTCAATAAACCTGTTATAGCCTATATCCTTAGTTATTACGTATGCAGCCTTTTACATATTGAAAAAATCTCCTTTTTCGCAAACGGTCCGTTACCGTAAAAAGTACGCTAATACTATACACCCGTTATTCGTACATAACTTATTTGCCATAGATATCGAAAAACCGCGCCGTCAGGTTTTACGAACCGTTCGTAAGCTATAAAGCCGTAAAAACTATAACGCCTAAAAGCTCGAAATAGATAAAAAGTTATTTGTTAACGGAAAGGCGATCGGCATTAATCGTACGCAGCTTTTTTATATTTAAGGAACCTTTAACCGTTAATTTTAAAAATCGACATTTCTGCCATATATACAGAAAACCTTAAAAAAGCAAAATTCCTAAACCTTTTTAAATTATATTACCATTATGTTAGAAAAACTTAATTAAAAATAAAAAGCTAATTAACGTTTAATTAAATTACGTTAACGTAACGCTTAAGCAGTATCTGAATATATTCTTATATTCGAAAATACTTTTTACCAAGTAAAAAAAACGAATAACCGGATAAAGCTAAAATTCTTTTTATTAATTTCGGGCCTTAACGTCGAAACGAAAAAGCAGTTAAATTATAAAAAATAACCTGATATTTTAAAAAAATTCGCGTAATTTCTTAGCCGTTTGAAAATATCGTTCTTAACGGCCTTTATCCTAACGCGTTTATACGTAATAATTTTCTAGTCGGAAAATAATGTTATAAAAAGTATAGAAATCGATACGTTAACTGCTAATTATTAACATAAGCGCCGCTGGCAAACAAAAAAGCATTATTTAAGATATAACGAAACGGGGCATTTTCGAAGAAATTATCCCAAAAAGAAAAAAGTTGCCGCCCGATATATTGGCGCTAACAAAGCCCTAAAAGTTCCGTTATTACTTAAATAATAAAAAGAAACCGTAAAAACGTTCGATAAAATATAAAAAAACTTAAATAAACTTAACATTTACAAAACGTTAAAAGAATTAACAAAAAAAGCCTTAGGGAACATAATGCGAAAATATAAAGCTAATAACGCGCAGCGTACCAGAAACGGACGGGCGTAAAGTACGTAACGTAATCTCTCCGTAATTATCGAAAGATTTTTCAAATTAAAATTTGTGAATATCGCCGCCTTAGAACAAGGTCCCTAAAAGGGTATTACGAATAAGTATTTGCCGCGCAATAGAAAAAAAACGAAAATTGGATTTAGAAAAGAAAATTATGTTACGGGCCAAAGGCCTTAGTAAAGGGATTAGCGTAACGTTAATCCCGTGGCTCCTATGTATATAACTAGCTGCTCCTACATCTCTTTTTAACTATTCCCTAGATTTCTCAATAAACTTATTATAGCCCATATCCTTAGTTATTACGTATATAGCCTCTTATACACTTTAAAAATATAATATTTTTTTAAAATTAACTCTTTTTAATTCTTTATAAAATAACTTAATATAGGTATTATTTCGTCGTTATTTTATTTTATTTTAAAAATAAAAGTTTCCAATATTATTATATATTTCAAAACCATTTTATAATATAATTTAAAAATTTATTATGCTATAATACGTTTTTTATCGAGATTTTCGAAATTAACGTAATTATATAAAACTTTACAGATAAATATTTTCAATTAATTTCTATATATTTTAAATAATTTCTTATAATAGGTCTGAATTTATTAAGAACGTTTTTTATTAAAAAGGTTATAATAACGAAAACTGTATTTACTGGTTTTTCGAATTTTTAAAAGTAAAAATGTAATTTTATTTAAATTTAAAAAATATTGTATATTATTTTTTAATCATAAAGTTCAAGGATTTAAATTTTCAGTTTTAATATATTTATTTGTATTAAATTTAACGTAAATTATTGAATTTAAGATTTTAATTTTTAAATTTTATAATAATATTAAACTGTTAGAAAATCATTTACTTTATCAAATAATATAATCATTCAATATATTATTCGAAACGAAATATTATATTTAAATAAAAATTTATAGTATATAACTATTAAATAGTTTAATTACTTATTAGATTTAAATAGTATAAATTTATATTAATAAAAATACTGTAAAAGTTTAAACCCAAAAATATAATAATTAATTATATTTCGTACTATTAAGAGTAACGTACCACACAACCGAATCGGCCATATAAGCGAATCGGCCAGCTTTCTTTACTTTCTAACCTTCTAACCCCAATCACTAATTTTTCAACATCAATAACGTAGAACGTCTTATAAAAAAAACTAGGATGAATTTAGCTATTTAAGCTAAAAAACGAAATCCGAAGCTTATCTTTAAAAAACTTTATTCTATATATAATATCCTCAAATTTACTTTAAAAAACCGATATTACAGTCGACGCGCCCGAGCCGACATTATTCCCAATTCGCAAAAATTAACGTTAACTGAAAAAAAATTCGATTATCGACCGAATTCTTAACCTAGATATGCGAACGTTTCCTATCCGACTTCAGTTTACCTCAGCTAGCTCAGGCCTCCCTGGCTCGTTTTCCCAATTTCTTCAAAGTCACTCAAGTACCGCTCCATGACGCTAAATATTAACCAATTAAATCTCAAATCCTCGTAACGAATTAGCGAGGCCTAAATTGTAATTACGTAAAAATGGCTTTATTTAATACATTTGCTTTTTCAAAACAACAAAATTTATAATAATTTAATAATACAACGTTTTTTTATAAATATAAATATATATATATTGTTATTTTTATTATACCTTATTATTAATATTATTTTGGTTTTAATTAAAATTTATTTGTTATTTTTAAATTTTAACGTATATAATAGTTATAACTTAAGCTTATTACGTTATTATTTTCCTTTTTAAAATACGACAAATTCGAAATTTTTTAATTCTATCGGGTTACGCCTTTAAAGCAGAATATACGTACGTATCTTTTAAATTTCTGACATTAATATAAAACAATTAATACAATATTTAAAAATCTTATTTATAAGTAAGTTTTTTGCGATTATTTAAGCCGAATTATTAATTCGACTACATAAATTAACTAATTAATGAATATATTAAAAGAAAAACAAATATGTAAACGGTTATTAATATATAAAAATTAGCAAGAATTTTTAATTTCTGTTAATTAAAATCTTATTATATGTAAATATTATAATATATTATATAAAACATTTATAACTTTCGTAAAAACATTTAAATTTTATTAGCTGGTAAAAAATTATTATTTAAAATTAACCTAATTAATATTATTTTAAACGAAAATTAACGTTTTATAAAAACGTTTACCCTTAATTGCATTAAATTTTTAAACCAAACAATTATATATTTAAGCAAAAAATAATAATGGTAAAATACGAAACAGAAAATAAAACGGTTTTATAATAATAATAATTCGGATATTTTTATATATCTTTTTTAATAATTTTAATTATTATGGTTAAAATAATTTCCTAAATTTACGGTAATTATTTACCTTATTTATAAAACAGGTTTTTATTATTTTCGGGGTTATTACGAGATAATATCAATATATAAAAAAGGTTAGGTATTTACGAAAATTATTATGCGTTAAATAAAAATATAATTCGGTTAACAAAAGAAATTAAAATAACCGTATTAATTCTTTTGTAATAATATAATTTTAATTAAGATAAATTTTGTTTTATAATTAGGTATAATAAGATAATATCGTATTTTATCATAATAATTTTAATATTTAAAATTATATTTATAATATAACGTTTCGGTACGGTAACGTTATAGGGAATATTATTACTGCCCTTATTTATTATTATAACCGTATCCTTTAAAAAAGTTAAAATAATTTATATTCCGGCTTAATTAATATTATAAAATAAAATAATTTTATGAAATATTATAATAATATCTGGAATTATATAATATTTTTATTAGTTTATAATTAATATTATCCGGATTTTATTTTCGGTTTTTGTTAATACGTTTTATAAATATAATAAGTAAAAATTCCCCGGCTTTATTAAATTAAAATATATACCGTATAATAAATACCGTTCGATTTCGTTAAATGTAATTAACGAAAACGAAGGTATTATCGATAATACTTATAATATTTATTAAATAATTTTCCAAAAAATATATAAATTTAAAAAAATTTATCGGTTTTCGGAACGTCTTTATTTTATTTATAAAAATTAGAAAATAATTAGTTATATTTGCAAAATATAAGTTAATTAAGCCAAAATAACTAATTTATAAAATAAGAAATAATAATTTCTTATTATTTTTACTTTATTCCATATATAAATACACTTCCTGCTTATAATTATGCGTATTTATTGGCCCGATAATATAATCGGAATGTATAAAATATAAATAATTTTGGAAACGAATTATTAATTTTTAAATAAGATAATATAATTATATAAAAAATCCCCAAAGCTTTATTTTTTCGAACCTTTTGTAAGATAATGGACAGCTGTGAGCTGGGTGAGGTGATCTCCGACCAGTGGTAAAGCGGATTCCAAAAAGTAAGTTGTGACGAGCTATAGGGTTTAACCAACTATTAAACCTTAAGTCGACGGGTTTATGTTGACAGGAGTATCGTGGGAATCTGAGCAATAGATACAGTAAGGTGTCACGTCTCGTAATGCCAAGGGTACCTTGGGTAACGAATTGTTATTGCAAGCTGAAGTTATCTAGACTATGGAAGTAATGAGCGTATATATCCTGATTCCTTTATTACTGCTCATCTCTGCTCAGCAGAGCCCTGCTGAGCAGTTGCTCAGTGCTGCTCAGTCGTGCTCAGTTGAGACCCGCTGAGCGCTGATCACGTGACCCTGAACTAGCGTAGCTTCGTGATCTTGGCTGGACCGTTTTCGCAGGCCCAGCTGACTTGGGTTGTAACATAAGTGTATTAGGTTACTTCCATCTGGCGTTTCCTACTAGCTGCCAGATGGTGGATGTATATTAGTAAGTGGGTCGGTGGCTGATCGGTGGCTGGTCGGCTACCAGCCTTATCCTTATAGGGGCTGTATTTTTATCATTACTTCCCCTTTTTAAGCTATTGGTCCCTAACAATATTATTATTAATTTGATATAACGTGCTTCGCAGATCTAGTTACGTATATTTACCGATAATTTACCGTTATATTATGTTATAAGTAATTGCCGTAATAATTAATACGTGCCATATTGCGTAATTGATTGTGTTCCACCCAGTTCTTTATTACAATCCGTTTTTAACCTTATCTTATTTACCTTTTTTTTCCCTTTCGCGCCCATATTTCCATTTTTTTGCGTACGCGTTTCGTTCGGTTTTCCGTCTTTTTTTATTCTTATTTCGCTTTTTCCGTCTGTTTTGCGTATTATTTCTGTTTGTCATATTTTTTATAAAAAGTTGTAAGAAAAGTAATACTTTAATATTAAGAAAAATTAGGATTTCTTTTAACGTTATTTTTTTAACGCCAATAATAAGATAGATATTAGTTATATTACAGGCGGCAATAAGTTATATTGTATTTACGTAATATAACGTTATTTTGAGTATTATACGGTTTACGTTTAAATTTTGGGCGCCTTGAATTACGTCGTAATTAATTATTATTATAAAACGTTTTGCGCAGTAAATAATTATTTTTAATGTTATTAATATCGTTATTTAATTTCCGTTTAAATTCTAATTATCTTTAAAGGTACCACTTAAATAATTTTTCAGTTCGGTATTAATAATTAGAAGTTAATCGACGAATTCAAAAAGGCTCGTACTGCAAATATTTAGTATAAACGTTCCGACGTAATTACGGTCGGTCGTCAACTTAACGTCTTTCGCAAGGCCGAATTTGCCTTTAACGTAATTATTATTAAAAATTATTATTTTTTAATGTAACGGAAATCGACTTTTAATCGTCCGTTATAGTTGCGAAAATTTAATTTTAATATTATTTTATAGGTTTATAAATTTAAGTTTTTTTTGTAAGTATTAGGGTCTTTTTTTTATTATTCCGCAATTAATTTCTGATTAGGCGTAATTTTAAGGTACCTTTATAAATAAGGTAATTTTCGAAGGCCGTTATGCCGTTACGTTTCTCGTTTACGAATATTTTCCTCTTATTGTTTAACGTTTTAATAAAATTTTGATATTTATTAATAACTATAAGTAAAAAAGGGTTTTACCCGATAAGGTTATTATTAAACTTAAATATATTAAGCGCTTTAAAAACGGTATCCTATTTCCGATTAATGATAAATTGTATTCCGGTTATTTGAGCCTTATTTTTTATAAGAAATAAAATATTCCTAAATTCTTTTCGGATTTTACCTTTAATAAGTTTAATAAATATGCCCGTTTTTTGCCGTTATATATTTTCCGATTACTTTCCGATATTCCTATGTTAATTTCCCTAATACGCTTATTAAAAGCTAATTAACGTAAAGCTTAATAATTAAATGCGAAATTTTATTTTTAAAATAAAAGTTTAATCTTTTTTACGTCGTTTATAAATTTTTAATTAATATACAATAAAATAATTATTTGTTAAAAATTTAAAAGTAATTATATAACTAAATAATATTTTAATATTAATATCTTAATTTTGTTTAAAATTATTTTTTATAATTTTTATAATTATTAGACGATTAATTTCCGATTAGGCTGTTATTATCCTGCAAAGTTTGGGTCGTCCTATTTCTTATATACGTATTTAACTTTTTTTTCGTAACGCTATAATATCTTAAGCGTATATTCGAAATGCTTTCGGGGCTTTTACATATTATACTTAACAAACCAGCTTTTTTATTTAATTAAATATTCGCGTTACCTTCGGTTATCTGGGTAACGGATAATATTTTTTATTATTTATTTTTTTATTCCTTTATCAAGTCCGGTAACGTTATTTGGACGTCGCCCGGTTTTTAATTATATTATGGTTTTAATAAAAATATTGGAAATATGTTATACATCCGTTAATATTTAATAAAAATATTATTTTATATATCTGAAAACTTATTTACTTTTTAATCGCAACCCGGATATAAATAAATATAAGTTTTTTATTTTTGAACTTAAAGCTTTTAATTAATAAATTTATTTATTATTTTAATTAAAATTCTATAGGCGTATAGCATTAATTATAATATTTTTTCTAGGTTACCGTTATTTTTTCCTAATATTCGTATATTATTTAACGAATAACTATTATTTTTTCAAAATATTCCTTAATTTCTTATATTTATCCTTTAAACTTTTATTAAAGGTATTTTATTATTTTCGGATAATACTTATATAAAGTTTCGAACGAAAAACGGCCGGTAAACGCGTTTTGCGTATTATTATATACGAATTCCGTATTTCGTAATAACTTTATCTAATTATCTTAATATTTATTAACGTAATTACGGAAATAATATTTTAAAACCTAATAAATACGTTTTATTTATTTATCGGTTTACTAATAATAAATAATTAATATTTGCCGTTTTATTTTTTACTTTTTATAAAATTCTTCCCAGAATTAATTCGTTAATAATTTGTTTTTATTATTAATAATTCCGGTTAACGTATCGAATTTGTATTTAATCTCGTTATAAAGTAATTAGGTTAATTCGGTTACAGTTAATATTTTAACCGTAAGGATAAATAATTTTAATTTCGTAAAACGATTAACGATTACCAAAATTATATCGTACTTTAACCTATTTAAACCTAGGTTTTTAAAGAATTCCGTAATAAAATTTAACGAGATTTTTTGGAAAAATTATTTAAGTAATAATAGGGATTATAATTATCCATATAGTTTATAACGTAATTTTATTATGCCCTAATAATTTGGATATTACTTAATATATTTTCGGATATCGTTTATTATATTTTCCTAATAAAAGTTTTTAATTATTATTTTTAACATACAGATATATTTTATATATCTTACCTTTAAATTATTATAATATTAACTGATTAATTATTTCCGTAAAACCTTTTATAACGGAATTACGAATTTATCCTAATAATATAAAATTTTATTTAAGTTCAGAAAATATTTTTCCTTTATTCCGGCTTAACGTTCAATTATCCGTATTAATTTTATAATATTTAAGTTTTTAATTTATAACTTTCGAATCTAATTATACAATTATCGGAAAACTTTTAATTAAAATATTATTTTATCCTTAGATATTTTTTTGCTAAAGGACATAAAACGTATTAATTATAAATAATAATTTTAATATTAATTTTGTTTTCCCTAGACTTTTTAAAATCCGATCGTAATACGGTTATAACTTACGGTTGCCGTTATTTAACCGTTAATCGTATTATTATTATAATTTACGTTTATATTGCTATTTATAAGTAATAAATTCGGCAAATACATAATTTTTTATTTTTATTTTTTTTTTTCGAAAGTTTTTGTAATTATATAACGAAAGGTTTCCGCTTTTTTTATGCGGATAGTAATTATTTGAAATTCCGTTACCTAAAATTTGTTTAAAAATTTTATAATAAACAAATTTTGCGATATTTTTATAAGGTTTTTTGCTTTTTTATAATATTTTAAATCGTATTATATATTTACAATTATTTTTCGTACGTTTTCCGATATGTTATTTGTAAATCCGAATTTCTTAAATAATATTAAAATTACGTTTCTATATGTAATTTCCCTTAATATATAATCAAGGCGTTTAAATAACCCATCCGCCGGGTTAACGGCGCCCGGTCGGTATTAAATCTTAAAATCAAATTACGTAAGGCGGTAAACCTATTAAGCTAATTTCCCTTTAAGGTTACGTACTAATACCTTTATTATATCCTTTAATACCATATAATCGGTAAACATTAAAAAACCTTTTTCCGTACCCTTAAGATATTACCGTTAATATTTTAAACTTTTTATAATTACTAATAATTTTTATTATTTATAATTTATTATTTTTTAATTAAACTTAATTTTGGTAATTAAAATATAATTAGGCATTAATATTTTCCGTATTTTTATAAAAATATTTTTAATATAGCTTTTATTAAAGTATTTATTTTAACCCTGGTATTTTTAACGTTATCCTAATATTAAAAAAATAATTACCAATTAAAAAATATTTTTTAAATTTCGGAATACTTTTTTAATTTTTTCGGGTTACTTAAATTTTATTATTTTACTTTTGTTTTACGTCTTTTTTAAAAGCTTAATAATAAATTTGATAATACGCAAATAATAGGCGATAAACTTCCGATAAAAATTCGTAAATCCCAAAAATATTTAAATATTATAAATTAATTTTAGTTTTAATTACATTTCGATAATATCGACCCGTTGGCGATCTATTTCTAAATTATTAATATTAATTATAAATTTTAAAAACTTTATTTTTTTTTAAACAAATTCGTATTTAAACGCTTTAATAAATAGTTAATATTATAATAACCGTTCGTAAACGAGCTGGAAATATTTCGTATATTTTTTTGGTTATTTAAATAAATAATTATATTATTTAAATATATTACGTATACATAATTAATTAATTTAATTAATATTTTATATATATAAGTTTAAAACGTAAATAACGCGTTTATAAAGTTAAATAATATAACCGTATATTTGCATTACTTATATCGCGTTCGGAAAATAAATTTTTATTAATTACCTTTTTTAATTTTAATACAATAATAAATATTTTTAAAATTAAGAATAAAAAGTATTAATTTTTTATCGTTACCTAATTTAACTCTTTATAATTAACGTATAATCAGAAACTGCCATTTTTTTAAGTATAAATAATAGTAATACCTTTATGTCCATTTTCGAATAACGTATCCGGCCTATTTTTAAGTTTTTTCGGATATATTTTTCGAATATCTTTTTTACGCCTCCGAAATCAGGCAAATTAGGCCGAATAAAGGCGTTTTCCCTTGGATTAAATTTATTACATATTTTGCCCCTAATAACTAAGGTATTTTTTTCGTTATTTTTTTGGAATATATTCGCCGGAAATTCTTTAGGTATATGAAAAGGTTAATTATCTTTTATTCCTGCTATTTTCCGAATTCCGGGATATCTAGCATTTCGGCTAAATTTAATAAGTTAACGATATAAACTTATTTACCGGAAAACGCTAAGTTTACGATTTTCTATTTATCGACCTTTTATAATAATCCGTATAACCATTAATATATAATTATATCTAGTAAAATCCTTAATTTACTTATTCCGGGTTTAGATAATAAAAAATTTGGCGTTTTCCGATTACGGCGTATTGCAAAATAAATTTATCTAAATTTTCGTTCGTTCCCGTTATTATTTATTATGTTAATAAAAATTTCGTAAACCTCATAGTATTTAATATACGCGTTATTAACGCCGATAAGGCCTAAAATATTTACGGAAATTAATTAAAAATTAAATTTTTTCGTTAACTTTTTGTTCATAATATTTACTTATATTCCGTATTTATATTTATTTATACTGCCATATCCCTTATACTTTTCTTAATAAGTACTTTTCTTTTAAAGGGCGGTGTTATTCAGACCGTCCTATAATTATTCGCCGAAATGGATTAAACGTATACGTTTATTCCGGCTCCTTTTTTGGGTTTATATTTAGGAATTAATTTAATTTATTATTATATATTATAACGTTTTATACGGCTTTTAAAGATTCATTTCCGTATAGCCGGAATAGTAAGGTTTTTATATCTTTTTTAAATTTGTAATCTATGTTTTTATGGCCTGGCTTTTTACAATTATAATACTTAAATAAGCCCTTATAAAAATTAAAGATATTAAATTGTACGAATTTATTTTAATTGGAATTAAATCTGTAATTATTTGCTTTCCAAATATAAAAAACGCTTTCGGTCCTTATTGTTTTTACGTAACGTCTTTAATTTGTTCTAAGGATTTTTTTCCCAAAAACGTTAAAATAAAATCGTTTATCTCTATTAATACTTTTAATAAAAAATAATCGGTTTTTTTTCGCTTTTTTCCGAGCATCCTAATAACGTTTTACTTTATTTGTTACGTTATTAATTCGTTCTACTTTAATATTTTTTTATAATAAGATATTTCGTAACTCTAATATTAATTTATAAAAGTAATCAAAAATAAAATGCTTATTATCCCGATTGTTTGCCGGGTTCAAAACGTTTATAAACTTTATTTTATAAACCAAAAATTTTTATTTAATATAAATGTTTAACGGTAATTAATCGGATTGTTATCGTAATTTCATAAATTATTTTCTATATTTCTTATCGAGAAAATTAAAATTTACGTAATTTTTCTAAATAAAAATCCATAAGCTTTTTATTTTTAAATTTTTTTTTTCGTAATTAAAATAATTAAGCATAACGTAATATAATTGGCAAACATTTATAATAAAAATATTCATATAGCCAAAGCCTATTAGATATAAATAAAGGCATTTCGCTCTGGCCTTTTGGCGTAAGCTTTCGTAATAATTTTTATTTAATCTTTTTATTTTTAATTAATATGCGTTCGGAAAATTTCGGACAATTATAACGCAATATTTATTTATCGCCTTTAGGCTTTATAACGATATCGTAATTAATTTATAAAATTTTATTTTTTTAACTTATATTATTACTTATTATTCGGCTAATTATCGGAATAATTCCAAATATTATTTGTTTTATTAAAAAATAATTTCCAAAATTTGGTTATTATTAAAGGGTTTAATTTTTTTTATTTTAAACTCCAAAACGCATTTATTATATTTCGCTCGTTCTCCGACCGTTCAGTTAATAATTATCGGGACGTATCCTTATTATATATATAAAGGAATTTAGGATCCCGGGAACCATAAATTTCTGCCCGTTAAGGCTTTGTTATAAATTTTTTTACCTATTCCCGTACCGTAATTAATCGTTCGTCGGTTAGGTTCCGATCGGCAATCTTTTCGATTAATAACTTAGGTTCGTTTTGTAATCGGCAAACTTTACTTTTGGTAATTATCGTATTATCCTTTATAACAGATAGAAAAATTATAAGATAATGGACAGTTGTAAGCTGGGTAAGGGAATTTCCAACCAGTCGTAAAGCGGATTCCAAAAAATAAATATATTAAGTTATTTTTATCTGGCGTTTCTAATTAGCTGCTAGATAGTGGATTTATACTAGTAAGTAGGTCGGTGGCTGATCGGTGGCTGGTCGGCTACCAGCCTTATTCTCATAGGGGCTGTATTCTCACACCTTTTATTTTTTATCTGCATAACATTTATATATTTCCGTTATTTTTATAGCAATTACGTAATTAATACAAATTATTTGTAATAGAAATATTAAATATATATAAAAGTTTTCGGAATATCTTAATCGAAAACTTTTTTTCGAAAACCGAACTTACCGAATATATAAAGTATATATATTTCCGGTAAATCATCGCCGAATTTAAATTTATCGCGCATAATATAATTTCTAAAGAATTTGGTTACATTAAATAAATAGAGAAAATATTGCAAAATCCTAATTAAATGCGTTAATAAATAAGGATGTTTTTAATAAAATCTTTTGTTATTATTTGCTAATAATACGTTACATAATAATATAAATAACTTCATAAATAATTTATAAATATTTTATTTTTTAATTCGAAAATATGGTTTATTTATATTATTTATTAAGCGGCGCGGCTTTAATAAAAAAGTACCGAATAAGACCTTCTTATTAAATAATTATAAAGCCGAAAATACTTTTAATGCGGTTAATATTTAATAAGGCGATAAGTTCTTTAACTTTATTAAAAAATGATTAATTATTAATTAATACCGTTTTTATTGATAAAAAATTACGAAATTATTATAAATCTGTTTTAAAAAACCTAAGTTTATTTATACTTTTTTGCATATTATACGATATAGTAACGTTAATTATATTAAGTAATTAATATTAATAATAATATTTTTTATACAGCTAGGTAATTTAATTACTGTAAAAAATGTTTTATTTTAATTAGATATTACGTTCTGCAGTATTAAATTAAGTTCTGATTGATTTGATTTTAATAATAAATTTGGTTCCGATAACATTTAAAGAGAAAATATGAAAAATATTTGATAGAAAAGGCAAATATTATAATCTATGGTTTATTAACGAATTCCGCCGGTCGCAAAATAATATATATAATATTGATATTAATTTTTTCCGAAATTCGTTTTTAATTAAGTATCGTATATTTTTATAATACGAATTTTATGCCCGTTATGTTTTTTTGCAAAATAAGCGTTATATTATTCGAGATTTTCGTAACGAAACGTTTAAACGCATTTATTTTTTGTTTTGAAATTTTTGGTTTATTAAAAGATGTTTATTTCGGACTAAAGGAAAGAATTAGAAATCCGAAAATATTTTAGATGTAAGCCGTAAAATTATGGAAATTAAGTTTATCGATTTTAATAATATTATACCTACTATTAACAACATAACTAAGCTTAATTAATTAGATATAACAAAAAATTAAAATTAGTTTATAAATAATTTTTATATAATTACCCGAAAAACTTTTAATATTAATGTAATTAAGGATAATTTGGCTTAAAACGACTATAATATTCCGTATGAAAAAGAAAATTATAATTTTATGATGCAAATTATCGATAATCTAATTAATAGTCCTAATTAAGGCTGTTCGTTATCGTTATCGTTGTCGTCGAATAAGTAAAATAAGAATTTATTAGACAAAAACGAACCGGAAATATATTTCTTTTATTGTTATTATGTAATATATTTTTATATAAACGATGTAATATTTATGTTATAATTTTAATATTAATATAAATTTGTAATTTATGTAATTCTAATTAATTAATCCTAAGATCGTTTTAAATATTACTACACTTATTTAATTATTATATTAATATAACTTATTCGTTTTCGATAATACAATTATAAATAAAAAAATATTTTACGATACGGTGTATAGCATATTTATTAACAAAGTTAATATAATAATTAGGTTTATAATTTACGTATTCTTAATTAATTACATTTTATTTAAACGATTTGTTTTTCATAAAACTTTATAAAAATATTATATTATCCGTAATTAAATATAACGTATAATTTCGAGTTAGTTCGTATATTCTATTTGCAATTAATTTACTAATTAACGTTTTCAAATATTTTCTAAGATTTTTTCTTTTTGCTTTACCTTTTTTCGTACGTTATTATAATTTATGTATTAATAATTTCTTTTACGTTTTTGGATTCCAAAACTTTGTTCGTTTTAAACGTAATATTTGTATTTAAGTTCTTTTAATTCTTTTTTCGGATTATATAATAATGTCGAATATTTAAAAATTACATATAAATATTTTTCGTTACGTTTTTATACGTAATTTATATAGTTATTATTTATATAATTCATTAAATTATAATACTTATAAAATCATTATATAATTTGTATTTTTTTAATTAAGCGGCCCGGTTTATAAAATTACAAACCCTTTTTCGAATCTTTTATATAATACTCGGTTTATATAATTTTCCCGTTAAATTTCAGAAGTCATAATTAATTAAAGGTCAGTAATTAATTTAATAATTTAATAACTTATAGAACCGGTATAATCCGTTATAACGTAAAGTTTATTTTGCCTGTTATTATTATAGACAATATCTTAAGTAATATTATTAATATTTAATATTTATATAAAAACCGTATCTTTCCATAATAAAAATTTTTATTCGTAATAAAAACTTTTAACAATCGTAAAATATTCTTAATTAATATATATTTATATCAATGCCAAAATATAAGGTGTTTATTTTTTTAATTTTTATAAAATTAATATAATTTTATAATATATATCTGATATTTAGAATCGGTTATACATAATGTGCCTTTTTCGTAAGGAATATCCTATATTTTAAAATAATTTGTGGGCAGTTGGGTGTTTTAGATGTCTACAGCTGGCGCTTTGAAGCAGTGCTCTGCTGTCTGGGACAGCGTTTGTCCAGGGACCACCGTTTGTACAAATAGGACGTATATATTAGGGCGGTACGTCCCAGACTTTTTCAGTTTTTCCTAACATAAATTATTCAATTATTACCAGTTTCCTACATTTAATTATTATGACTTCTAATATGGTAGCATTTTTTAGTTTTTAATAACTATAATACGTTAAACAAAATAATTATTTCCAAGTTAAATTAATAACAAAAGCGCGAAATTTAAAAAGAAGTAATTTAATTAATAATTTGAAAAAAAGTTAAGTTGTAATAAATAATAACAAATAAAACCTTTATTACATAAAGTAACGTATCCGATTTTTTCTTTTCCCTTTAACGAAAAACGTGCGGCAATTAGGAAAAATAATATTTTAATAAAAGTAAAATAAAACAATAAGACCGCATATTAAGTATGGCGGCAGGAAAAAGATTTGCTTTCGAGGCGTTTTTAAACAAAAACGTTTTATTACTTTAGCTATAGCAATAACTGAAAAAAAATAATATAAAATTTTTATTTAAAAATAATAGCCCGAAAACCACTTAAATAAGCTTTATACGTTTTTTAATACTAATATTAATAGGATTAAATAAGACATTAAAGTATAAGAAAATACATATTAACGTATTAAAAATAAAATAAAGAAATTAAGGCTTTAAAACGCGAAAAATACTAATATTATAAAGCGAATAAATAACGTTATGGAATAATTATTAAATATGCCTTAATTAAGGGGTAAATCTTAATTATAAAAAATTAAAACGTTATTATTTCCGCCCTGATCGAAAAAATCGTAAAATTCGAAAGGTTTACTGAAAGCGTTATAAAGTATTAAGCCTATTAGGCTAAATAACTTAAAGGAAATATTTATCGTAATGGAAAACGATATGGAAAAAAATTAACTCCTTAAAAAAAGGCGAAATATAACCCAAAAAATAATTTATTAAATATTAAATGCCTTGAAAGAACGAAAAGCGTTAAAATAATTACTCAAAGATAAAGGTAGGATACGTAATAATTTCTATAATTCAAATAATTTATTATTGTTTTTTTTTGAATTCGTTTAAGTGTTATTCGAAATAACGAAAATATCGTAACGGTTTCCTTAATAATTTAAATAATTTTATCAAATTAAGTATTATCTTAAAAGATAAAAAAAAGATTTTAAAAGGTCCAGTAAGAAAAATAAAGCAAAGTTACGTTAAAAGCGTTTTGATTTTACCTTAGATAAAAAGAACTATTTGTTAAGTTTAATTAATTAGAAATTTTAAAATCACGCTTTTATTTTAGCCTTTAAAAAGATTAATTACGAAAACGAAAAAAAATTTACATAATTAGATTAGTTATGTTTTATAAAGGCCATTACCAAAACTTAAAGAAAACGTTTTTGAAGCTAATTATAGATATTAAAAAAACATGAAAATATTAAAGATCAAAAGGAAAACATATGCCGCTATACATAAGGTTAAATAAAGGTTTTTTTTGGAAAAGGATTAATAAAGTTACTTACGATAAAAAAACCCATTATAATTTACCATTAAATTCCAAAAGTTTTTCCGCAAAATAAAAAGCTATAATATGCGATTTGGATTAAAAAAACAAATTATTATGTTTTTTATTGCTGTAAAAAACCCAGCCGGCAGTTCGTACAAAATTATTTAATCGGTATTAAGGTAAACAAATCATTTCTTCCAATAATTAAATAACGGTTTTAATAATAAATTTTATGATCGTATTAGTAATAAGAAAACAAGAAAGCTCATAACGCCTAAAGAAATGAAGAGCAAAGGTAATAATAACTCTAGAAATAAAAAGCCTACATAAAATAACAATAGAAAACCCCTTTGCTTCAATTATAAAAAATACGGCCATATAGCGAAAAATTACTTTAAATCGTAAAAAAGCAAAAGAAATAACAGGGAAAAAAAGAAACGCGTAAATAACGTTAAAGTAATAATAACGGCCAGAATAATAGTAATAATAACTTTTACAATATCCGTAACGGCGGTTAAAGCGAAAAATAATTTATTTTTAAAGGTTTTAAGAACTTATATTAATTAAACGGAAAAGCTTTTAGCGCTTACGGTAAAAAACAATAATTTTAAAATCTTATATAATAATATAACGAAATAATACAGTAAAGATTTTAAGGGGCCATAATAAGTAAAAGCCTTAAGTTATAAACAATCGAAAGCCCTGAACTTTAGGCGGTTAAGTACGTTAAGCTTTAGATAACTAACTACTCTGAAATAATTAAAAATACCAGTTATAAATAGCGCCATATTTTTGTACGTATATTTTTTAAAAAAGAATAACCGAGATAAATTGCTTTCAAATTTGGGAATAAACGTTAATATTATAAAAAATATCGACGACTTTAAAAGAAATATTCTATTAGATATTAAGTTTAAAGGAATTCAAATTATAACAAAAAACGGATTAATAATTATTACTTTTATCGGTATTATTAAATAACCTTTAAAAAGTCCTAATAAAGAAAATAACGAAATTTTAATAAAATATATATTATATATTAAGCATTTTTTATTAAAGGTATTTTCGAAAAGATATTATATAAACAAAAGGGTTACTTAAATTATAACGCCTTAATTAATAATAATTAACGTTTTCAGGAAAATGTTTTCTTATAACTTTATAAGCAATTAAAGCCTATGATTAAAGTTTTAATAACAAATAAGAACGATTAATAAGAATATACGTTAAAAAAGGTATTCAGTAAAGAAAATAACGGTAACCTTACTAGTAACCTAAGAAAAACCTTTATAGGAACTTTTAAGAACCGAAAAGTTTTTATAATAAACGAAATTATAAAGAAAATTATTTTTTAATACCGTTGCCTTTATTCTCCCAATATTAAACGATTAATTTAGATCATTAAAACGTTTACGAGAATAAATTTGGACCGCAAAGATATAAAAGCTATGCCCTATATAATTTATAACGAAACGAAAATACAGAAAATCCCGTTTATAAATTCTTAAAAATAAAGATAATACGTAAGGGAAATTATTTAATACGACATAAACTTAATAAACCAGTTAATATTAAAAATAATAATTATTTTAAATTTATTACAAATAACATATTATGTTATAAAATATATTATGTATTTAAAATTAAACACGAAATATAACAATATTTATTTATCTATATTACGTAAATAACTAAGCGTTTAAAGGCGTTAAGCAAAAAGAAAAAAATATAGATTTTGCAATTTAATAACGGCAGGGAATTCGGCATAATAATTATCGAAAATTTCTGCGTTATAAAAAGTATTAATTTGGTAATTTCCAGCTTACAAAACTAATATTAAAATAAAGTTGTAAAACGTAATATCTAGTTTTTTTAAAACAAAATTCGTATAATTTCCGTACAAATAAAAGTACTTACATAGTTTTAGGACCTTATAATAAAAACTATAACCCATACGATTAACAAAATACGAGAATTAATTATAAAGCATATAATATTTATTAAATACTTTAAAAACGTATTTAATGATAAACCAAAACAAATATATAAGCCGGATAATAGTTATCTTCATATTCTTAATAACAAATGTAGAGTTTTAATCGTTACGAATTACAAAATTAAATTAAAAAAAAAATTAACAATCCGAAAAATAAAAAAAGTATTATTAAGGTATTAAAAAATATATAACTATAAGATTTAACTGCTAAAGGGCGGTAAATTATTAATAATACTATATATTATTATATATAAGGATTTAAAAAAACTAACATAATCCTTTAACTCGAAAAATATTGTTCGGTTATTTTTATAACTTATGTAGAAATATTTAAAATATTATTAAAAATAAAATATCGGAATAAAATATAAAAACGATAACGGTGTTTTAAAAGATAATACAATTTAAGAAACGAAATAAATAAAACCTAAAAAGGAGCGTTTTAAAAAATAGTCCTTAATTTGTATATCTTAAAAACCTCAAATAAAACCCCGGAATTTTTGCGCGAATTAATGCTAATTTTGATTTAAAAAGATAACGAAAAAAACGATTATAATAGATATACCTTTTATTTCGACTTTGGTAACGACCTTGATAACGAAACTTATAGGTTATTTGCAGTGAACGATAATCCAAACTTAAAGGAAATTATAAGGAACTTAAAATAAAAAATATAATTTAAAACGATTTTTACGGAAATTAAAAAAGTTTTTTACGCGGAATTTTTAAGTTTATACCTTTTGGCGAAAATATTTACAGGCACTTTATGGGTACCAGGTAGGTATTAGAGAAGGAGTATAGGTTTATAGAAGAACTGGAAAAATATTAGGTCTATATTTGCGTGAAAAGATTTATTTAACGAAAGGAAATAAATTATAACGACATTATAGCTAATATTATAAAGGTTATATAATAAAAGATTTAATAATGTTAATTATTGCCTTTACCTGGTATATATTCTAAATTGATTTTATTATTATTTACTTGGGTAGTAACTTAGAAGAAAATATTTGTATAAAATTTGTTCTTATATTAATAAAATACTTTAATACTTATTTAAAAAATAGAAATAGTTATTCATTTTCTCTTAAAAGATTGTTAAATTAATAAACCTGTTATATGGCTTAAAATAAATTAAAATTAGTTAATAAAAAAATAAAAAAATATTAGCAAAATAAGGATTTTATTTACTAATTTTAGATAACGCGATATACCATAACCCGAAAAGAGGAATTATTATTATTTCGTACGTTAATAACTTTTTATTTTTCGGTTTTAATAAATAACGTTTTTAAGGTATTACTAAAAAATCGCTAAGGACGTACTTATTAAGGATTTAAATTATACGGATTAATACTTGGATATACGGATTATATATTTTTGTTAATTAAAAACGTTAGGTTAAATTAATAGTAATATAATGAAAAGTTATTATAATTAATGAGTTTAATCGTTATACGGAAAATATTTAGGTTATTTTTTAAGAATTATTTAAAGTATGTTATACAGTACGACAGAATAATTAATCAGAAAAAAACGTTTCAATACGTTCATTTAGTAAAAAAAATTTAATTTTCCTAATTATATTAAAAAATTAAATATAATATTTACGATCTTAAATTAGAGTAAGTTCATAAATAATTTATCGCATGAATACCGGAAATATATTAAACGATTATTACGATATTTAAACGGTACAGTAAACTTATTTTTTCGATATAAAAAATTAAATGAAAATTATCCGTACCGGAAATATAACGATATAGGGTTATTCGAAATAATAAATATAAGTTTTACGGATTCCGAATTAACAAAGTTTATTACGGGGTACGTATTTTTTACGGTTAAAATATTTATTGCGTAATTTTCGAAATTATAAGGTATTATTATGAAGTATATTACGGAAATAAAATACGTAAAAACAGGAATAATAATAACGGAAATAATTAGAATTAAACTTTTCTTTATAAAGTTAAGGCTTATACCTAAAGGCCTTATTCCTATCTTAAAAAATAACATAAATACGTTAAAATGGGTAACGGAAATACAGATAACTCGAAAAAAACGTTATATTCGGTTTAAATATTAATACGTATCTTAAAAGGTTTAGGACGGAAATATCTATTTTTAATACGTAAAAAATAAGGATAACCTAATAAATAGGTTTACGAAATTATTGGATAAGGCTAATTTCAAACGATTTGTGGCTAACTTAGGGCTTAAAAAATATAAATATAAAATAAGCCACAAAGCATTTAAAATTAACGAAAATAAAAGTTTAATTTTTATATAGATTAAAAACTTTGGTGGATAAGGCTATTTAACGTAAAAGGGCGTATCGGCAGTTGGGTGCTTTAAATGCTTACGGCTGGCGTTTTGAAGCAGTGTTCTGCTGCCTGGGACAGCATTTGTCCAAGGATTACCGTTTGTACAAACAGGACATGTATGTAAGGGCGGTACGCCCCAGACTTCTTCAGTCTTTCCTAGCATAGATCATCAAGCTATCACCAGTTTCCTGCATTTGATCACTGTGACTGCTGACATAATTAAATATTTTTTTGGTTAATACGAAGATGCTTTAATCAGGATTACGCCGTCGGTTTCGCTTTATCGCAGATTATTCTGGTATTAATTCTAATTGTTTTTGGTTAAGAATTTTGTTATCCGTCCTTAAAACTATTTTTCGAGGGCAAATTATTTTTATTTTAGTACCTGTTCCGGCTGTTTTTTAGTCCGAGATCTTATTATCCGTCCTTAAGATTATTTTTTAAGGAAAAGTTGTTTTTCGGAAATAAATTGTTTTTCGGAGATAAATCATTTTTCGAAAATATTATTAACAAATTTAATTCTTTTAATTAAACGAATAAAGTTCTTTAGATTTATTTAACGTATATTATCGGGAATTATAACGGAAATAACTTTTATTACATTGGCAAGGAATTTATTTACCGTTTGTAATATCGTAAAATATATAAAAATATATATTATAATATAGATTTCGAGTATTAAGTAAAAGAAAAATTAAGTAATAATAATTATGTTGTAAATAATATATTTTTATATATTAAAATATGATATATGTTTAAACTTATTAAAAATTATAATTAAATAAATAATATCAATTATATATTAAATTGTTGTAATAATTATATTTGATATATATTTAATCGAAAAAACTTTATAAATTATATTAAGAAATTTGTATAGAATTATTATGTTTTTATTTCGTTATAAGAAAATAATGTTAATTCTTTTGGTTATATTTAGCAACCTATTTAAACTTAGTAATTTATGTATTTGTAATTTTATAATTTTAAAATTTAAATATGTATATAGTTTAATTATATACATTATGTTAAGATATTTTTATAATTTATTAATTATTCTTAAATCGTATTTATATTTGATAAATCTTTATATGTTCTTTATTAATATTAATAATATATTTAATTATTATTTAATATACGAATTTTACCTTATTTGTTATATTTTATATCTTTTATTTATATTTTTAATTTTAATTATGCCGGACTTATATTAGTATATTTATAATATTATTAAATTTGTTAAATAAAATTACTTATTCATATATATTTAATATTATACAATTATTATAATACTATTACCGTAATTTAATAAAGCGAAATACGGTAATGGTATTCGAGAAATATATAATAATTTAATAAAAAATTAAAACATATATAAAGATCGTAACGGCATTAAGTTGATTTTCGATACGAATTATATTAACTGTAACGTTATTTTCCGTGCTTTGTTTCTTATTATATATACCGTTTTTCAAAATTCTGTTTTAACTTATAAATTAAATTCTTTTTAAATTCAATAATTACTCGACAAAATCCTAATATTACATGGTTTTCATAAGTTGGATTTTATTAATATATATCAAAAACGTAAGTTATTTATTATTATATATATATTAACGTATATTTGATTTACGATAAGTTTAAAATAACATTTATATAAATATTTCGGGATTGTAATTATATATATATAACTTATAAAATGTTAATCAAAACTATATTTATATATTTTAATAATTTTCATATTTCGTTTTTATTAGATCTCGAAAAAGATATTAAAAAACATATAGTATTATTCGTTTTTTGATATTAAAATATAACAATAAAATTATTAATACAGATAATACAAATTATTAAATTATAAGTTTTTGGAATTGCAAAATAAAAGTTCTTTATATTATAAATTTAACCGGTATATATTCTTTAAAAAATATATAATTCGGGCCGTTAGCCGTTTTCGAGAATTTATAATCCATAACCATTTATATAATATGGATAATATTAGAAATATCGTAATTTTATAGTTCCGATTAAAAGGAATACAGAATTACAATATATCTTATAATATAATTTATGGAAACGTTGTTTTTATAATATTAAACGGAAGAAAAATCCACAATTATACGTGATTAGCTATCGAATAAATAATTTTATACAAAAATTAAATTTTTAGGTCCTACGGTATATTTGGTATTAATATTAAGGATTTCGGCGGTTACCCAGACTATCCAATTATTATACCTATATATGATTTTGATATAAAGGAATTCTTAAAACCAGCCGGGGAAAAAATAAAGAAATTCTTAGAACCAACCGGAAATCCAGTTATGTCGATAAAGAGAAAATGCGGTAAGGGAAAAAAAGCTAAATCCGGCCGTTAACCTTTATTAAAGGAACCAAAAAACCTTAATTCGAAAAAGAAATAATTATTAAAATTTCCAACAAAATACTAATAAAGTATACGAGCGGTTTTAAAAAATATTAATTAGAATCGTACGCCGATAAATATTAATTTTAATTATAGGAAAATAAGGTTATAAAACGTAATTAATAAGGATTTATTATAAATTCGAGATTTTAAATATTTCGAAAACATATTTCGAAAAATATTTAGAAAAGAGTAAATACCGAAATAACTATACCAATAACGAAAAAACAACCTTTTCGATATTAGCGGAAAATTATTTATATTATTTATTTATCCGTAGAATTAATCTTTTACCCCAGGTATTTGACCCGAATTAAGGTACTTAAAAAGTTGGAAGGGATAGAAATATTTTAAGAATTAATGTAACGAATTCGAAAAAAAGGACCGGAAAATAAAATTTAAAATATTTTAATTTGGTATCGTAAATTAAGAGTTATAAGTTAAAAGGATATTTTGTTAATAACCGTAATAAATTATAATTCGAATTACGTAATACAAAAATCCGTTAATTCTTTTAATTAAAAGAATTTATTATATATTTATTATGCTCCATAATTCATCCGGGTTAAGATAAATTAATATCCCGTATATAATTTAACGAATTAAAATTTTATAAAAATAATGAATTTATTAAATAAAAAATGTATTATTAATTTTAATTAATATTATATAAATATTTATAGTTATTGCGCTTTACGACCGTAACGTTATGTCGAAATCGAATACGTTTTTTGTTTTTTAACTTAATATTATAATTATTTTTTAATTTGTTATTAATGTTATTATCCGATAAATATCATTTATTGCTAATACATAATTCCTTAATTTTAATAAGAATTATAATTTCGACTTTTTTAAATATATTATTTATAATATCGGGCTGCGGATTATTACGTTTCGATAACGCCGGCGGTTCCGGTAATAATATAAAAGTAAGCAAATTATATAAATATGGGTACGGTAATAAAGGCGGGGTTGAAAAGTTAAAAATATTTAAAAATAATAAATTTTATATCGATGTTATAAATAAAAAGGACAAGCTAAATTTTTAATGAGGATTATTTAATATATCGCAAATTATACGTATAAATATAGGCGTTATTACAACTGAAATTGTAATTTTAAGTCGTAAAAGCGTATAAATTATATGCCGGTTTAATATTTAAATTATGAGAATTATCGTTAAATTATTAATTACTAATTTAAACCGAATAATCGTATGCGGTATATTTTAATTAAAATAGAACGTAATTTAGGACGGCCTTGTAATTTTTTCCGATATTTGTTAAATTTGGAATACAGTGATAATCCGTAATTTATATAAATCGGTTTGCGGCATAAAGATATAGCGCCATTATTTCCAATTAAGCGAATTCCGCCGTTTATAGAAAATTACTTATATTATTTATGAAATCGAAAGTATAACTTTTTTATATATTATATATAACGTAAAAAGAAGGATTTCTTAAAATATATTAATATTATTATTTATTAAGATTCAGGACCGTTTTAATTAATTTAATTATATTTTAAATTAAATATGAAATTTTAATTTTGTTTAATTTATTCGGAAATTTATTAAATAAAAACTATTGATATTTAATAAAAATAAATATTTACTTTGCCTTTTTATTATTAAGTGGAAATAATTACGTAAAAAGTAATTCCTTTACTTATTATTTATATCGAAACTTTAGTATTTTCTAAATAACCGGTTTTATCGAACCAGCTTTTAATTATTTTTATATAAATATATTTGAAATTAAAAATCTAGGTATATAAACAAGATTAAATATTCATATATTATAATTAGGTTTTGCCAAAGTTGAATTATTATAATCTTTTTTTAACATAATAAATTTATTTTTTAAATATATTAAAATCGTTTTATGTACATATTTGCCGTTAAATAATGCGTATTATTAAAGCTTTATTTTTATTAAATGCTATGAGTTAAAATTATTTTATTTTAGAAATTTATGGATAATATTTTAACCGGCGGAAAACGAAGATTAAGATTTAATAATTATTTCGTTTTATTCGAGATTATTTGTAATAATTTGCGTATTATTTTTCTTATTATCCGAATCCGTTATATCGTTTTTTTATTATAACCTTTATATTTTTGTAAGTAATACGGTTTTTAATTTGCCGGACCTAAATTCTTTTCGTTATTTTATCTTTTTTTGAAATACATAAATCGGTTCCATATTTATTAAATACTTAATAAGGCGCAAATAATATAGCTTATTTATAATTAGTTATATTTAATTATTTAATTAAATCGTTATTGTAAATTTTGAATCGAAACATTTTATAATATATCTTATTTTATTATTCGATTAATATCCGGAATATTTATATTTATTTTAAAAACGATAATAAATACGACGTTACGGATAAAATTATTTAACTGTTTTAAGTTATTATATATACAAATTTGGTTTCCGTAAAATATTTTAAAGTTATAGAAATTAATAACTTTTTTTATAATCTTTAATAAATAGTTTCGTTTTATTATAATTCTAAATAAATAATTATAAATATTTATAATTTTTACCTTATTATTAACATAAATAATAATTTTAATAATAAAACGTAAATTATTAAATTAAATTAAAAACAATTAATTCATGGCTCGGATATATTAATTACTAGGAAATTTAAATACCATTGAATTAAATGTTAACCTTTAGATATAAGAAAAATAATAATATTGTTTTCGAAACAATTAATGTTAAAACGCCGGACTTCCGCTTTATAACCATATTTAGTTAAGTTACCGATTTAACGAAAACCGTCATATTTCGTATTTTCTTTTATAATATTATTAATAATTATTATATATACAAATTAATATATATAGGCAGGAAAAATAAGACGTAAGTTATAGATATTGATATATTTAAACCGGAAACTTTTCAATTTCGATAATAAATATACTTTGTCGATAATAACGAAACCATATTGTCGTTCGAAAACAAAATTTAATATAATAATTTGGAATTAATCGCTTATATTTATTCAGAATTAAAAATAATGTAAGTATGCCGTTTCGTAATTATGCGATTAAATATTTCTAGGTTAAGTTTTTTCGTATTTGCAAATATTAAGATAAAAACAAAACATGGAATTATTAATATATAAATTCGTTATTTTCTCGCCAGTTTAATTAATAATACGATTTAAATAATAATTAAATCAGTTATTAAAAAATAAGTTTCAATAATTAAAAACTTTTGGAAATTTATTTTAATAACGAAAAAAATATTAAGCTTTCCGAAAACCAGATTATATACCGTATCGACTTATTTCTTCCGTAAAATACGGCCTTATCCGTTATACATAATACCTAATATAAAGTGAACAAATTAACGGCGCAAGGTTTCCATAAGGTTATCGGCTATATATATAATATTGGCATATAGGTTAATTACGTTTATATCAGTAAGAAACCAGTAAAAATATCAGATAAAAATAAACGTTTTATTTTAAAAATTTAAATACTTAATGGTTTAAAGTTTTTATTTTAAATTTTTAAATATATTATTTGTACTTATTAAATTAAGAAAGAAAATAGATTTCGAAAATTATAGCAGAGGATTTTAAATTTTATGTATTATTATTTTGGTTTATAAAGTTATATTGTTATTATATTAACCCAAAAATGGTAAAAAACCATAATATATATTAATCGGGATTTTAGGTTATTTATATATTATAATAACTTTTATTTTGTACTAATTAAAATTATTATTAAATTAAAAAAAGATTTTAATTTTACGGTAAATTATATAAGTTAAAACGTTAAGAATTTTATAATTAATATATATTATTAAAGTTGATAATAACAATTTCTATAATTTATATAAAAATGTATTAAACGAAACGCAATAATTATAACTTGTTATCAGGTTTTATTTTGGAGGTTTTGTTATTTTTGTGGGTATTATTTTTAAAGGAGTTTAGCTGATATATTGGACCCTTAATAGATATTTCTTGATTAAAAGCTATAGCTATGGCTACGACCGCGGCGCCGCAGGCGCAGCCACAACCTCCAAAATGGAGTCCTGATCACGATGAGACAAACTTCAGTATATTAATGTGAGATAACGAGGGTGGAACGGTAGCCACAATACCAAAAGGTCAGCAATTCCAAATCCTTCTGAGCTATATCAGCAACTAGTTACTTTTCTTGATATTTGGAGACGTCTTATTAGAATATATGGGGTTCTGTTCTAGCCCTTTTGGCTATAGGGAGCTGCATTATCTTACAATTAAAAATATAGCGAATTTACTGCTTGCCTAATACGTTACAGAATGCGTCGGTATTAACTAGGCGTCGAATTTTGTTAAACGGCTAAAACATTCCAAATCTATTTAAATCGAAAAATCGATTATTAAAAAATCTTATACAAAAATCTAAAAACCTTTCGTAAATAATTGGAACTTATTCAAATTATAATTATAAAATACGGTATCGTAAAAAAGAATATATATAATTTCGACGAAACGAACTTTTTAATAAGGTTTTTTATAATAACAGATAACGTCCCAGACAAGCTCATCGGATAAAGAAGCTGACCGGATGGTTTTTTGCACCTCTCGATAACAAATTCAAATTAATTAACCATAACATATCAAAATAACACGCATTAAGCAGATTTTTTTCGCTAAATATATTTATAACTTTTTTACAAGTACGCGCATTATGTCCGGGCTTGCTGTAAACGCCATACTTTCGCTCCTTCGTCTTAACCTTTTTACGACGATTATCTTTAGCCGCTATTAGCTGCATTTTTTTACCACTACCTTCTTTTTCGACCAGAAAAGCTTATGTCTTTTGTATAATAAGTGTTTCTCCTTTTTAAAGCCGTTTATTTTTAATCCTCCGACATTTGCTAAAGATATAATTCGTTTCGCATAAATAGTTATTTTTTTCTTTTAAAAAAAGTATTTTCATATAATAGTATTAAGGCATTTTTCATCAAAAAAATAACCGATTTAACCATTTTTGTCGGCAAGTTACCCTGGTAATTTTTGATTCTTTTTTACACATAACGTCCCCGTTTTATTATTTTACAGATATTCTTAGAGGTTTTCGCGGAAGGGGAAAAAACGAAACCGGCGAAGGTTAGCGGCGATAGGGTCGATATAGATATGGCTGGAGGAATTTCCAAATCAGATAGAACATTATTGGGATCAAATAAATCAAATCCAGTTTCTGCGAATCCGGCTTTGATATTTTCGGACGTTATAGCAGCTTTAAACGCGTCGTAAAAGCCGGCGAGAAAATCTTTTTTCGCGATATACACTTGGAGACGAAATGGATCCGTGCACTGGCCTATTTCTTATCTAAATATACCATTTTCACTTTATTGTAACAAATTGCAGAAAAAATAGTAAATATAACAGGCGAATATCTATGCTTAAATTAATATATAAATGGTTTATTTTTATCGTTAATTCTCATTTTAATTATATTATCTATAAGTAGAAACCAAAATTTTACTAATAATAACCCTTTTATAGTAAAATTTCAAATTCTATATAATAATATGTAAAGTAACATTTTAGTAACGATAATTTTAGCATTTATTATAAACCTTAACCTATTATTTAAAATATAGTTAAATTAACTAAAAATATAATTAGATATTGTTTTTACTTAATTTTTTTAATTTCTTTTTATTATTATATTCGGTGTAAATAGCCTATGTTTTGGTAGGAAATAGGTGAGCGCACGGATCCAAATGACCAATTAGTGTAGATATAATAACGTCGCATTAAATCTTCGATGTAAAATAAATGACGTATTAGACAAGCTCGCGGGACAGATAAGCTCGCGGAACAGATAAGCTCGCGAGACACTTTTTGGCACCTCATAACAACAAATTCAAATTAATCAACTTCAATGCAATAAATTAATTCAAATTAATTAGATTTTTTATCCTTAGACGTATTTACCGCTTTTTCATAAGTACGCGCATTATGTCCGAGTTTGTCACAAACGCCACATTTCTGTTTTTTCGTTTTAACCTTTTTACAACGATTATCTTTAGCTGCTGTTGGCTGTATTTTTTTCACCATTTTTTTTCTTTTTGGGCCAGAAAAACTTGTCCTTTTTGTATAGTAAATATTCTTCCTTTTTATGAACGTTTATTTTTGATTTTCCGACGTTTGCTTAAGATGTGGTTCGTTTCGTATAATTAGACCGTTTTTTGTCGAAAAAACCAATTTCGTACAAAAGTAATAAGTTGCTTTTTATCAAAAGATTAATTGATTCCATTATTTTTGTTGACGAGCTACTCTGATAATTTTTAATTCTTTTTTATAAGTAACGTCCTTGTTTCGTTATTTTATAGATATTTTTAAGGGTTCTCGCAAACGGGGAAATAGAATTGGCGAAAGTAAGCGGCGAGACCGTCGGTATAGATATAACCGGAGGAACGTCCAATTCGGAAAGAACCTTATTAGGATCGAATAGAACAAATCCAGCTTTATAAATCTGGATATAATATTGTCAGACGTTATGGCAGCTTTAAACGCGTTGTAAAAACCGGCGAAGAAATCTTTTTTTGCGATATGAGTATAGTAACGTCGTATTAAATTTTCGATATAAAGCGAATAAGCGTATTTTAAAACGGGAAAGTAGGATTTGTTAAAAGGTTGAAATCAATAAGGAAAATACGTAGGTATATAAAAGGTAATAATGTTGTTATTTACGTAATATTTTTCGAATTCGATCAAGTAATAACTTTCGTGGCCGTCGAAAATAAATAAACATTTCGATTTTTTCGTACGCGTCCGTATATATTTGTTAAAATGTTAAATTTATTTTAAGCTTAATTCGTTTATTATTTACTTATTAGAATTAATATTAACCTTTTAATTAGTTGGCAATAGGTTATTATGGTATTAGGAATTAAAATGGGTTTTTTCCGTTAATATGATAAATAATGGCAAAGCTTAATTTTGCAAATTAACAGTTTGTAAAATTATAACTTATTTCCAATTACTTTATTACGTTTATCTAGGTTTTTTACTTTTTTTAACGCTTATAATAACTATGCCCGATATTATAAAACTTTTTATTAAAAAGTTCGTTTCGTCGAAATTATAAATATCCTTTTTCGCGATATCGTATTTTGCGATTATAACTCGAATAAATTCGAATTATTTGCAAAATGTTTCTGGATTTTCGCATAAAATTCGTTAATAATCGATTTTCCGATTTAAACGCATTTAAAGTTTTGTTTGCCGTCGTATAAAATTCGACGCCTAGTTAACCCCAACGCGTATCGTAACGCGTTAAGTAAGCAGTAAATTTGCTATATTTTTAACGCATTAAAGTCGGACAGGAAACGTTCGCGTACCTAAATCAAGAATTCTTTTCGACAATAGATTTTTTTTCAGTCGGCATCAATTTTCGCAAATGGGGGATAATATCGGTTCGGGCGTATCTGCCGTTAAATCGCGTCTTTATAGTAGAATATGAGACGTTATAAATAGAATTAAGCTTTTTATAACTAAGTTTCGAATTATTCTTTTTAGCTTAAACGGCTAGATTCATTTTAAATGTTTTCATAAGTCGTTCCGTATTGTGGTTGTTAAGAAATAAATAGTTAAAGTTAGGTAGTTGGGATATTAGAAAAAGTGTTCCGCGAGCTTATCTGTTCCGCGAGCTTGTCTAGTACGTTAATCGCATTTTAAAATAAAAAAACAGGATACGTCGAAAAATTAAAGCCGATAAAAAGAATAAACAGGTATATAAAACGTAATAATGCCGTTATTCGCGTAATATTTTTCGAATTTTATCGAATGGTAACTTTCGTAATTATCGAAAATAAAAAGAAATTTCGATTTTTTCGTACGTACTCGGATATGTTTATCAAAGTATTGGACTTATTTTAAACCTAATTCGCTCGTTATCCAATTATTATTATTTAAATTAATTTTTAACCGACTAATAATAAATTCTTTCGGTATTAGACACTAAGGTAATTTTTCTCAATTAAAATAATAAATAACGACAATGCTCAACTTTACGAATTAACAGCCTATATAAGTATAACCTATTTCTTATTCCTTTATTACGTTTATCTAGGTTTTTTATATCTTTTAATACTAGTAATTATTATACTCGTTATTATAAAAAACCTTTTTAAAAATTCCGTTTCGTTAAAATTATAAATATCTTTTTTTATAATGTCGTATTTTACGATTATAACTCGAATAAGCTTAAATCACTTACGAAATGTTTCTGAATTTTCGCATAACATCTTTTAATAATTAGTTTTTTGATTTAAACGTATTTTAATTTTTTTTGCCGTTTAACAAAGTTCGACGCCTATTTAACCTCGACGTATCCCGTAACGCATTAGGTAAGCAATATATTCGCCATATTTTCAACATATTAAAGCCGGACAGGAAACGTTCGTATATCTAGATTGAAGATTTAGTCGATAATCAATTGTTTTTCGGTCGGCGTTAATTTTCGCGAATTAAGGATAATATCGGTTTTAAAGGATTTACCTATATATCGTTCGTATAAAATAAAATAAGCAACTTTATAAATCGAATTAAGTATCGCATAACTAAATATCTGGTTTCGTTTTTTAGCCTAGATAGCTAAGTTTATTTTTACTTCTTTCGTAAGCCGTTCCATATTATTAATATTGAAAAATAGTTAATTAAAGTTGGGTAATGAAAGATGTCAAAAACCATCCCGTGAGCTTGTCTATTCGGTGAGCTTGTCCGGTACGTTATAGTAATTATTAATATTAAAAAAAGTAAAAAGTTTCAACAGGCGCAATAAAGAAAGAAGAAATATATAACGGTTATTTAAATTATTAATTTTTAAAATTAAACTTTATAGCCATTTATTATTATAACAGGAAAAAATTATCCTAAATTTTGATATCGGGAATACCTATTATTAGTCGATTAAAAAATCGGTTTAAGTATTAATATGTAGATAACAAATACATTAAGTTGAAAATAAATTTAATATTTTGACAAATATATTCGGACGCATATAAATAAATCGAAACGTTTTTTTCTTCTTAATAGTTACGAAAACAATTATTCGATAAAATTCGAAAAATATTACGTAAATCATGATATTATTTCGTTTTGCATACCGGCCATTTCCTTTTATCGGCTTTAACTTTTTAACGTATTCTGTTTTTATGTTTTGAAGCGTATTTATTCGTTTTATATCGAAAATTCAATACGACGTTATTATACTTACATTACGAAAAAAAGTTTCTTTATCGGCTTTTATAACGCGTGTAAAGTTATTATAACCTCCGATAATATTATATTCGGATTTGTAAAAACTAGACTTATTCCATTTAATTCTAATAACGTCCTTTTCGATTTTGAAAATTTTCCAGTTATATTTATACCGATCGTTTTACCGCTTATTTTCGTTAATTCTATTTTTTTTCGCAAAAACCTTTGAAAATATCTGTAAAGTAATAACATAAAAACGTCATTTGCAAAAAAAATTAAAAATTATTAAGATAGATTGCAGACACAAATAATGGAATCGGTTAATCTTTTAATAAAAAGTAACCTATTACTTCTATACAAAATGGCCTTTTTTTTGAAAAAAAAACCGCCCAATTATGTAAAACGAATCATATTTGAAACAAATGTGGAAAGACCAAAAATAAACGTCTTTAGAAAAAAAAGAATATTTACTATATAAAAGGGGCAAGCTTTTCCAGCCAAAAAGAAGGTGGTAATAAAAAATATAACTAATAACGGTTAAAAGAAGTCGTTGTAAAAAGGTTAAAACGAAAGAATAGAAATATAGTATTTGTAGCAAACTCGGACATAATACGCATATTTGTAAAAAAGCTATAAATACGTCTAACAAAAAAGAATCCGATTAATTTGAATTGATTTGTTATGTTACAGTTATTTTATTTGGGTTTATTGTCGCAATATGTCAAAAACCGGCCGACTCGCTTATATAGCCAACTCGCTTGTGTAGTACGTTATTTTAAACAACGATATTTTATTATAAATTTTTGTTAATTTATCAATCATTTTTAATTACGTTATTTATGGTAATTACAATCTCTGGTAATTTTAATTATTTTTTAGTGGTTATAGGTATATTAATAATTACTTATTACGAGATTGTGATTTGCAAGGTGGGTCGTCTTATCCTTGTCAGTCTGACTGTTTCCGTAGGCCTAGGCCTGTCAGGTCGTAACATTGCTCCTGTCGAAAACACATGAGCAAGGGCTACCTAACAAAAGGAGCTCCTCTCCAACTGGCTATATACGTACATGCCACCCGTCTTGGAGCTGGCTATGCCATGTGGGTAGTTAGGTGGCGGTAGTGGCCCCCCTATATAACCCCTTTCAGACCCTCCAGGGTCAGGAATCATTCGGAACAACGCTGATCCTTTCCGGAGACCTATATCGGTGGTTCACTCACAAGCCGGATCACCACTTCCTAGATTCCTAGATATCAGCATATCTACTTGCGTGGAAGAAGTCTTTATCCAGTCTGTCCCGTAAGCGGTCGAACCCTGCTACATCCACGACGCCCAGCGATCAGAAGTCGCGGAAGGAAAAGGGTGCGCCGTATAAGAACGCGCCGTACCCGCTCCTGCTCCAAAACAAGAGCCCATACATGGACATATCTAAGCTTGGTATCACGGATACGAGCACACATCTCGTTCGGGGCCTTATTAACGGTAAACAATCAATTCCCCAAAAAACGCTTTTCGACAGCGATATCTTCATAAATACTTGTCGTGATCTCGAAAATAAAAACAGGGCTAGGATTATTTAAGACATTTCACGGCTTATCGTTCTTTCGGCGGAATCATTTACCCTCCGCACCAAAAGCCTCAAATACTTCATCAAAAACGTAAACGAAACCCCGAACAACTCGATCCCGTTGACCGGGCTCGTCCCCAGCCTGACTATTCCGTTAAGTTCAGATGAAACACATTCACCGACGACCAGCTCACTAAGCTATTACCATTCATTGGCGATTTCATCGCTGGGGACCAGTCCCTCTTCATAGCCACGCACTACATTTACCTCCCGTTCCTAACGTAAGAAGTAAAGTGCGGCGGTGCGGCGCTCGATATCGCTGGCCACCAGAACGCCCACGGCATGACCCTTGCGGTGCGGGCCACTGTCGAGCTCTTCCGTGCTGAGACGCGTGAGGGTGAAGTCGTTCCATGGGGCGAGCCTCCTTCTGGAGTCGAAGGGACGTGCTCGAAACGGCTCTAGCGGGCTGGGGGGCGGGGCGGAAATTGCACATGGTACGCCTCGACTATGGAGTCCATTTTTATCAGTGTCTGCCACAGCGCCTCGTTTAACACCTTCTTTGTCGTATTACGCTTGCTGCCTTGGGACACAGGTGAGCCAACCGGAAAACACTGGTTCTATTATTGGGCAGGCACCCGAGCCAGCGGCGTTCGCGAAGGTAACAGGCCAGAGCAAAGCCCCTAGTAGCACCCCACAGCTGGCTCGGCCGTCTCTGACGTAAAATGTCAATTGGAGCATGTGGACCGTTCTCCGGGAATAGGATGAGCGCGCTCGTCTTTTAATACGTTGGGTGATGGCTGATTTCTACCTCAATGTGAATCTGGGGCCTGGGTTGACTCTGCATCCTTAGGAGGCAACTTCTGGAGGCAGAGGGCCTGAACGGAGCAACATTTGTGCAGCCAGACTCTTGGCACGGGGAACCCGGCTTTTCTCATTTGTGGGCAACTGTCAGGATTTAAGTTATTCCTCCCCGTCTCCCAACGGTTTCGGGTTTGAAGATCACCTCCTTTTCGGTCGTAGCGCTTACATATCTATATTTAGCCCAGCCTCCTCATACTTCCCTTCGCGACAGCGTGCATAGTTAAACAATCTAACCTACTTTCTGTCTGCCCGCTCTCCTAAACACTCCAGCGATTCCTCCTTCCGGTCTGACTCTCGCTTATCAAGCCTCCCTGCCGTGATGGGAGACTATGGTCCTCCATACGGATTTCCCATCCGCCGGAACGGATCTTGTCTCGGGCGTGAAACTAGTTGTGGACAAACGTGGGGGGATTTCTACGCCTGTTGTCCCGGACAGGCGGAATGTCCAGGAAAAGAACAGGCCTACTACAATAACGTGTGCTGTCCCTCGCTGTCCAACTGTACCGACCCTTTAATCCAAGAACCGCATTGCGCCAGCCCGAAGTGGGACTTGTATGACTATAACGGGTATTTTTGCTGTCCGTCTGGACAAACCGCTTACCGGACCAAGGAGGGCTGGGTTGGATGCACCAATGGATATCCATCCGGTCGAGATGAGGCCATCCTCGTCCCCGTTACTTTAGGTTCGTGACTCTATTGATTTGAACATTCTGGCCTAACACTTAGCAGCAGCAACATCAACACCCTCTTCATCCCAGTTGTCCTCTTCCACGTCTGAAACTTCTACCGAACCAACAAATCCTGGTTCGTTGCCTTCGGGAACCGAAGCTGGACCGATTGTGGGTGGTGTGGTCGGTGGATTGGTAGGACTCGCCATAATCGTTGCCTTGTTATGGTTCTCCTGCCTTCGAAAGCGAAAAAACAAATCAAGCTCCAATAAGCCTCCGGTCGAGCTGTTTGGAGGATATTATGCAGTTTCCGGGAAGCAAGTATCAGCAGTACCGGAAGAGCTGGATGGTCAATCAGTCCCCGGGGAACTGGGTTCTGCCTCTGTGCACGAATTACCAGCAAACACATCTCGTTAGGGAGAACGTTGGGTTCTAGAGCCTGGCTGAAGTATGGTTAGGTCACTTCTCTAGGTGCTTAGGTAATGTGTATAACAACTCGCCACTGTATATATTTACAGCAGACCCCCAAAAAAACCGACAAGCATGTATCTATGGCATCGGGGTGGCTACAGGAACCACGTGCGCTTTCTTGCCCTAGATAGCGGATCATCCAATGAATATAGTTCTGGGTTTCGGATGAACTTCATGTTGAGCAAGGAAAGACAGACCATGTACCCTTCATGTCGGGTGAAATGTCACCAAAGAGCAAATTCGCATGGGGGAGTTGGAATGTCGCACCGAGTTGGTCTGGCTTCGTTGGGGATGCGTTTATACGTCACATATGTCTTCTCGGGGGTATAGCGGCGAGACTGGCTTGGGGGACAGGATCTTGGGTGACTCGCGGCCTGGGCTGCGTATTTTTAGTGTGTCGGACGGTGGGGCATCGGCGGGAGCTTCGAAGGGAAGATATACGGGTTCGGACTACCGCGCGCTGGCATCTCTATGGACCTGGTGGGCGGTAGCGACAGCGCAATAGGCATCGTGGAGTCCGTAAACGTGAGTCCAAGGCCCATATCCGCTTCCACAGCGGGCGACGACAATGATGCAGACACTGAAGAGCTATACGAGGCGCTACTTGTCGAGGCATCCGAGCGAAGGCTGCGGGGGGTGCTCACAGACAGCTCGGGGTGGAACATCGCCGGGCTTCCAAGCGAGGGCGGGCCTGTGGCCTCCGCGCCAGCAGCCTACGGCGGTGATTGTTGCCGATCAGCAACGGTGTCGAAGTTGTCCGGGCCGAACGATATATCGCATGGCATATCCCGAGCCCGATCCAGGACCCCTGGGACCGATTCATACTTGGTCACGCGGCCATTCTGTCACATGAAGATTCCAAGCTCCCAGCAGTATAAACGGAAGGAGGTGTTGGTGTCAGACCTAGTAAAGCCAGTCAGCACTAGCGGGAATTACCTCCTGTACCCCTGGTACCTTTTTCTCCCAGCTCCACCTGTATTTACGTATATAAAAGGAGGGTTCGCTACCTTCACTTTTAAGCTAGGACCATTTAAAAATTAGGGCAACCTTTAATACACTTTTTTTTCAGTTATATACTTTTATATATAATATTAAGGTTTCACAGTTATAAACCCGGTCCGCATTTTTTAACGGCGTTTTAATATATTTATTATATACGTTTTATTAAAGCTATTCGGAATTTCTTTATTATTTCTATAATACATTTACTATTCCGTTATTAAAAATATTCATTATTTAATTATTATGCTTTTAATTATCTTAACCGGCTTATTTTTTGCATTATTTTTAAAATTATGGTTACCTAATTCACAAACCCTAACACATTTTTTTAAAATTCGTTTTTAAGTATTTATTTAAAAAAACCCTTTAAAAATATAATATTTTCGAATTTTCCGTTAGTACGAAAATTAACATATTATAGGTATATATTAACCTTAAAATAATTTAAATGCCATTTTTATTAACGATACTTATTTTTTTTAAACTGTATTATTTTCAAAATAAAATAATTAACGAATATAATTTGGATAATTCGAATTATTTAAAATTTAAAAAGGCCTTAAAATATATAATAAAAATAATTTTTATATACTATGTATAAAAAGGTATTTATTAAAATTAATACGTTTTTAAATTAATCCTTTTATCCTGATTATTATTAGGTATACTGGAAAACGGTTACCTTTCGAAAAAAAGATAATTATTTTAAAAAAATAAATTTAAATTTAATAATAACGTTTAAATTTATAAAGTTAACATTCGATATAAATAAGCGTTAAAAACCATTAATATCAAAATAAATGTTTGGTTATTTACATATGAAAAATTATATATTGAAACCGTGAAATTTTAGATATTAATCGTTATAAGGTATTACGGCTATTTTGATATTTTAAAAATTATTAATACTTATTGACTTACTTTTTTCTTACCTAAAAAATTAAAATAAAAACACTATATTTAAAAATAAAGATATTATTAAACTTTTATCGGTATAAAAATGTATAAAATAATTTCGAAATTATATATAATTACAAAAAGTTTGAAGCATTATTGCAAAATACTTATTATAAAGAACGTTCGATATTATTTTAAATAAAAAGAATTCCTAATTAAATAGATATATTTTTAAATAACCGGAATCATAATAATCGGAATAATGGCGGCGGTAATAACAATAACCGCCTTATATTAAAATATTATTACAATTCCTTTTTTACAAATTACTTTTATATTAATAAAAGTATTAAATTTAATAAATAAAACAAAATTTTTAAAACTCGGAATAAATAAATAAATATATTTTAAAAACATTTTTAATATAAAAAAATAAGTCATAAATTCCTTAATTAACTTTAATATTTTTCGTGATAAGAATTTCTATAAATTTATAAATTAATAATATTTTTATTTAATATCAATTAATAAACTTTACGTTTTTAAATATTTGTTTTAACTTTTATATAAAAAATCGCAAATTTAATTTCGTTAATTTATACTTATTAAAAATTAATAAAACATTTTAACCGAAAAGAAACCTTAATATTATAAGCAAAAATATACGAAAAAAATACATTTATTTTATTGTTAAAAACATTTAATATTTTCTTTTCTTAAAATTATTTTTATGTTTTTAAAATATATATTAATCTTATTTCGTATTAATTATTTTAATAATAAGTTGAAATTTATTAAAATTATAAAACAAATATGATATATTATAAAATACTAAAAACAAAAATAATAAAACTTAATTAAATCAAACGTTAACCCATTATATATTATATTAAAGTAATATTAAATAACGATAATAATAATATGATTTTAATAATTTTAATAATCATTGAAAAAAGCTTATTATTATCATTTCGAAAAACGAATATAGCTTAAAAAATAAAGTTATTTTTGAAAACGAAAACGAAAATCTGGATTTGGAATTTTTATTTTAAAAGTTTTTACATTTTAAAATAATCTGATAATAAAAATTTTAAAATAATAATTTCCTATTTTTTTAAAGCTTTTAAAAAATATTGCGATATACTATTAAAAATCAATTAATTTAAGTTTACGCATATGGGAAAAAATAATATATATAATTATTAAAACGAAAATGCATTTGTTTTTACCGATTTAATATTACAATTATTAAATTATTAAACGCTAAAAAATAGTACGATAATAATTAATATAGGAAAATAAATTTTTTAACACGATATACATTATTATTTTCGAATTTAAATATGTTTTTAATAAACTTACGAAAATATTAATTATTATTTATTTAATTATTAAAGTTAAAATTAATTTTTTTTAAAAAACTATTTTAAATATTTTAAAAAATATAATAAGTTTTATTAAAAATAGATTTATATTAAAATTGAATTAAATATATTACATAACGAAACCATTCTAAAAAACAGATTTTAAAAATAATTTCTTAATATAAATATTTTTTATATGTTTTTATTTTTATATATTAAAAAACCCGTAAATATATAAAACTAAATTAAAGGTATAATTAGTACGAAAATACGTTATTGAATTATTAATAATACTTTTTTAATTAAAACCCGGAAATAAATAAAATCATTATATATTTTATTTATTATATATCTACTTAAGCTTTAAATTAAAAATGTTTATTTAAACTTTTAATAAGTAATACATTTAAAAAATACAATACTTATTTTTTTTAAAAAAGATAAATAGTACGAATATCGTATTTTATAAATTAAAAGTTTATACGTTTACATAAATAATTCGTTAAAACGTAAAATGTTTAAAAAAACACTTTAAAGCATATTTTAAATATTTTCTATAATAAGGAATTAATAATATATATTAAGTATAAATTCTTTTATAATAATAGCTTATTACCGTTAAAAATATTATTATTTATAAAACGAAAAAACTTAAAATAAATTAATTTCTTTTTTCGAAATTGCGGAATTACATAATTAAATTAATAATATCATTATTTTATTTGTAATAATAATTTTCCTAAGGATATTTAAAATTAATTTTAATACTAATGCTTTACAAATAAATATTATTAAAACGGTAAATAATGTAATAAAATAAAACGAATTTAAAAGTATTATGTATAATATTATTATAATAATTATAAATTCCTTTATTTAAAAAGTTTTATAAAAAATTAAAAACTTAAAATTTAATAATCTGAACAAAGTTATTTCGGACGAAAATTCTTTTAATTCGATAATTAATAATAATTCGGATTATTTTTAAATATTCTTAATAAAACGGAGAATGTAAAACATAAAATTATACAACTTTATTTATTTATATTGGACATTATTTTAATTTTCGAACTTTTTTTATAATATTACGTATTATCGTTACATAAAATTTAAAATATATTTTTACGTTTTTTATAATGGAAATTACGCCGTACAAAATTAAATTTCCTGGATTAAAAAATTATTATCGATTTTAAAACGTAAAACCAAAAAAACCATTTTCGATTAATATTAATTATAAATTATAATGCGAAAAGTATAATACGTATTTAACCGTTTTTAACGTTATTTTTACGACCGTAATTAAATATAATTACTTATATTATAATAATCTTTTTATTACCTTTAAAATAGATAAGATATTTTATAACATAAATATATTAAATATTAGAAGCTAATCGTACTAAAAAATAAAGTTAAATATATTAGGTAAAATAATTAATTATTATTATTTAATTACAAAAAACAATTTAAAACGTTAGTTTTAACGAACAATTTCGATTAATATAAATATTTATATATAAATTTAATAACTACGAGATTTTTTAGGAATTTAAGGTTAAAAATATCACTTATAACGGTTTTTAATTTTATAACAATTTTAATATTTACGAATTTATATTAGTAAAACATTTTTTTCGTATGTATATAGTTCTTATAATCCGGTTTAATATTAAAATTATTTAACTTAACATTATCATTATCTCTTTATATAATAATTTCGATAAATTATTATATATATATATTATAAGATTTTATATATATTGAGATTTTTATTACACATTCCAAGAGAATTTATATAGCTTAAAATAATTATAATTTTTATGATAACGAAATTTAACTGGGAAATTAAAAGAAAATTAAGTTTTATTTTAAATAATTTATACATTATAATTAATAATTAATTAAGATTATTTTTTATATTAATTATATAATTATAATATATAAAACTTATAATTTAATATATATTAATAAATTTCTTACGAAAGTCATATAATATTTTTAATATAATTACTTAAAATATTGAAAGTAAATTTTTAAAATACGTATTTTAAGAAGTTATGTAATTAGCAAATTATGGTTCTTATTAATGATATATTAGAAAAATATATATATATATATTGAATTATTTAAAATTAAAAAACGTTATTTTAAAATCTTTAAATAAAAAAAGTTTTAAAAAATATTAAGGCGAAATATTAATAATATTTAAGAAGATATATTTCTAAAAAATCGACATCGTATTATACGAAATTATTATTATTTATTTAAATTTAATTCAACTTATTTTTGATTTATTTTGTTATTATAAATATTTTAATTTTACGTATCTTAACATTATTAACGAAATTATGTTTTATATTTATTTTATAAGAATTTTAAGTTTAAAATTCGGAAATAAGGAAAATCTTAACGTACGATTATTCTTATATATAAATAACTTTTTTTCATAAATAATTTAAACCGGAAAAGTTTTATAAAAATTTATACTGTTATTTTTCGATATTTTTATTATATAAAAATTTAATACGTAAAATATAATTATTATTTTAAATACGGAACTTAACTTATTAACTTTTTTATAAACTGTAAAAATATTTTTATATTAAGTTTCTTTAATATTATAAAATTAAAATTGGGGGGGAACTTAATTATCTATGTAAATGATAAGTAAATAATACGGTTAAATATTAAAAGATTTATATATTTAATTATAAAATTTAACTACGTAAATACATTTTTTTATTAATTTCTTGACTTTTACGCAAAAAAATAAAATAAAATTAATTAAATATTTATTAACGATATAATAATAGATATTTTAAATATGCTTTGAATCTTCGAATGATTATTAAAAGCTTATTAAATTATTTAAATTTTAAGATATTATGATAAGGTTAAAAAAATCTAAGAAATATTAATATATTTTAGATATTATTTAATAACAAAAAGTTATTATTTCCGTTCCTTTTTATTATTCTTTTTTATAAATTATTATTATTTTTGTTTTTAAATACGTTTAAAAATAAAATTATTAAAAAAATATTTTAATATAGTTTTTATCATTTAAAAATATAATATTAAAGTTTAATATTTAAAAAAATATAAATTGGAATTCAATTAACATTTTTCATATTTTAAGTAAATTCCCGAATTAAATAAAATATTAATTATTTTCCATTTTTGTTTTTCCGTGTTTTTATTATTTATTAAAAATTAATTATTACGCTATCTTTTTTTAAAAAAGTCTCTTAAAATTACAACAATTTTAACCGTTAATTTTTAATAACTGAAAAAATATATTAAATTTAGGACAATTAATAAATATTAACAGAAATTATTTTTTATATTCATGTATATAAAAAAAGTTTATTATTTTTAATTTTTAAGTAAAGTCTTTTATACATTAAAAATACTTTTAATATATTTTTTAATTTCATATTTTTATTTGTAATATCAAGATTTTATAGTTATAAATTTAATCCGTATTACTTTAATTACGATTTAATATATTTATTATATATATTTTATTAAAATTATTTATAATTTTATTATTATTTTTGTAATATATTTATTGTTTCGTTATTAAAAATATTTATTAATTAATTATTACGCTTTTATTTATTTTAATTAATTTATTTTTTATATTATTTTTAAAACTATAATTATTTAATTAATAAACTTTAATAAGATTTTTTCAAAATACGTTAATAAATATTTATTTTATAAAAAGCTTTGAAAATATAATGTTTTCGAATTATATCTTATTATAAAAATTACGATATTATAAATATATACTAATTTTAACGTAATTTAACTATTTTATTTATTAATAATATTAAAATTCTCTAAACATTTTTATTTGTGAATAAAATAATTAATAAATACGGTTTAAATAATGTAAAATATTTCAAATTCGAAAATATTTTAAAGGTATATAATAAAACATAATTTGTAAATTTTTCCAAAAAATATTTATTAAAATAAATACGCTTTTAAATTTATCCGTTTATTTTAATTATTATTAACTATATAAGAAATAAATTATTATTTGAAAAAAAATTAATTATCTTCAAAAAATAAATTTAAATTTAATAATAATATTGAAATTTACAAAATTAATCTTTAATTTAAATAAACGTTAAAAATTAATAAAATTTAAATAAACAATTTATTATTTTTATATTAAAAATATATATTGAAACTGCATCGTTTTAAATATTAAGTATTATAAATTATTACAATTATTTAAATGACTTAAAAATTATTAATATTTATTTATCGGATTTTTTAATACTTAGAATTTTAAATTAAAAAAGCTTTAATTAAAGGCAAAAATTCTGTTAAGTTTTTTTTATATAAAAATTTATAAAATAATTTCGGAAATATATATAATCATAAAACATTTAAGGTATTACCATAAAATAAATTTTATAAAAAAAGTTTGATTTTATTTTAAATTAAAAGTTTTTTAATTAAATAGATATATTTTTAAATAGCTGGAATAAAAATAACCGGAGTAACGGTAATTATAATATTAATAATTATTTTGCATAATAAGATTATTCTTATAAAAAATAATTTTTAAAGATTATTTTTATATTATCAAAAATATTAAACCTAATAAATCAAACGAAAGTTTTAAAAGCCGAAAAATATAAATAATGGTATTTCGAAAAACTTTTTTTTAGCACAAAAAACGATTAAATATTTATTAAAAAAATAAGTCATAACTTACATCATTAATTTTAATATTTTTCGTAATAGTGTTTTTTATAAATTTATATATCAATAATATTATTACCGGATATAAATTAAAAGAAATTATATTATTAAATATTTATTTTACTTTTTATATAAAAAATTACAAAATTAATTTTATTAATTTATATCTATCAAAAGTTAATAAAAATATTTTAGCTGAAAAAAGTATTTCGATATAATAAATAAAAGTATAAGAAAAATTATATTTATTATACCGTTTATAAAGAAAACGTTTTAAAAAAAACTATTTTTACATTATTTGATATTTATATAAACTTAATTTCGTTTTAATTATTATAATAAGTTAAAATTTACTAAAATTATAAGATTAGTGTAATATATTATAAAACATTAAAAACGAAAATAACGAAAATTAATTAAATTAAATATTAATTTATTATATATTATATTAAAATAATATTAGGAGACGATAATTATGATATTATTTTAATAATATTTATAATAAATTAAATAAAATTTATTTTGAAAATAAAACGAAATCTTTATTATAGAACCTTTAATTTAATAATTTTTAATTTTTTAAAATAATCTTATAATAAAAGTTTTATAATAATAATTTTCGATTATTTTTAAAATTGTTAAAAAACCGTTACGATATAATACGAAAACTGAATTTACTTAAATATTTATAGCATTATTAAAACGAAACTCGATTTGCTTTTATCGATTTAATATCAGGATTATTAAATTATTAAAATACCAAAAAATATTATTAGGATAATTAATTAAAGAAAATAAAGTTTTAAATATAATACATATTAATATTTTCCAATTTATTAATATTTTTAACAATCGAATAAACATAATTATTAATATTTATCCCAATATTATAATTATAATTAAATATAGTTTAAAATAAAAGAATATTTAAATTATTTTAATATACGCAATAATATTCCTTAAAAATAATTTTATTTTAATGTGAAATTAATTATGTTAAATTATACATTTTTTAAAAATATATTAGGAAAATAATTTTGTAATATTAATATTTTTTATAAACCTTTATTTGTATATTTTAAAAAATCCGTAAAGGTTTAAAAATATATTAAAGGTATAATTATAATGAAAACGTAATATTTAATTATTAATAATAAATTTGTCTTTTAATTTATAACCGGAAATAAGAAAAATAATTATATATATTATTAATTATCTATTTATATATATTTGAAATTTAAACAATATCTTTTTAAATTTCAACAAAATATTAAATAAAAAATAGAATATTTATATTTAAAAAGAGCTTTAAAATACGTATTATGAATATCGTATTTTTGGGATTAAAGATTTATACGTTTACGAAAGTAATTTGTTATAACCTAAAACGTTTAAAAATAAAATTTAAAATATATATCGGATATAGAGTTTTTCGTAATAACGTATTATTATTATTATTAAGAATATTATTATTAATAAAATAAAAAAATATTAAAGCAAATAATAAAGATTTTCTTCGAAAACGCAAAATTAAATAATTCAATCAATAATATTTTTATTTTATTTATAACAATATTATTTGTAAATACGTTTAAAATTATTTTTAATAATATTCCTTTAAAAATAAATATTATTAACAAATTAAATAATTTAATAAAATAAACCGAATTTTAAAAAGGTATTTACGATATTATTATAACATTTATAAGTTCTATTGTTTAACAGTTTGATAAATAATTAAAAAATAATTTAATAATTCGTATAAAGTTATTTTAAACAAATATTCCATTGATTCGGTAATAGATAATAATTCCGAAAAAGATATTCTAAATATTTTTAATAAAACGGATAATTTAAAATTTAAGGTTATAAAACTTTATTTACTTATATTTGAAATTATATTAATTTTCGAAAAAAACTTTTAATAATATTACGTATTATTATCGGATAAAATTTAAAATACATTATTATATTCTTTAATTAAGGTAACGCCGTACGGAATTAAACCTTTTATATTAAATAATTATTATTAATTTTTAAATACGCAATAAAAAATAATTTATTTTCGGTTAATATTAATTATAAATTGGAATTTAAAAAACGTAATATATATTTAATTGTTTTTAAGATTATTTTTTCGACGATAATTAAATATAATTATTTATATTATATTGATTTTTTAACACCCCTAAAAATTAATAAAAAGATTTACTATATAAATATGTTAATTATTGAAAAATAATCATATTAAAAACTAAGATTAAATATATTATATTAAAAGATTAATTATCGGTATTTTATTACAAAAGGCGATTTAAAACGTAAATCATAAAAGTATTTCGTTTTATTAATATAAATATTTATATAAAGATTTAATAAATAAAAAAATATTTTAAAAGTTTAAAGTTAAAAATATTATCCGTAATAATTTTTTATTTTGTAAAAACTTTAATATTTATGTATTTTTATTAATATAAGCGTTTTTTTATATATTTATAATTATTACAACCCGATTTAAGCCTTAAGTCTATTAATTTAATATTATTAATATATCTTTAAATAACGATTTCGATTAATTACTATATATATGTTTTTTATTAGAATTTATATATTACGGTTTTTATTTAAAACTTTAAAAAGCGTTATTTGGCTTAAAGAAATTATTATTCTTATAATAATAAAACTTAATAGAAAAATTTAAAAAATTAAAATTAAAATCCGTTTAAAATATATTATAAATAAACATTAATTATTAATGAATTCTATTTTTTATATTATTAATATAATCATAATATATAAAATTTATAACATAATATACATTAAAATAATTTTTAAGAAATTAATATAATATTCTTATATTAACGATTTAAAAAACTTGTAATAATTTCTTAAAATTGAATTTTATAAAATCGTAAATTTAAATTATTATAATTATTATAAGATATTAAGTAAAAAGAATTATGAATATATTTTAAAATATTGAAATTCGGAAAATAATATTTTGAATTTTTAAATTAAAAAAATATTAAAAAAATATTAAGGTAAAACGTTACTAACGTTTAAAGAATTATATTTCCAAAAAAACAACAGAAATTTATAATATAAAATTATTATTATTTGCCCAAATTTAATTAAAATTACTTCTTTTTTGTTTTGTTATCAAAAAAACCTTCATATTTCGTATTTTAATATTATTAACGAAATTATTTTTTATATTTTCTCATAGGTATTTTAACTTTAAAATTTAAAAATATTTTAACTTAATCAATTACGGCCTTGGAAAAGGGTCGTAATAGGAAAATAACTAAGTTATGTAAATCGAGTTACGCAATGGTTCGACAAAATCGATCGTAAAGCCTATAAAGCCAGGTTCGATAAAATCGAAAAACTTAAAATATATACGTTTATTATTTCCATAATTTAAATAATATTAATTCATTGTATTTATTAATGATAATTCGTTATTTAAAATATTTTTAGTATTACGAAACGTAATACGTTACTATATTTATTATTTAAATTCCTATAATACTTTTGTCAATATAAATTCGTATAATTCAGGTTTAAGAATTAGTTAAATTATTTAGCCCTTATATGTTATAAATATTTATTTAATAATGCCGTTAAATTTTGAATAATATCGATTAACGTTATATTTATTAATAAGTAACTCGAATAGCCGATTTATTAAGTCCTTAATTACCCGGATATTAAAATGGAATCCGAAAAAAAAAATATTTTGTTTTTTTCGCGAAAATGTTTTATGACTTTTACGTATTATAAACGAATATATTTTTTAGCTTAAAAAAATAATAATAATTTTATAACGTTTTTTAAGCCGTATACAAAAGGCTTCAGGAAAAAAAATTCCAAAATCGAAAACCCTTTTTGAATAAATTAAATTATTTACCTAAATTCTATTAAAACATCTGTAGAGGTTTTATGTCTTTTAAGCCAGAACCTTTTTAACAAAATTTTAATTAAGTTATAACTATTTTTAACATAATATTAAGCCTATTTCAGATATTTTCTTATTTAATTTATTACGTTAATTATACGAATAAAATTTAAATTAAATAGCTTATCGCAAATACGGTTATTTAATGTAAATTCGAAGTAAAAAATATATTACTTTATTAATTAAAAAACGAAACTTTAAAATAATGCGAATTTATAACAATTACGAATAGTTAAAATAAGTTTTAACGAAGGTTTTCGGAATAATAAACAAAAAAATAAAAATTAAAAAATAAAGTTAATAATTATATTAAAAAGATTAATATTTAATTATGGCAATACGTTAATTTAATTAGCCGTTATGTTAAAATAAAAATAAAAAGTATTAATAATTAAGTTTTTCGACGACATGAAAAAAAATATAAATTCTTTTTAAATTCGATTAACGTAATTATTTATTAAATTATATCGTTATAATAATTAAAATTAACGATCGATAATATATATAACATATTAAATGTATTAAAAGAAAAATAACAATAAGTTCCGATATATGGTTAGTATTAACGTTTTTTAACGTAATAATATTTTATATAATATAGAATTAGGACTTATAAAACTAAGAATTACTTATAGGAAAAAATAAAATTAAACTAAATATTATAATTATAACAATATTTAAAAAGTCTCGACGGAATAATTAAAAACCTATATTTAAGAGATAATTCAAAAAACAATCAAAAATATAAAGACAAATTTATTAATATAATTTAGCTTAAATACGTATTAGGTTTCCCGTAATAAAAAACCTAGTCAGGATTATTATAATAAAAAATTCGATAAAAAATACGAAAAACCAGAAGACTAGCTTAATAAGTTTTACAAACGTAATAAAAAACATTATAAGGATAATTACGTAAATACCAGAATTAAATAAAAAAGGTTGATTTCGGAATCCTTAATCGATATAACAAAATATATGTTATATATTGTCGACGACAAAAATATCCTGGTTACGAAAAATGGAAATAATATATTTATAAATTAATTACCTATATATATTATAAATGAATCGCTTTTTTAAGCCGTACGGGAAATAATAAAAATAATAAATAATAATATTAATAATTTCGAATCATAGCCTTAGGAAATGTCTAGTAATTGGCCGAAATAAAACATTAGCCCGAAAATAATAATATTTCTAAATTTTTTTTATTATTATTAATAATATAATTATTAAACGGAAAAAAAGTTAATTTACCGTATAATAAAACTATTATTAAAAAATCATTACGGATTTCCATTTTTAATTAATATTTTTATAGATTTTTACAAAATAAAATTAATAAAAAAAATACATTAATTTATAAAGCATTTTTAAAACGATAATAAAAATAACTTATAATAAGATATAATTATAAATATAAAGGAAAACGTTATTTCATAAAGATTATTATAATAAAATCAAAAATAATTAATATAATGCGAAGGAATAATATGCCGGTAATAATAATAAATATAATAATTTAATACGGTAAATGTAAAAATACAAAAAAAGTTCGATAAATTCGAAAATGAATTAAAAGAAAAAGGTTATTTATAAAAAAGCTATAAAATGACGAAACGTAAAGAAATTAAAAGGAATTCCCGAAAGAAGCTTTAAATATAATGATAAAAAACGTTAAAAAATTTGTAATCTTGGATATACGAATCGGAACATATTAATATATTATAATAATAAATTATGGATTTTTAAGCAGGAATTCTATTATGCTAAACGTAATTAATAAATTTAAATTATTATAAAAATATAAATTAAAACTCTTTATAATAACAAATATCGAATATTAAGATTTTATTTATAATAACCGAAAAATTTACGTACAAAATTAATTATTTCGAAATGTTTATTTAAAAATAATTTTAAATGATTAATTTTAATATCGTTTTATTTGAGAATTACCATATTATCTTAAAATTATTATAAATACGTTAATACTAAATTTTAATTAATAAAAAAACTTAGTTAAATAAAATTCGCTGTATATTTTATTAACGCATAAAAAAAGGAAAATTAATATTTTAATATTCGATCGATAATGGCGATAAATGCAAAAATAAGGATATAATAAAAACCGTATTACCAATAAGGATAAAATATAAGAAAAAAATAAGTATTAAAAAATACGACATATTATTATTATTATTATAAAAACGAAATTAAAGCAAATAAATAACGATTTAAAATAATAACAATTTTAAAAATTAGCAAATTTAATTAATTTCTTATTATAATATTATAAATATAAGTAGATTTTAAAAGGAATTTGATACGAAATTATTAGAAGATAACGAATAAAATTATCAAATAATTTTTAAGGAAGGATTTTTAACGAAATTTTACTTTATTTATAATCTTAACGAAAACGAATTACGTATTTTTAAAAAGTATTTAGAAACTTGGTTATAAAAAGGATAAATTTAATTTTCGAAATTATTAACGAAATATCTTACGTTTTTCGTACCCAAAAAAACGGAAGATTACGACTTATAGTTAATTATCGATAATTAAACGATATTACCTTTAAAAATTAAATATTATTACTTTTAATTAGAGAAATAAAAGACTGATTTTACGGAATTTAATAATTGATAATATTTAATTTTAAAAATAAATATAACCTTATTAAAATTAAAAAGAAATACAAATAAAAAATACTTTTCTTAAAACGAAATACAAATTATTTAAGTACTTAATTACGTTAATAAGATTTACGAACGTATTAGTAATTGTTTAACAGATAATAAATTATATATTACGAGAATATCCCCATATTTTGGTTATATATTATTTTAACGTTATTTTAATTTTTTTGAAAATAAAAAAAGTATACGTAAAATACGTTTATAAAGTTATTTATTAACGTAAAAAAAATAATTTTATAAATAATAAAGAAAATATCAAAAATATATTATTACTTTAGGATATATTAAGATAAACCTTGAAAAACTTACTGTAATTATATAATAATAAATATTAACGGTAATTAAAAAAGTACAGATATTGTTTAAATTCGCTAATTATTATAGAAAATATATTCGAAATTTTAATAAAATAATTATATTTTTAACGAAGTTTACGAAAACAAAATTTAAAAAATTGTTAAATACGGAAAATATATTTTAGGATATTAAAGATACGATTATTAATAAGTTTGTATTAATTATATACGATTTAAACCGCCCAATTAAATTAAAACCCGATATTTCGGAATACGTATTAAACGTAATAATCGGACAACAAAATAATTAAGGCAAATTGTACCTTATTATATTTTTTTCGTATAAATTAAAAGGAGCCGAATTTAATTACGGTATACCAAATAAGGAATTTATGGTTATTATTATAGTATTTCGAAAGTTTAAGTATTTTCTAAAAAGATGATTATATTAAATTAAGGTTTATACGGATTAATAAAATTGTACCAAATTTGTTACGATTAAAATATTTATAAAACGATAATTAAAATAGGTAAAAGAATTGGCGAACTTTAATTTCGTTATTATTTATAGGAAAGGTTTAGAAAATAATAAAGCGAATACTTCAAGTAAAAAATCAAATTTCGAAAAGAAATTAATTAAAATTAATTATATAACTTTCGATATTACTATAAAAAGATATTTATGTTTGCGATAAATTACGATAATTCAGGTAATACATCTTAATATATATTAGAAAATCCAGTAATATAACGATAATTTCTCCAAAGATTAAAAAATAAATAAAATACAAATTAAATAAAATTATTAAGAAAGTTTAATACGAAACATATACGAATATAACTTATACGAATATTTAAGAACTTATAAAATTTTAAAATAATTTTAATCTATATATATTTTTTAAAAATAAAATTAATTATATAAAACATTATACAGTAATACGATATTTGCGTTAAAGCGAAAACGTAACGATATAAATTATACGGAAAATTACAATTATTATTAATTATAAAACGATTATAATTTTTAATTATATTCGATTTTATTATTAAGTTTTTGTATTAAATAATTTAATTATAAAAATATATTACGATAATATTTTGGTAATTATCAACCGATTTACGAAATCTTCTTACTTTTTATTATATTATAAGGGCATAAATATTAAATATATAGCATATATTTTTTTTCAATTATTTTTAACATTTAAAATTTATTAATAGGAATTATTTTAAATAAACATTCAATATTTATATCAAAAGTTTAATAAGATTCTACAATATAAATCAGCCTAAATTACAGATTATTTAATATATTTAAAGTTTAAATAAATAAATAAATAAATAAAACGAATAAATTAAACTTTAAAAGTTTATTTACGATATTACATTAATTACGAATTAAAGAATTAGGTTAAAAAGTTATTAATTATATAATGAACTTATAATACCTGTTATTATGAAAATATTAAAATAATATTAACGAATTTATATTTTGGTTTTATTTTAAAAAATTATAAATAAGTATATAAAACGGCCTAAGTAATATTAAAGTAATTTTTACATTAAAATAATTACAATAGCTATACGAAAAATAAAAACGAAATTAAAATTTGTACGAAATTAAATAAGCAAATATTGTAATTAAAAAAGGTTAAAAGGATTAATTTTCGAAAAAAGGGAAATGGTTTTTTTCATTATTAAAAACATTTAAATAAAACGATCTAATAGAAAATTCGATTTTAAATATATTGGTTTATATAAACCTATTATGAAAATTTTAGAAAATAATTATTAATTAAAATATTTATTAAAATTTAAATTTTATTCAATGTTTAATATTTTTTATTCGTATTAATATCGGATATAATTAAGGTATATACGGTATAAAACGATATGGAAATAGAAAACGAATAAGTATACGAAATAAAAAAAATATTCGATATGCGAAAATAAAACGGATTTATTTAATACTTAATTAAGTAAAAAAAACATCCGGATTTTGAGAATATTTAGGAACCAGTTAAAAACCTTATTAATATTTAATATTTATTAAAAGAATTTTATTAATAATGTCAAAATTAACAAAATTAAAGGTTTTTTATTCGGTAAACGATTAATTAATAAAGTTAAAATTAGATTAAATAAAAAGAATTACAGCTTTTATCGTTATAACTTAGGCGGCCTTTAATTCGGCTTATTTTTCTTAACGTTTTAACTTATTTAACTTTTCCAAAAACCGAAACTTACGAAATAACATACGTATTATACTGTCGGCCTATAATTTTTTGGGTTTTCGAAAATAATAAATTTTGGCTTATTTTGGTTCCGTTTTCTTTTTGGCCTTTTTAAATTCCGTTTTAACCTTAAGGAAATTGGAAACGAACTTTTTAAATTAAGAAATAAAATAGTTATTGATATTATAAAGGCCTTAATTCCGCGTTACGTATTTTTTGTACCGGGAAAAATCCGACGAAAAATTACGATAAAATAATAATCCGTAACGCGTATAATAGAAATATATAAATATATTTATAATTCGAAAAATAATACACTTAAGCAAATTATTTCGTTTTTTCGTTTTTTTATTAATTAATTTTTCAATATAATCCGATATAATAGCAAAAAAAGGATTTATAAAAGAAAAAAAAATTCAGAGCGGAAATTAGGAAAAAAGAAAATCGTATTATAATTTAATAAGTTGTAGCCTTAGGAAAAGGTCGTAATAGGAAAATAACTAAATTATGTAAGTTGAATTACGTAATAATTCGATAAAATCGATCGTAAAGCCTATAAAGCCGGGTTCGATAAGATCGATTGTAAAGTTCATAAAGCCAGGTTCGATAGGATCGAAAAAATTAAAATATATATGTTTATTATTTCTATAGTTTAGATAATATTAGCTTATAATATTTATCAATAATAATTTCTTACCTAAGGTATTTTTGGTATTACGAAACATAATACGTTATTATATTTATTATTTAGATTCCCACGATATTTCTGCTAATATAAACCCATACGACTAAGATTTAATAATTGGTTAAAGCATTTAGCCGTTACAAAAAATAACCAAAATTTTAACGTACGATTATTTTTATATGCAAATAACGTTTTTTTTACAGATAACCCCGATCGGAAAATTTTTTAAAAATTCGTATTATTATTTCTCAGTATTTTTATCATATAAGAAGTTAATAAGCAAAATATAATTATTACTTTAAATATCGAAATTAAATTATTAACTTTATTATAAATTATAAAAAAAACCTTTTTTATGTTAAAGTTATTTACAATTATTATATTACAATTAAACGAACATTTAATTATCTAAGTAAATAATAAATAAACCATACCGTTAATTATTAAAGAAATATACGTTTAATTACGAGACTAAAATATATAAATATTTATAATTATAAATTTCGCAAAATTTACGTAACAAAAAAATAAAAATTAAATAAACATTTATTAATATTATAATGACAAATAACTTAATTAAGCTTTTAGAATTTTAGTAATATTAAAGATTTATTATTAAATTTTTAAAACTTTATTTTAAAATTAAAAAAAACCCTAGGAAATATTAATTTATTTTAGACGTTACTTAAAAACAAAAAATTATTACTCCCTTTCTTTTTCTTATTATTCGTTTTTTTATAAGTTATTATTGCTTTTCTTTTTAAACGACCTTAAAAATAAAATTAATAAGGAAACTTTTTAACAAAATTTCTGTAATCTAATAATATAATATTAAGTTTTAATATCTGAAAATATTTGTTCGAATCCAGTTAAAAATTCTGGCATTTCGAATAATTTTCCAAATTAATTAAAATCTTAATTACCTTTTTTAGTTTTTACGTTTTTTTATTATTTTTTAAAGGCTAATTATTAATATATTTCCTTTTTGGGAAATTCTTTAAATTTATAAAAACTTTAGCCGTTAATTCCTAATAACTGGGGGGGTATATCAGACTTAATAAAGCCAGTTAGCACTAGCGGGAATTACTTCCTGTACCCCTGGTACCTTTTTCTCCCAGCTCCACCTGTATTTACGTGCATAAAAGGAGGGTTCGCTACCTTCACTTTCTAGCTAGGACCTTCTAGAGGTCAGGGCAACCTTTAATACACTTCTTCTTCAATTATATGCTTCTGTGTGTGATGTCAGGGTCTCACAGTTGGCCTTCTTGCAAATGCCCCGTTGCCGGTTGTTGAGACCACCGGTGTAGTCCTGATTTCGGTTCTTGGATCGTGGCATGGTATAGCGCCGTAGACGAAGCAATGCGCGATGATGGAACAAGTATGATGTATGATATGATGGGACGAGTATGAATGGGAAGATACATCTCCCTAGATCGAAGTCACGGCCGTTTAATGCCTTGCTGTCGCTTGTGCTACTAAGCTCGCACTAGAAAATTAAATAGTTCATCCTTCTACTACGTTACCTAAAGAAAATCACCCCGAAATAGATCTAGCCGCTATCGTGGGACGGTAAGCGCGCACCTTTGAAAGACCCTATTAGGGAGACGGCGCTCGACATCCGGCTCGCGCCCGGTAATCTCCACTTTTGCGCTGATGTCGGACCGAGGCTGGGGCGCCGGATTGGTGTAGTCGGAGACGGGGGTCTTCATTCTGACATCCCTGTCACTCCAAGAAATAACATGTTAATTCGGATGAGAGGCAGTTATGAATAGTCACGACAGCAGACACGACAGCAGACTCTCCGGTGTCCAACCTGTCTTCTCACGGGCGACCTTACGACATAATCATGGACATGCCTATCGAGCAGTAGTATGCTATCGCGCTGTGCGCGGTGGCCTTAAGCCTCGTCGTTCGAACCACCTGGGCGGCACTCACGGGATATCCGAGCTCGCCTGCTCATGAACTTCTTGTACTACCTCCAGACCCCATGGTGACACTAGGCCGATACGCCACGGGGTTGGGCCGCCTTCAACTTGCTCGCCTGGCCGCGTACGTCGCGGCCAACCTCGTCAGCCTCCTCTCGTTCCAGCTGGGGACGCATGACGCCCAGAAGCGCGCCGCCATACTCGCAACGTACAACCTCTGCGCGCTTCCCATAACGGGACGGAGGAATGTCTAAGCCAGCTGGTGCGGGCGATCCGCGGATTACACATCGTTGGATGGGTCGGATGGCCTTCGCCTTGACTGTGGTTCATCTGTCCATCGTTCTTACCCTGCGGCCTAAGCCGGGACCGCTCGCCAATGCCGGATTCATCGTATGCTGCCTTGCCAATGCATCCCGCTCTACACTAATCGTCGTATAGGTCCTCGGCGGGTTCGTACTTCTGCTCGTCACGCTCCACCCTCTCCGGAATTGACTGTGGGGTTATATAAGCGTGATTTATGGGCGGCTGGTGCTCTGCATCATCGGCGGTCTCTTCTGGCATGTGATCATCTTGCCTGTGCCTACCATTCTCAGCCGGATCTCCACCACCGTAGCCGCGTCTTTATGGGGTGCTCTCTTTCTTTATATGGATAATTAGGTTGGCCTCGCAAGGAACCACAGGTGAAGTCGGAAATGATGTTTCCGAGGTCGGCACGCGTGCGGTTGCCATCACCATGCATACCGCGTGACCAATTCTTCTCTCACCTGGAAAGTACTCCGATATCTACAGCTGGCGTGAACCCTTCCGGCCTTATCGCTCAATTGCTTTAGTCTCGGAGATGGATCTGCTGGGGATGCGGACAGGCATGATATCACATTTCTTGTGCTCAACACTTCATCATCCAATTCCCTAAGCGGTTGAAAGGGTCATTCTGTCTTCTTTAACGGGCCTTAAGCAGGGCTATAAAATTAGTTTTTAGATTTTAGTATCAGTTATTTAGTTTCTTAATAAGTTAATTTTATTTAAAAACCAAATTAAATTAGTCTTGTTTAAAACTAATTACTACTATTTCATTAATCAACTTGTCAAAATGTAATTATAAACTAATCAATATATTTTATAATATAATTTTTATATTATTTTCAACATTGTATATATATATAATAAATAGGTTAATATGCAAAACTATGAAATATTAATAATTAAATAAAAATATAAAGTAGAGTAAAATGTTACGCGTATAATCTGTCGCGGCTAATTAGAAAGTCCGTGTCTTATATGTATATTAAAAAGTTCTTTTTCGCCATTGGTTTAATCCTAAAACCATCACCACTTATCATACTTTTTAACGCTTGAGTTATCAGGATCCAACACTATAAATACAGTCGGATTAAGTTCTTCATCTTGGCAACCCCTTCCACTATCGTGATATAATTCGTTTATCCGCTTTAATTAAGACAAAATCTTCCCGACGTGTAACGGCTATGCGGTTTAACCAAATATTAAATCTAAGTTGTACGGGTTTATGTTGGCAGGAGTATCGTGGAAATCTAAATAATGGATACCGTAAGTTATCACGTCTCGTAATACTAAGGGCGTCTTGGGTAACGATGTTTTATTGTACGCTAATACTATTTACATTATGGAAATAATAATCGTATATATCTTGTTTCCATTATTATTGTTCGTTCCTGCTCAGTAAAGCCTCGCTAAGTAAATGATTAATGCTGATTATTCATGCTTAATAAATTCCCGCTGAGAACTAGTTACGTAACCCGGACCAACGTAGTCCCATGGTCCTAGCTTGACCGTTTCTGCAGGCCAAATCTGATTAGGTCGTAACATGACGCTAATTTAATATATTATGAAATTAATAAAAGAAATAAAATATAAATTTATACTGTAAATAGTATACTAGAAATTTGCTCTTGGCTGGAATATACAGCTTGAATATATATCTATTTTGCGTCTTGGACAATTTAATTTATATATAAAAAATTTAAAGAATTTTCGAAATTAATCGATGTTGTTTAATTTTATATTTTTCTTAACAATTGTTATATATGAAACTAAATAGAAATTATATTATCAAATAAATATATATATTTTACGAATAAAACATTTATAATTGAATAAAAGAATATATTGAAAAACTGTATTAAAATATATAATACTCTTTAATAACAAAGTATTAATTATTATTAAAATATATTTTATATTATCCAAGAATAACATTACATTAATATAATTGATTAACCTATGAATAACTGTTTGCCAATTAATTAATTATATTTTAAAAATATGTTAATATTTTAATATTTTTATAAAATTAAAAATATTACATATAAAATAAAAGTTTAAAATATTTTAAAAATCAAATAGTTATAATTTATTTACGTCGAAGTAAGAAAAATAGATCTGTATATAAAAAGCTCATTATTTCAAATATATTATTATATTATTTTAGTACTAAAATATATTTTTGAATATGTTTATTATTAATTAGAAAATAAAAAGAATTTATGGTGTTTTTAAAGAAAATATGTATTTTTAAAGTTTTGTAATTATTGTAAAAAGATTATTAAGGATTTTAGTTATATTATTAAATTATTTACTAATGTTATAAGAATGATCAAATGTTAATAATTAAAAAAATATAAATATTCATAAGATAATAAAGAGCTATAAGCTAGAGTAAGGTAATCTCCGACTAATCGTAAAGCAGATTTTAAGAAATGAATATATTAGGTTATTTCCATCTGGTGTTTCCTATTAGCTGCCAGATGGTAGATTTATATTAGTAAGTGAGTCGGCAGCTAATCGGTGGCTGGTCGGCTACCCGCCTTATCCTTATACAGGCTATATCTCACAATATATTTTGTAATGTAACTGGATTTATTCTTTTACTACTGGCGAAAATTATATATAATTTCAAACTGTATATTAAATAAATTATGGAATTATCAATATAAGTATAAGGTATTCTGTTCTATTATCTTTAACCTTTATCAACTAACTATGTTTTATATCATCGAAATTTTGATAATTTAAGAAATATTGCTAACGTATTTTAAGTAATTGTAAAAATTTTAATACCTACATAATTATTTAAATAAAAATATAGGTACACTTAAAATAAAAAAACTTTTAGGAAATTAAAATAAAAAACAATATTAAAATGATTATAAAATTAAATTTCTTATACCTATAATTTTATTTTATATAATAATAATTTATAACCAGAATTTTATATGTATAATATTTCGAACTTTACGATTAATATGATATCCATGTTTTTAATATAATAACTAATTAATTCTACCGATATTTTAAGATAGAAATTTATATTTAATACTATTATTTAATATCCCTTTAGTTACGAATTCGAAAACCTTTACATAATAATTTTAAGTGCGCATTTTATATTCAGCTATCAAAATAAATACAACTATTATCAATAATAATATAATTAAATTTATGTGGAGAGGCCTGCTGAGGTATAAAAGAAAAAAGCAATTTATAACTTGTCAGCTTATATTAAAATATATTTATAATTCAAAAATATCATTAATTATGTAAGGGAAGGTTTTACAGTAAGAGCTTTTAAAATAGAAGATATCTAAAATTAATTATAGTATATTATCAAGAAATTGAAATAGAACGAAAACTATTAAAATATATTTTATATAATATCCGGTTTCGAAAGACTTTAATTTTGTAAAAACAATTCATATAAACTTTAAAGCCATTAAGTAAAAGATTTCAAATACTCTAATACCTTTTATTATTAAAATAAATAAATTTAAATATAAATAAATGTTTTTTTAAAAAGATGTCTGAATAAAAACACAACAAACTATTGATAAAAAACATAATCGACGAATATTATCAAAACTAGAAAGTTGCGTTAAAAGTGGAAAAATTACATTCAAAGGATTCAATAAGTTTTAAAGTTATATAATAAAACCTGTTAAAATAAATAATAGAGTATACAATTAACAAAAATAACTAAAAGGAAATATAAGATTCTTTTTTAAAACAAATTAAAATTTAAATAAATAGCTAAAGGTTAAATATGTTACTAAGTTCCAAGGAATATAATTAAGATAGATAAATTTAAAAGTCTGAAGTATAAAATTAAAATATAATAAGTAGAATAAAATCGATTGTATAGTAAAATAACGCAATAGGTGACGATATATATAAAACTACTAATAAGGTCTAACACGAAATATAGCTTGTTTGAAAGAAATAACGATGAATAAAAGAATTTATTAGGAAAATTAAAATTTATATAAACTTAAATCTAAACACACAGATTTAATAAATTTAAAAAGAACTAAAAGAATAATTAAAATAAAAAACGTTTAACATAATATTATAACATTTTTAAACGTCAGAAATATATTATGTTCTAAGAAATGAATATAATATTATGGTAAAATATTTAAAAAAGTAATTTAAAAGAGAATTTCCATAATATAAATTCAAATTACTATTTTAGTATAATAATATATTTAAATAATTTAACAAAATAATAATAATATGTAAATAACTAAAAAGGAATTTATATTAAATATAGTTTAACGGAAAAACTATAAGTTATTTACTTCAATTTTAAATATTAAATATTATATATATTTTTTAAAGTACATCGTCTACAAATTACTTTTATATTTAACCTTCATTTAAAAATATAATTTTCAATTAAATATGCTTTATTTACCAATACCAAATAATAATAATACTTTTATTTAAAAATTATAAATTCAAAGAAATTGATATATTATATTTATGCCAGATATATATATGTTTATGCTATATTCTCTAGATTAAGATAAATGTTTTGATATTAATATAAATATAAGGTATATTTGGGTTTAGACAATATTTTTTTAGATTAAATTAAATAACTAGAGAATTCTTATACGATATATTTTTTACGATAGATATTATATTTGATATTATCGAATACGATAATTATTTTATAGTTTTTAAGGTTGAGATAAATTGTACTTTAATTCTGGAAAGCCTTACCTTAAAGCTCATTAGTAATTGTCGATAAGTTTCGACTATAAGAAACTTTATGTCAATTGACTTTATAATTCGGCAGGGTTGAAACCATAAACTTTAAGCGGTAAACCTTAAAGATAATCCCTAAAGGTAAATCGTAAAGGTATCTCTTAAATGGGTATAAAAGATTTTGCAAGCTTTTCTTAGTTTCGATCGTTTTACGACAATTTTTTAACTTATTATTAACTAAAAATTTATGCTATAAAATTCCAGATATATAATACCGGTAATCTGTTTTGATAGAATTTTTAACGAAACTATTTTATTTACGGTAGTTAAATTTTACGAAGTAATCGGGCGAACGAAAACCATCAATATTTTAACTGTCTTGAAAATTTTATTCTAAAAAACTCGATTTCGGTTTTTGATTTTCGAATACAATTTAATTGACCAAAGTGATGGTATTCGACCTTTATAAGAACTTATGCCAAATAATATAGAAATTATAGAGATATTATTGGCGAAACTGAAAGAGAAAGATAATAACAAGCTTAAGAATTCTAATGTTTAGATTTTAGTACGAGTTAACGATAATAATGAACGTTAATTTGCCCCATTATTCCGAATGGCAAATATCTTTCAAAATTCGGATAAGAATTAACGTATATAGGAGCTAAAAAAGCAACGAGTTTAATAAAGGCTAGAAATTAATATAATAATATATTATTATCTTATGCTGTTTATATCATTACGTGTTTTTAAGGAAAATATAATACAATATATAAAGTTTTAAATTTATATTTTTGCAACAAAGAAAGTTATTATTTTTTATTATTATTAAATAACTAAGGCATATATTAAAACCGCAATTCTTAAACGAAACTCTACATAAAAATAATAATTCAACGATATAATATATACAGTATATATTATATTTAATATTCACGGTTACGATAAATACTGTATAATCGTTTACTTTATAATATTTTACTAAATATATTATTTTCTCTATATATTATATTTACACTTTATTAATTTTAACGTATTTCAAAATATATCCATATATAGAAAACCTTAAATTTTAAATATTGTGTTATAAGAATCAAATAAATATGTATAGGTCCAATTATTTAAATATTAAATATCTATATTTTTAATTGAAAATGTTTTAATTGAACTTTAAAAAATATCAGTATATTTAAGATATATACAAGTTTATCCTATAGTTTTAAAATTTCGTCTAATATAAAGAAATGTTGTATACGATATAATTTGCATGGTAGATATTATACTTGATATTTTCGCAATCGATACCTAATTAATAATATTTACGATTAAGATAGATTATGTTTTAATTTTGAAAGGCCTTACTTTAATTAACGTATATTATAAAATAATATAAAATAAATGTAATTAATAATTATAACGAAATTATCAATAAGTTTAAGTGTGTTTTTAAAGATATCATTATTTCTTTTTATAAAACGACTAATATTAACTTATAATATAATATAATTAAACCAATACTTTTCGCTCTTATTACATGTAATAGCTATTATATTATTAAATATTTATAATATAACTATTCATTTAAACCGTGTTTCTTAGCTTTAATAGTTAGTTAACTTCTTAAAATTTGTATAAAAAGTTAAAAACTTTGAAATTAAACAACTTTATTGTATACGTATTTATTTATTAATTACTGCATTTCAGTCTTTATTAATGTGGGATTTGGCTCGTTTATACATATAGTTTTAGGGATGTTGTTACGGTACTAGCAAAGCGGCCGTTTCGCTATATATACCAAATGGCTGCGCGCTTGATAGATAGATTCTTCGTTTTTTTTCTTTGTACAACAACAGAATATTTCCCAGAATCAAAGAGACGTAAAGCGCCGGAACAGAGGTGTTTTTCTATTTCGTTATATTATATAACGTATATGTATATAGCAGATTAGACGATATTATATAACAAGACATTTTAATAGTATATTATAGTAGTTTCAAAATATATAAAATAAGTGAAAAGGTTAAAAGATATTGCGAATGTATAAACATAAATTAATGATTTTTCAATAGAGTAACTAATTGAAAAATCAGAAAAAGCAGTTTTTAACAATATAAAGTTTTTCGAAATTTGTATTAAGAATTTATAAGGCCACTAACAATGGGAACCAACCGCGATATAAATTAATTTATTATATCAATAAAAACAAAGTTTATCATGAAATTATATATTTAAATTTGGCAAATTCAATGACGTGTTATATAGGCAAATCGACCGTATAAGCAAGTTGTCCTTTTTGTAGTTAGCCTTTTATATACTAATTTAAATTAATATAAAATAACAATATTTACCAGATTATGAAATCGTTTTAAAATCACATGCTGTTGTTTAAATTAAATTTATTATATATATTGAAGTCTTTTAAAGAAGTAGATATTTGTTTAATTTATGTTTAATATATACTTTAATATTTTTCAAAAAATGAAAATAAATCTTTTTAACTTTTTAATATTTTCAATAATCCGGAATATATTTTAAATTAGTAAGATAATTCCAGATATATATTACTGAGAACAGAAATATATATATACTGTTTCGCTTTTAAATGCGATATATCTTTTAAATATTATCTAAAGGATATTATTGTATGAAATTCAATCATTTGTTTATATATATTATATTATTGAAAATATATAGTGAAAATGTTACAAGATATGATAGAAGCTACTCCGTTTTAATAAAGATATAAGTAAAATGCTTTCCTAATTTAGAATAAATCTATATAATTTTTCAACTCGGTTCAATAGCAACGCAAGTTTGAAACATTTTCAACATATAATTATTAAATATATATATATCAAGTTGCACCAAAATTTATAACGATTTCGTAAAGTTATAATTATTATATTAAATATAAAAAACGTTATCTAAAAAGTGAACAATTCGCTTATATGGCGAACTCGCTTTTATAGTACGTTATAATTTAACATATTAAAATTATAATTAGTTATTAAACATTTTGTTATACCTGCACTATACTATTACCCGACCAGGGCAAAAGACTGGTGAAATAATCGTAATTATAGCAATTATTCTAGTACTTACAGCTGTATATACGTCTAGAGGTGTTACAGTGGACAAGGTCGTAATATCTTCATATTACTGTAGTTAATATATTATATATTGAAAGCCTTTTGAAAAAATAAACATTAATAACTATTAAAACTTAACACAACACAAAAGCGAATAGCGTTTATAAACGCACCTTTTTATAAAGCTTAATAAGTTAACGAAAGTTAACTTATATTTAATACAATTTTAGAAAAAGAATTATAAAATACCTTTAAAGTAACACTTAAAGTTGCCTCCGAATTTAACTAATTTAAAATGAAATAAAAATATGTCATTATTTAAAAGTCTTTACATTTAAATATAATTATAAAAGAAAAAACAATATTATAAATTATGTTAGAAATTTAATTTTTTTAAATTAAAATACTTGATTTAAAATTCAATTTTTTGATTTTAACAAAATTACTAATAGAAATATAAAAAAGGTAAGTTTAAAGTAAGGGCAAAAAGGTATTTCATTAAAATGTTAAAAGGAATAACTTTATAAATATTGTTATTCTGCAACGTTTAATATCTTAATCCTGCTTGTCGTAATCTAAGCTGAGACCGGTCGTATGAAACGGTCGGGTTTATATAAACGAATTACGTAATTTGGGTTTTTTTTCGCATTAGAGTCCAAATAAACCCAAAAAAATTAATATTAAGAAAGGTTCTGGAATTAATTATGTTATATTTAAAAAAAAGTCTTCCAGATAAAAGACGTATTAAATTAAGTGTGAGAATACAGCCTCTATAAGGATGAGGCTGGTAGCCGACCAGCCACCGATCAGCGACCGACCCACTTACTAGTATAAATCTACTATTTGGCAGCTAGTAGAAAACGCCAGATAAAAGTAACCTAATACACTTACTTGTTGGAATCTGCTCTACGACTGGTCGGAGATCACCTCACCCAGCTTACAGCTATCCATTATCTTACATTAAGTAACTAACGTTTATATATAACGAGACGTCACAGATCTGTTATAGCAATAAAACAAAAGAAATACAGTATACTACGACTAAAATACACTAATCTTTCTGATTATTCACCTTTTCCCAAAAGGTAAACCACCTACGTTTTATAATATAAAGAAATAGCGAAATTAATATAAAGTTTAAAGGACGAAATTATCTAAATTATTTAAACTTTAATTTTCTTAAAAACCTTTTAAACTTTTTACACCGCGACGTAAATTTTTAATACTATTTCTTAGCGCCGAAAATACTAGTTTTGGTCGGGATTAAGGTTTTGTAACTTACAAAATGTTTTTCCGTTTCGTGGAGCGTAGCAAAGGGCAGAAAGAAAGCGGGGCGTTTTTTTTTTAAAAAATATTTCGAATAAAATTAAAAATAGATATAGTAATGTTTAACATTTTTTCCTTGAATAAACCTTACGTTTTAAGACGGCCGTAATCGGTTGTATAAAAAGAAAAACAGTTGTTATCGATTATCGCGCATTGGAAATTATCAATAACGCGTATCGTAAAATAATATCTTACGATGTAAGAGATTTTCGAAAAACGCAAAATATTAAAGGTATAATTATAAAAAAGGGAAGAAAATTAGATAAAACGACATAAACGCCATTTTCGTTAGTTGAAACGAAACGGTTAAAATAATATTATCTTTTTAAAATCGGCGGCTAAAAAGTTTAAAATTAACAGAAATTAAATATGAAAATAAATCTGGTCTATATTTATTGATACAATATAACGTAAGACAAATATTAAAAAATATAAACGGGTTATGTTAAATCTTTAAGCGTTATACAGATTAAAAAAACAGGTTTTTTAATTTCGTCGATAGTTTCTGCTTTTCATATTACTGTATAGTTTAAAAAGTTTATTTTGAATTACGTAATTCCGTTATAAAAAAATTTAAAATTCGATAAATATTTTATTACTTACGGTTTAAAAATCCGTACTAATAATTAGCTCCGAAAAATGGTAAACCTGGCGGGTAATTTGGCGCAAATTATTTTTCGTATAAGGACGGATTTTAAAATCGGTATTAAAAAACTGTGAAGCGTTTCGTCCGATATAATATTAAATATTTAAATATATTCGGTTAAAGGATTAAAAATAATAGACGATTTTGCTGAATTTATCAATAATTAAAATTATAGTTTATTTCCGTTTTCAGCAATTCGAAATTTACCAAATTTCTATTTTTGAAATTCCTATTATTAATACAAGAATTCCGAACTTTTATTTCTATTTATTATAAAATTAGTATTTAAATTTATATTATTAATATTAAAATATGTCTAAAATCTGGATTATAAATCTATTCGTAATTTATTACCTCAATAATTAAAACATATATATTTATATTATCGTTTTCGATATAATTCTTCTTCTTTGCGGTTTACGGGTTTTCGATATTTACACGGCGGATTTCCGCTATTTTTTTAAATAATAATAAAAGTTTAACGGTTTTTTCAAATAATATTGCGTATATTAAATTCGCGAAACATTATTTTTACGAAAGTTATAAATTATGATTTTAAAAAAACATATACAAATTAAAGCCGTAGAAATGTATAAATTATCATATGGTCAGTAAAAACGTATTAAAACTGATTTATATATTACCGTAAATTGGAACGGTTTTTACGAATATTTATGAAAATAATTAAGAATTTAAAAAGTTTTAATTACGTTAAATACACTTTAAATTCGAATTATATAAACCTTTTAAAACGTTTTACAAAATGCGAAACACGTTATTAATTTCGATAATTTTATATACAGTCGGATTATAATCATATATTTAGGCGATTTTCAAACACCAAAGTGTAATAAATAAGTATATAATATATTTACTTAAAATTGAGAATCCGATTTAATAATAAGTAATACCTTGTTAATAAAAAGCTTTGTAATATAAGTATGATTTTAAGTACGTTTAATTTTAAGAATATTTACGGTGAAATGTTTAAACGAAAATAAAAATACGAAAGTTTAAATAATTCTTCTGAAAATACGGTATCGTTTTTATATCAATTATTTTCTTAAGTATTAACTTTGATATTTTATTTTTACAACCAAACCTTTTCCGAAATTATACGAAATTTATATTATATTATTTATTTATCGTCGTTTTATCTGACGTATAGAGTATATCGTAAAATTGTAACAATTGTAGGAAATGAACATTCGGAATTAAAATTAAAAATATTTAAAATTGTAAATAATATAATCGTAATATAATAAGAAAAATTAAATAACTGATAATAATTAAATATTTTATGTGTGAATAAAATAAATCAGATTTTAATATATGTTCATTTTAAAAAAAGCGTAAAATTAAAAAATACACACTATCCGAAAAGCTTTATAAGTATTTTAATTATAATGTTGGTTTTTGATGTCGTTTTCAAATAATGTGCAATTATTAGTTTTGAGATTTAATATATATTAAAATTCGTGTTTTTTAAGCTTTAATCTTTCTTTTTTTAAGTGGTATTTTTTGTCGTAACCGTTAATTGGCTTTATAATACTTTTTATTAATATAAATCTAAAGTATTATTTATTATCTTTAACGCTATAACTATTTTAACAAACCAAATATTACAAAAATAAGATCCTATTAGTTTCTAATATATAATATTATAATAAACGTTTTCTTTCGTAAAAAGTTTTTTTTATCGTATATTTAACAAAGTGCCGTAAAATTAAAAATACCGTTTTGTAAAACAATTTTAATACAGAAAGGCGGAAAGAAATAAGTTACGTTTACGATATAATATTATTTTATTAACGGAGAAAATTTAATTTACGCGTTGAATAATTAATTGTTTTAATAAATATAAAATGCATTAATTCGTATTTAAAAACCATTCGAAAAAAGTCATCAAGCCAATAATATATATTTTCTAATTAACATTAAATTATAAAAATATTTTAAATTTTATGAAGAGAAATGTTAAATTAGCGATAACGTAAATTAAAATTAATTAAACATTTTTTAATATAATTCTCGAAAAAAGTCGTATTTAAATAAAAATATTAATACCTCGAAAACCGATAATGAATCTTTCGATTTAAAGGTTTAAATAATTTCGTTAAACGATTTTCCCACAAAAAATATTTTATATTGTTTAAAACATGTTTAAAACTTATAAAATATTTACCTACAGAATATGAATTATTTTTATGTGATAATGAATTATTATTTCAATACCTTAATCTCGTTTTTCGAAAAATCTGTTGTTTTAAAAATAAAATATAATAATATTAATTAATTACGTTTTTAAAGGCAAAAACACCAATTATTAAATATTACTAGAGATTTTAATATTATGATGATTAATGAAAGGTATAAAAACGTCTTAATCTAAACGGTAAAAGTTAAAAATAATTATTTTAATTCAATATTTAATAAAGTATATGGTGTATTTAAGAAAAAAAATATTACATTCATTAAATCTATAAATAATCGTAAATAATAGGTGTGATATCGAAAATTTAATAATTTATAATATATATATATTTTTAAAAAAGCTTTAAAAATAAAGTTACGATAAAGTTTAAAGTTATTATATAAAATAATAATGGTAAAAGGTTTATCGGTTTTAATTCGTCTAATCATTTTCGGCGGTTTATTGAATTTTTAAAATATTTAAAACAGGTTTTAATAGATTTTTATAAATGCTAATTAATATTCGGAATATATTATAGGGATGTACGTTTCTTAGGTTCTGGGAGATATAATATTGTTGTATAAAGAAGAAAGAAAAATCTATTTAGCAAGCGCGTAACGTTTGCGTATATATAGCAAACCGGCGGCTTAGAAAAGCCGCTGTGCTAGTGCCGTAACAGTAACCTTCTCTTTTTAAGGCAATTGTCCATAATTGCCTAACAAAAGAGAAGAAAATATAAATTTTTTTTCCCAGTTCGAACCCTAGTTTACTAATGGTATATTAGGTGTCGTAGTGCGTCGTTATGATGATAGAACGTATGCGCGGCATAGCCGAAATAAGGCCGCAGCAATGGCAAGATGGCGGGTTGCCATATAAAAAAATATATAATACCAGTTCCGGTACGGAAATGGTAATGTTATCGTACGAGATGTTGTTAGTTCGACGGAATTCTGCCGTATTTCTTTTACCGTTTTCGCAATACAAATACTAGGCGCCTTTTTAACTTTTTGTCCCTTTGTTTTCCCTTTAAAGACCTTATATTATTGATTTTCTAATATTCTTGCGTTTTTTAATTCTTCATCGTTTTTATACCACTCGCTTATATACCGTTATATATTATTTTTTATTATCGTAATAATACTTTTCTAATCATATATTACTTATATAATACCCGTGTATAGCAGACTGCATTATATACTTTATTTTGGGAATATTATCATTAATTATAATCTCCACTTTAATGAAATACATATTTATCGTTATCGTTTCATATTTGCTATAATAAATAAATATACCTTTTATATTATATGCCGAAAAGTTTATTATTTAGTAAGTATAACGCCTTACGATATTGCCGTTACGTTTATGTAATTTTGATATGATGCTGATTTTACGGTACGTAATTAGAGGAAAACATTTAGGGCGATTTTTTGAATTTAAATATCTTTTTTCATTAGGTAAATTTTTATTTTGAAATTAATCGTAATAACGATAACGCACTTAGTTTTAATGATAGCGGCCATTAAACGTAGGTGTATTTTAATGATTTGTATCAGAAATTCTATATAGCGGTATTATATTTTTATATTACGTTTAAAACGGTCGAAAATATTTACCGTATTACTTTCGACCTGGCGGACGGAAATAAAACATTAATTCCGTTTTTTTTTGGTTTCGGTTATGATATTAACGTTACGTTAGAAAAACTAAAATTAATGATATTACATAAGTTTTGATTTATTAGGCCTTAATATAAATTTATATTTCGTTTTCTACCAAATCTACCGTAAATATATTGATATCTATATTACATAATAATATAATATTAATTATACGGCTATAAAGTAATGATTAAAACGCCGCTTAAAAATCGCGAATTAAATACCGCTTAATTACGGACGACGAAAAGCGCTAATTATACACATTAATTAAACGTATTTTTGACCAATAGCTATATTTTATTATTTTCGTAACCTTCGATACCGGTTAAGCGCATATTAATATCGTAACCTTTTTTTACGTTAGAACGATTTTTAATCCTTATCTCATTATCATAGTATTATATTTTTAAGCGTTAAATTTTCTATTACTATATAGTTATTATAATAGCGTACCGTTATCGGGCCGCCTATTTTTATAGCTCGGTTATTCATAATAGTTTAAGTATTAATAAAATTTATATATTTTCCTTTATTATTTTAGTATATTATAATTATCATCGTACTGTAGTTGTGAGGTTAATTTCATATAATATTTTCTCTTCTTTTCTAAATTTTTTGCGTCATCCTTTATTAATATTTTAATAGTACTTGGAACTAAGTAAGTAATCTAGGTTTAATAAGATTGTTTCTGTAAAATTGGGTTATATTCGTATTGTAATTTTCAAGTCCGTAACTGGTTCTTAAATAAGCCGATATAGTAGAGCTATTTAATCTTATATTAAAAGTCGCATCTGATATTTTTAAAATTAGGAGTTTTTCAATATACTGTTTAACTTTTTGATATCATTTCTGTTCGTAACGATAATACCGTCCGTGTACGTATTGCATTTCCCGTTTATTACTTTTTATTTCGGAAAGCTCAGTATATAATATTAAATTAAGAAATTATGGAAAATTAAGAATAATTTATATTATACCGGTAATTATACGATTACTGCGCGAAAATATACTTTGGTAATAACGAAAAAGTTTATTTATTTATCGTTACATTTATTATTAGGCTGTTTTAATTTTCTATAACATATATTAACCCATATACGTTTCTTTTTTCGAAAATATGCCGGCATCGAAACGATATCGGTTTATTTTTTCCGCGTACCGGTTTTGAGCTTGTATTATTAATATTCTTTTTTAAAAACATTTGTTTAAACTTATTAACGTAATTTATCGTTTTGATAATTTTTTTTACGTAAATATTTTGGGAGTTTCTGAATGTCGTTATAATTTCGTATTTATAATAATGTAAAATTTATAATTAATAAAATACAACAAAATATTAATAATTTCAGATAACTTATTATATAAGTGAGACGGCTATATAAATAAGCTGGACCTTTTTTTAACAATTTTACTATCCGACTTTAATTACTTATTTTTTAACAATTTCGATATGGAGCGACTTATAAAAAATGGGAACATAAATTTAGCCGTTTAAGCTAAAAAAAATAAGACTAAAACTATTTATAAAAAGATTAGTTCTATTGATAATATCCCACATTCCACCTTAAAGATGCGATATAACGGTATACGCCTCTGAGACCATATTATCCTTCTTTTATAAAAATTAATGCCGATCGAAAACAATCGATTGTCGAACAAGTCCTTAACATAAATACGCGAATGTTTTTTTATCCGACTTTAATGCGCTAAAAATAAAACAAATTTATTACTTACGTAACGGGTTCTAATTTGCGTTAAGATTAATTAAGTATTTAACATTATTAAACGACAAAAAAAAAACTTAAAACGCGTTTAAATTCACCGAAAACTTACTAAAGGGTTTTATATAAAATTCCAGAAATGTTTCGAATATAATTTAAGCTTATCCGAATTATAATCGTAAAACGTGGTATCGCAAAAAAAAAGATGTTTAGAATTTCAACGAAATGAGATTTTTATTAAGATTTTTTAAAATAGCAAATATAATTATTATTAATATTAAAAGCGTAAAAAACTTAGATAAGTCTAGTAAGAAATTAGGAAGAATTTATAATAATATAAGCCGTTTATTTTTTTAGGCTGGGCTTTAGCGTAATTTATTATTTTTATTAGGAAAAATTACTTTTTTCGTTAATTCGCCGATAACCCACATTTATCCGATTAAAGGTTTGATATAAACGAAAACGGCTGGATAATAAATAACCTAAATTTAAAATAAATTAAATATTCCGACAAATATATTGAAACGCGTATCAATAGTTCGAAACGTTTCTTTGTCCTCGACGGTTACGAAAGCCATTATTTGATCGAATTTGAAAATTATTACGCGAATAACGGTATTATTACGCCTTATATACCTGCCCATTCTTTCTATCGACTTTAATCCCTCGACGTATCCTATACTTTCGCATTAAAATGCGCTTATTCGCTATTTATCGAAAATTTTATATGGCGGTATATTAGTTATATCTCCAAAATGGATTTTATCGCTGGTTTTTATAACCCGTTCAAAATTGCTATAACGACCGATAATATCAAATCCGGATTCGCAAAAACGGGATTTGTTCCATTCGATCTTAATCGCGCTCTTTCTTAATTAGAAATTCTAGTTGTATCTATACTGACCGTTTCGCCGCTGACCTTTGCCGATTCCGCTATATCCCTACCTGCGAAAACTCTTAGAAATATTATTAAAACGATTCGACGAGGACGTTATTTACAAAGAAAAATCAAATCTCATTAAGGTAGTTTGCCAATAAAAATAATTAAATCGGTTAATTTATTACTAAAAGCTAACTTTATACTTTTGTGCGAAATCGCTTTCTTTCGGAAGAAAAATAATTACTGCCGCGAAACGAACTATGTCGTTAATAAATGCCGAAAAATCAAAAATATACGTTGTTTTTAAAAAGAAATGCTTATTATAAAAGATATAAGTTTTTATTATTACGAAAGAAGGTAGTAATAAATAATCGCAATTAGTAGCGGCTAAAAGTAGTCGTCGCAAAAAGGTTTCGACGAAAAAAACGGAAATATGGCGTTTGCAATAAGCCCGGACATGATGCGCGTATTTATAAGAAAACTATGAATACGTTTAACGATAAAAACTCCGATTAATTTGAATTAATTTATTATGTTATAATTATTTTATTTGAATTTGTTATCGCGAAATGCCAAAAAGTATCCAGCTTATTTATATATTAATTTTACTTATATTGAAGGTTATATAATTATTATGAACGAATTTGTTTAACAACTTTATGTTATTTAATCCTTTCAATAAAATCAATAATTACTTTATAAATATTATTTAATTATTATGTTAACTATTTCTGTTTAAATATCGGTTTAAAGGCAATAAATAGTCGAAATACGAAACGTAATACCTAAATATTGTTAAACCTGTTCTAAAATGTCGAAATAAATTACGTAGCGTAATATGATATAATTATAATTAAACTATAGTATAACTAATATATATCGAAAAAGGTATATCCGCAAAAATACTTATAGATATATTCGTTATGGTAAGGACATAACGTATTTCGGTAAATTTATAAATTATTGTAAAAATAGATTCGTAAATATCTTCAAATACTTTTAGAAAAGGAAAAAGCCGATATAATTTTCGGAAATATTATGCCATAAGTAAAATAGGATAAGTAAAAAGTCGAAAAAACCAGTCCACAAAACTTTAAGGGTTTTAATATAATGGTAAAAATAATAGCTTTATACGAACGTAATAATATTACGAAATAAACATAATTAATACTGAGTTTACTATAAGAATTTATATATTTTATACCGTTTAAAGTACTTCCTAAGTATTATGGTATAATTATAATATAATATTTACAGTTTTAAAAATTCGTTATTAAACATAAATAATTTATTTTAATATATATACGCCTTTATATTATTTGATCTTTAATTTTACCAACTTTAAAGGTTTTGTAAATATTTAATTCAAATTATTTATAAACCGGATTTATTGAAATTATTAAAATATTGCTGGCTAATATCGATAATCTATACGCGTTATTAATAAACACGTTTGTCGGCTAATTAACGTTTATAACGTAGGTTTAAAAACGGCTTTTTATTATTCGGATAAAAATATCATCCGGAATGTGTATGTTATTTTATCGTTAATAATATTTTGACGGTCCGCAAATTCAGCTTTAAATTAATGCAATAACGTAATTAAAATTAAAATATTTTCCCTAGTTTATAAAATATTTAAAATGGAAAGTTATTACGGAAATTCAGATAACATATTAAACGGTAATTCAAATGTTTTATAATTACGCATATTATAAATTATTACAATCAGTAATAATTTATATAATTTCATTTGTTTTCTGTAATTCCGAATACCATTTTGCAAAAGCTTAATACTAATTAATAGTTTCTTAATATAAATCTTATAGTAATATTTTTTTAAAATTGTATTTTGCTAAAAATAAAAACCATGAATCGTAATATACTTCATATATTATATTTTAAAAATATATTGCTAATACATAATTACAAATAATAACTTATGAACCGGTTTTATATTAAAAGTTATCATCTAATTAAAGTAATGCAGTAGAAAACCATTATATTATTTTTTGTTAAAGGGTAGTATTATTTCGCTTTAATTATTAAGATAATTAAACGTTTTGTAATTAATAAAACACATTTTATAAATTATCGGTAATAATTTACAAAACAGAAAAAAAGTATAATTTTCCTAATATTCTGAAAGCTTTTTATTTCTAAATAGTGTTTGTTTTAATTAAATTTATAATAATACCGTTATTAAGAATTATTAGGCCTAAATAACCTATATTTATAACGTTAAATCTGTATTTGTATATATTAATTATTAATTTTACGTTTATTAAATAACGGATTAATTTGTATACGGAATTCTACAATTGGTTTTTATCTTTAAATTATTATTAAAATAAATTATTATATTTTTATTTAAAAAATGGTTAATATATAATTAATATCATATCAAAAGTAATTCGAAATACTTATTATAACAAAATTGATAACAAAATACTCGAATACTTGAAATCGAATTATAAAGGTTATTTTTATTTATTTTCAAAGGTAATAGGTAAATGATTAGAAATTGTAAAGATATCGAATTTCGAATATATCCGCGCCAATAAAAAACATTTTAAAGATTTTAAATTAAAAAAATAGAATAATGGTTTTTTACTTCAACGATCTTCAGTTTACGGTTATTCACGAAAATAGGTAATTAATTTTCTGGCTTTTTTACGAATAAAATAAATATTATTGACGAATATTTACTAGGCAGAATACAACATTTTTCAAAGAATTATTAATATATTTCCGTGCTATGAGTGATTTCTAAAAACATATATCTTATATACGGTAATATAAAGCTATTTAAGCCGGAAAGAATTCCTTTTTATGATCCAAAAATTAATATAATAACAAAAAATTAAGGTTATATAAAATTAAATATCTCAATTAAATCGTAATATTCTAATAATAATGTTTTGGAAATTTCGCTTATTATTATTAGTAATTTACGGTCGAAATACTTTTGAATATTCTTTCGGTTGGGCGGAATATTTAAAGCGTTTCGGTTATTTAATTATAAAAAATTCGTATTTTAAGCGAAATTATATTTAAATTAATATTATTATCTTATATAAATATATTATATAAAACCGTAATAAACGCTAATAACGTCTCTTTTATAAATAATATTTACGAAAATAAGGCGGTAATTTGGCGTAATATATTTATAAAAACGAAAAATTTAATTGGAAGTATAAAATGTATAACTATATTTTTTGACGAGAAAATGTTAAAAGTAATCTTGGAATAATATTAAAACAGTTTAAAAACTTCCAATAAAAAGTTAAAATATCCGTAACTCAATTTATATAAAATGGTACTATACAAACTTTCCTAATAAAATCGATTACGGCTATATTTGTTGTTTTATATTATTAAATTTAAGAATTTAAGAAATTAAGAAATTAGCCAATAAAGGATATTATTATAACGAGCAAAATTATTATCGATAAATCTTATACACAAATATCTGTAATATATTACAAACAGCGCCGGTAACATCATGTTATTACTAAATTATAAATAAAACGAAAAATATATATTAAAATTCATCAAATGTACAAACAAACATAATTTATTATTATGGTAATAATTTTAAAAATATTTGTAATCACGATTTATTCTGAAATTTAAAGTTCTTTTATTATATCGCGCTAGGATTTCGTTACGCCGTCCTAAACATTATGTTAATTATTATAAATTACGGACGTGTCATGACCCAACGAGCCACGGTCCCCGGAAACGGTCTGTTACGACCCAACCGCAAATGCGCGGTAGGGCAGGTCACGTAATGGATCACCAACTTACTGGTGGTAAGCCAGTAAGCCGGATCGCCAATTTACTAGTGATAAGCTAGTAAGCCAGGCCAAGATATATACGTTTATTATATCCATAAATGAAATAACTTTAATTCATAATATAATATCGTTATTTAAAATATTTTTAATATTACGAGATGTAATAAGATTTTTTTATTTTTTGCTTAGTTTTTTATGGTACTTTTGTTAATATAAATTCGTATAACTAAGGTTTAATAATTAGTTAGACCGTTTAACCGTTATACGTTATAAGTTTTTGTTTAGTAATACCGTTAGATTCTTAATAATATCGCCGATGTTATATTTACCAGCAAGCAATCCGAAAAGCCTATTTAGCAGGTCTCTGATAACCCGGATACTGAAATAGAATCCGAAAAGAAATAACTTCGCCTTTTTCGCGAAAAAGTTTTTTAACGTCTGAATACCATAAACGAACGTATTATTGAGCTAAAAAGAAATAATAACGATCATACGACGTTTTTTTAAGCCGCCTATAAGAAACTTAAGAAAAAAAAAATCTCCCGAAACCGGAAAGCCCTTTCGAACGAGCCAGGTTATTCAGCTGAATTTTACTAAGGACGCAGGAAAAGTCCTTAAGCTTTGTAAACCAGAATTCTTTAACAGAACCTTAATTAATTTATAACTATTTTTAACTTAATACTAAGTATATTTCGGGTATTTTCCTATTCGATTTGTTATACTTATTGTGGGAATAAACTTTGCAATCGGACGATTTACCGGAAATATAGCTATTTAATTCGAGCCCGTTATGAAAAAGTACGTTATTTTGCCAGGTAAAAAACGAAACCTAAAAATAATGCAAATTTATAGCGATTACGAATAATTAAAATAAATATTAACGAAGGTTTTCGGAATAATAAACGAAAAAATAAAGGCCTAAATGAAAATCTCGCAATTACGACAAAAGAGATTAATATTCAGTTACGGCAGCATACTAATTCAGTTAGCCGTTAAGCTAAATTAGGAATAGAAAATATTAATAGTTAAGTTTTTCGACGGCTTGAAAAGAGATATTAAAAAAGTTGTTTATATTTAATCGACCTAATTATATATCGGATTATATCGTTATAGTAATTAACATCGACGACCGACAATACGTATACCGTATTAAAGGCACCAAAAAAACGATAACAAATCTCGATATATCGCCAATACTAGCGTTCTTCGACGTAGTAATACTTTTTCCTGCATAGAACCAGGACTTATGAAATTAAAAGCTATTTATAAAAAGAATTAAAGCTAAACCAAATATTTTAATGAAACAAAATGGAATACAAGGTAACGTAATACAAAACTCCCAAAAAACCCTATTAAAATAATTGAAAACTAGTACCTAAAGAATAATTTAAAAAAAACAAAAAAATGGACGTTAACTTATTAATATAATTTAACATAAATATATACCAAGTTCCCCATAACAAAAAATCTGATAAAAAAATATACGAAACCAAAAAACTGGCTTCATAAATATTACGACCATAATAAAAAGCATTCTAAGGATAATTACGCGAATATTAGTATTAAATAGAGAAATTTTATCCCGGAACCCATATTCGATACGGCAAAATATATGCCATATATTGCCGACAACGAAAATATCCCGGTTCCGAAAAATGGAAATAATATATGTACGGACGAATTACCCGCATATATTATAAGGGATTCAATTTTCCAAATCGTATCGGAAATAACAAAATCAATAAATAATAATATCGACATTTTCGATTTATAGCCCCAAAAGATATATAGCAATTAGTCGAAACAAAAAGCTGGCCCGAAAAAAAGTAATATCCGTAAGAAATCCCTTTTTATTATTATTAATAATATAATTATTAAACGGAAAAGAGGTATATCGAGTATATAATAAAAGAACATTACTAAAAGATTATTACGGATCTTTATTTCCAGTTAATATTTATTATAGCCCCTTACGAAAAAAAGCCTATCAAAGAAATACATTAATTTATAGGCGAATTTTCGAACGATTTTTAGGATAACGCATACTAAGATATAATTACAAATGTAAAAAAATAATTTATTCAATATGGAAAAAGATTTTAACAAACTTAAAAGCCATTAATACGCTTCGAAGAAATAGTACGCTAGCAATAACGATAAATATAAAAGCTTAACGCGTTAAACGTAAAAATGCAAATAAGGTTCGATTAATTTAAATAGTAATTAAAAGAAAAAAGTTATTTATAAAAAGATTACAAAATAACGAAACCTAAAGAAGTTAAAGGGAACCCCTAAAAAGGGCTTTAAACGCAACGATAAAAGCCGTTAATAACCTTATTATTTTGAATACACAAATTAAAACGTATTGGTATACCGTAATAGTAAATTATAAAACTTTGGGCGGTAATTATATTATACCAAATATGATTAATAAACTTAAATAGTTATAAAGATATAAATTAAAACCTTACATAATAACATGTGCCGAAAATTAGGAATTCGTTTATAATAGCGGAAAAACTATACGCAAAATTAATTACCTCAAGAGTTTTATTTAAAGACAATACCAAACAATTAATTTCGATATCGTTCCATTTGGGAATTACGATACGATTTTACACTTACAATAAATATGCCAATATGAAGTTTTGATTAATAACGAAACTAGCCGCGTAGGGTTTATTTTATATTTTATTAGCAGATAAAAAAATAAGATCTTAATATTCGATCGAAAATGGTAACGAATATAGGCATAAGGATACGACAAAAACCTTATTATCTAAAAGAATAAAACATAAGAAAAAAAATGAGCATCCAAAAAAGGATATGATATATCATTTTTATGATTAAAGCGAAACTAAAATAACTAAATACTAATCTAAAATAACAACAGCTCCAAAAATTAAAAAACTTAACCAATATACCATTACAGTATCAGAAATATAAGCAATTCTTCAAAAAAGAGTTTAATATGAAATTACTAGAACACGACGAATAAAATTTTAAGATAATCTTTAAGAAAAAATCCTTAACAAAGTTTTACCCCATTTACAATCTTAACGGAAACGAATTACGTACTTTTAAAAAATACTTGGAAAAATTAGTTACAAAAAAAATGAATTCGACCTTCGAAATCATTAACAAAATACCTTATATTTTTCGTACCAAAAAAAACGAAAAATTACAACTTATAATTCAGTATTAACAATTAAACAATATCATTATTAAAAATACAATATAATTACCCCTGATCACAAATATAAAAACCGACAGTACGGAACCAAATATTTTACGTCATTCGATATCAAAAATAAATATAACCTTAGTAAGATTAAAAAGGAATAGGAATAAAATAGTTTTTAAAACGAAATACGGATTATTTAAGTATTTAATTACGTTAATAGGATTTACAAATGTATTAATAACTTTTCAACAGAAATTAAGTATATATTACAAAAATACCTTAATATTTTTATCGTATATTATCTTAATAATATTTTTATTTTCTTAAAAACGAAAAAAACGTAGGCAAAATATGTTCATGAAGTTCTTTAAATTTGCAAAACGTAAAGGTACTTATTAAAGCAAAAACAAGTTAATTTTATATATAAAACATAAAATATCTGAAATATATTATTACCCCAGGACATATTAGGATAAACCTTTAAAAAATCGTTTCGGTTACACAATGGCAAACGTTATCAACAGTTAAAAAAACACAAACATTTTGTGGATTCGCTAATTATTACAGGAAACTTATTCGAAACTTTAGCAAAATAATTATACATTTAACGAACTTTAGGAAAAAAAAATTAAATAAACGTCCGAAACAGAGAAAATGTTTTAAAATATTACGTATGTAATTATTAATAAGCTAGTATTAATTATATACGATTTAAACCGCCCCGTTAAACTAGAAACCGATATTTCGGATTACGCGTTAAGCGTAATAATCGGATAACGAAAAGATTAAAGCATATTATATCTTATTATATATTTTTCGTATAAATTAAAAGAAACCGGATTTAATCATAGTATTGTAGATACGAAATTTATAATTATTATTAACGTATTTCGAAAATTTAGGTATTCCTTAAAAGAAAATGTATATTAGGTTAAAAATTATACGGATTATCAAAATTTGACCCAATTTATTACGACCAAAAAATTTACAGGACGATAATTTCGTTACGCGGAAAAATTGGCGAACTTTGATTTCGTTATTATTTACAAAGAAAGTTCGGAAAATAACAGAATAAATATTTGAAAAAAAAATAATCAAATATCAAAAAGTAATGAATTAAAACTAGCCATATAATTTTAAATACCATTATAAAAAATATTTACGCCCGCAAAAAATTACGATAATTCGAGAATTACCTTTTGATATATAGCAGAAATTCCAGCAATATAACGACGGTTTCCTAAAAAATCAAAAAACGGACAAAATATAAATTTCAAAAAAATACAGGAAACCTTTAATACGAAATATAAATAAATATCAGTTATATAGATATCTGAAGATCCATAAAACAATAGAACAATTTCGACGTACCTATTCCATTTTTAAAATAAAATTAACCGTATAGAAAATTATATAGCAATGTGATATTTGCGCTAAAACGAAAGCTCGACGATACAAACCATATGGAAAATTATAGCAATTATTAATCGTAAAGTAATTATAATATTTAATTATATTCGATTTTATTATTAAACTTTTTATATTAAAAAACCCAGTTACGTGAATATATTATAGTAGTTCTTTCGTAATCGTCGACCGATATACGAAACGTTCTTATTTCTTATTATATTCTAAGGATCCAAACGCCGAATTATAACATATATTTTTTTCAAATATATTTTTCGCATATACGGATTATTAAGAAGAATTACCCTATATTAAAATCGATATTTTTATTTAATTTTTGGCAAAGCTCTATAATACAGATCGGCTTGAATCATAAATCATCTAGCGTATTTAAATTTTAAACAGATAAATAAATAAAACGAATAAATTAAAATTTAAAAACTTATTTATAATAATATATTAATTACGAACAAAATAACTAGGTTAACAAATTACTTAAGACTTAATTAACTTAAAATATCAATTATTACCAAACTATTAAAATAATATCTGCGAATGTAAATTTTGGTTTTATTTTATATATATAAAAAAGAATACGCGATAACGATTCAATTAAAGTCGAAATATTCCTTATGTCGAAATAATTATCATTATTATAATAAGAAATAGAAATAGAACGAAAATTCGTACGTAATCAGATAAAGAAGTATTACAATTAAAAAAAGCTAAAAAAATTAACTTTCGAAAAAAGAAAAATAATTTGCTTTGTTACCAAAAATATTTAAATAAAACGACTTAGCAATATATGCGATTTTAAATATATTGGTTTATATAAAATCACTAGAAAAATCTCAGAAACTAATTATTAATTAGAACTTTTACTAAAAGTTAAATTTTCTTTAATAATTTACGTTTTTTATTTAAATGAATTGCAGATATAATTAAAGTATATACGGCAAAAAACGATATAAAATAGAAAAGGAATAAGCGTATAAAGTGGATAAAGATTTTAATATAGGGAAATAAAACGAACTTATTTAATACCACATTAAGCAAAAGAATTACCCGGATTCCGAAAATACTTAAGATCCTGCCAAAAACCTTATTGGCGCTTAACGTTTATTAAAGAGTTTTTACTAATAATAACGGAATTACCAGAAATAATAATATTTTAATTTATAAGATACAAGCAAAAAAGCTCTGAGTTTACTACGTTTTAATTAATAACGTTTATTTTATTTAAAGCTTATTTTTCGAACATAGACTTAAATTTTAAATAGACAAAATCGTGAAAATCGTCCAAAAGCTAAGAAATACGATTAACAAATTTCGTACCTTGAGATTAATAGTATTAGCGTTAATAACTTATAAGAAAAAAACGCGCAAAAACTTTAGATAAAGGTTTTCTAACCGTTAGCTTTTCTTTTTTTAATTTTTTCGATTTTGTAATATAACGATTAATTATGGAAACTGGAATTTTTGTTCCGTTATATGATCGATTTCGACGAACATATTCTTGATAACGAAAAATCCCGTTTAATATTTGATAATTAAGTTACCGAAAAAGATTAAAAAAAATTACGTCGAAACTGTCAAATTTAATTAAATTTGTTAAAATAAGTCGTTATTCGGATTTGCCGGAACGACGCTTAGATATATCAGAAAACATATTGAAGAAATGTAAAAAGCTTACGAAAAAAAAGAAATTCTTAAGCGCAAAAATTTGTAAAGGGAAAAGATTATATTATAATTTAACGAATTACGGTTTCCAGCAACGGTTTGTTATAACCGAACACAAATGCGCGATAAGGTAGGTTACGTGATATATTACTAACTTACTGGTAATAAGCCAGTAAATCGGATCACCAACTTATTAGTGGGAAGCTAGTGAGCCAGATCGCAAATTTACTGATGGTAAGCCAGTAAGCCGGGCCAAAATATATACGGTTATTATTTCCATAATTTAGATAACTTTAACTTGCAATATAATATCGTTACCTAAGGCACCCTTGATAATACGAGACGTAATACGATTCCTATATCTATTGCTTAGTTTCCCACGATATTCCTGTTAATATAAACGCGTACGACTAAAATTTAATAATTAATTAAACAGCCTAGCCGTCACAGGAGGCCGATAAAGACATATAGAACAACAATATTTTTTTCTGTAATATATATAAAGGTTTAACATATACTAGTATTACTTTTTTGGTTAAAAATTTATAAAGCTTAATTTTAAATATTACTTAATTTAATTGCATAATTTCGGACCCGGCAAACGCCGAAACGTTCGACAAATATTACAATACCGTTTTTATTAATAATTTGGCTTTTAATTTTAAGGTTGCGGACTATCCGGTTAGTTACATTATTAAAAAATATTTAAATATCAGAATCTACCCCTTGTGGTTTTGGGGCCGGAATATTATATTTACGGGACAAAAACTTTTTATAACATTCTGTTAACTTTTTGTTATAATGCAATAACGCGTAAAACTAGCAGTTGCCTGTTTTAATCCACTAAATATATCAAGCTGCCGTCAAAATTAATAAACGTGGTTAAATTTTCTTAAAAAATCAAAAGTCTTTATAAACTTAACTTGATATATTATATAGGTTACGTTATTTTGGAACTACGGTTCAAAATTTACAAGTTAAATGGTTATATTATCGATATTATCGCGTATACACATATTAAAATCACCTTAAAACCGTTAAATTAGATATATAATATACTTTGCAGCTAATAAATGAACGTTTCGCTTATTAATAAGCTTTAAGCATATTAATGAACGTTAATTAATACATTTCTCATAACAGAATATTAACTCTTTAATATTACCTTTAAAAATAAACGGTTTAAAACAGTAAAACCGGTAATTTTTCGTTAGTTTAAAAAGTATATCGTAATTCTTTTATAAATTTAACAATAATAAATTATAAGAATATTTTAAATAAAATATTAACGCATGATAATAACGCACTCATAACAATTGTAATTTACTATAATAACCGTTTTACGACAACTATGTATTTTTGTAAATAGGAATGTTCGAAAGCGGATTATTTTGTTTATTATAACGATTATTTTACGGTGGTCATATATTTACGAAATCAATTCCGTTTGGTGATAAGCTAATTAATTATAATTAGGCGGTTACAGAATTAACGGCGTTTATATAATAAATATTTAACCTATCGTTTTAACTGTTTTACATTCGTAAACTATTTCTAAAACTGAATTTTTTTTATATTTTCGATATTAATAAATTTTCTTAAAAACCATAAAAATTGTTTTTAATATTTTTTGAAATTATTTATACTATTCGAAAAAGCGCCTTAATAGTATAATACAGTAAAAAGCCATATTATAATAACAGTCAAATAAGAGAATTCGAAAAGAGAAAATCCTTGAAATTTAGAGGTCGGAGAAATAACATTACGTTAAAACTTTGTCCGTAGTCAAAGGCGGGAGTATTAATATCCGTATTATTCTTTGAGGTTAGAAAAACTGGGAAAAGTATGGCGAAAAGGTAACGTAATAACGGCGGACCAGGGACGCAGTATGATAATAATTATGGCGAAATTATATCGATTACTATAATTTTATTGAGGTGCACTAAATCATTACGGCGTTATACGCTTCCTAGATTCTAAGGAGATATTTTATTGTTGTATAAAAAAGAAGAAAAGAATCTATTTAGCAAGTGCGCAGCGCTTGCGTATATATAGCAAAACGGCGGCATAGAACAGCCGCTTTGCTAGTACCGTAAGAGAATTAAAATATAATTAAAATTATATATTATGCGGTAAATTTCAATTCAATAATTTTATTATATATTATTTCGAAAATATTTTATACGTAAAAATCTAGTACATATAAGTAATGGGCTCTTATACGGTTAACATTATATAAAAATTCGATTTTGGCAAAAATAAATTTGAAAAGTTTAACGAAATTGCCGTTAATGTTTTTTTTTGGAACTTTACCAAAACGTTAAATTATTAGGTATAGGTTTGATTACTTTAAATAAGTTTGTTTTCGAAACGCCTGATTTATCCGGATTTCGGTAATTATTATATAACTGAAATCGGCAAACAAATTCTTTAATTTTCTGTTAAACTTCTTTTAAATTTCTTTTAAATTTCTTTTAAATTTCTTTTAAATTTCTTTTAAATTTCTTTTAAATTTCTTTTAAATTTCTTTTAAATTTCTTTTAAATTTCTTTTAAGTTTCTTTTAAATTTCTTTTAAAACGTGAGGAGTAAATATCGTAAAACAGCGTAATACGATATCGGCTACCAAATCTATATACCTTGAAATACAACGGATATCGAAATTAATTGGCAAGAAATAAGCTGATACGCTAATAAATATGGCGTTCATTTTGACGAAAGTTTACGATTTTAAGTTTATTTAATTTCTTACTTTTTCGTAATTTTAAAATTAATTGATATTATAACGAGCAAAAGATACGATTATGAGCAGATTCGAAAATTACAGACAACTTAAACGAAACAAGAAATTTGTAATTTTATTATTTAATATCATTTTTGAGGTTAAATAAAAACTTTATTAATCAAATAAAATTAAGTGTATAACGTCTTTAAAAATATAAATGTTATATTATCTGTTAATATTAAAATGAGAACTTGTAATATTATAAATTCTTTTACTTAAAACTTTTAATTTAATTAAGACTTCAAGTAACAAACTTGAATAAAGCAAATAAGTGACTTCTGTTAAAAACTTTTAAATTATTTGAAAACTTCTAAGTCTTTCTTTAATAAATTTAAAACTTTTGTTAAAAATTAACTTTTTTCGATTAATAATTATGAAAAGAATAACGTTGATTTTATAACTTTTAATAATTATATTATTTCTCTATTTTATAACTGTTTAAGGTTTTTCTAATACTAGTAGATAAACTTGCAGAAAATCTTAATTCTACGAATATATTTTCTTAATATATTAAGATTAATTGAAAAACATAATTTCCTAATTACAATTAAATATGTTTTCGTAGGTAATATATTAAGGCTATTTGTGAAAAGATTGATTAAATTTACAGTAGAATATCAGAAAATTAATTTTTAATAAATAATAATAACCGTATATTTTTAAATTAAGTAAATATCTTACGAATATAACCAAGATATTTACTAATTTTGTTATTAATAGGCTTTTTATGAAACTATCGATATAATCAGCAATATCTGTCCATAAAACGTTCAACATATTTTCAGTTATTTTTAAATTTTATTAAAATAACCGATACAATTTTCAAATTATATGAAAGAATAATAATTAGACGATTTGTATAATCAGGTTATATAAGATTTTAATGACAAATTAAAAATTTTAATTTTTAATAAATATTTTTAATTCCTATATTACTTAATATATTATTTTATAAAGCGAACGAGTATATATTAAAGACTGTTATCTTATTAATCAATGGTAAAGCGATAACGCTTTCACTTTTTTGCTTTTTATATTTTTTCGAAACTTTAAATTATTTTTCAAAATATTCTATATGACAAATAATAAAAATGTAAACGAAGTAAGAAATTTTACATTTTCGAATTTCTCTTTTTCCTATATGATGTTTAACGTTACGGTTTTTAATCTTTTATTTTTAATGCCTAGTAAATTAGAGTTAATAAGTTTAATTTGATATTATTAGCCCTTACTTTATTTAACACGTATTTGAATTTTATTTAATATATCCACATTAAGTATTTTTAGTATAAAAGATTTTTTAAATATATATTTTAATTTTCGCATCAATTTGAGATTTTAATTATAAACAAGTATTTTATAACAAAACCTAAATTTTTAAACGTTAATTGATGTTATAGGCGCCCCTTAATAACGGTTATTTTCTAAAGCATACTTCGTCTTGGATAAGGTTTTATACGTTTTCGAGGGTTATTCTTTAGGAAAAGAAATGTTCAATATTTTCTCGAAAATATCTATTGTCGGTAATAACTAAAGTTAGAATTTAAAATTAACAGAATTGCAGTAATCGTTATAAATAATTACGGCCGTTAATATTATAAATATTATTCTTATTAAATAATTTAATAAGTATCTTTTTCGAAATTTTGAACCTTGATAAAACGTAAATTTCTTTTTATTCGAAGGGTTCGGCTTGTTTTATTCAAAAACGGGATACCGTTTTTCGTTTTAATTAACTTTACGATATTTATAGCGGGGTAATAAATTATTTTGAAAATATAAATCTTTTCGTTGTTAAAATTGTTAATATTAAAAATGTTAACGTATTTTACAGAAATCATAATTATCGTTTTAAAACGTGTTAAAATATTATCTTTTGCGAAGATTCGTCGAACAATCAATTTATGCTGACAGTAAACTTATACAAAGGTTTCAAGTTTTTTATAAAAAATTATATTCTCTTATTAGCTTATGTAATTAACGAGAACGACGTATTAATAATTCAATTTAGTTCTTAAAAATAAATTATATTTCAATTGTTTCACTATACGTGCTGAAATATCGAATACATTAATTTTTAAGAAGTTAAATACGATTTCCAGAACGAAAATACGGAAATTAATATTTTTAGTAAATCTTTTAACGGTACCGATTCCGCATTTATAAATATTTATAGCCTTTATTATTTTCGCATTAAAAACATATTCGAAAATCCAGGATTTTATAATTATAATATTTGTAGAACTGGTATTGAAACAAACCGTAATAAATTTTCTTATACTTTTTAAAAGGATTTACATAACATAATAAATATATTTAAAAATATCGTTTTTAAAAGTTAAAGTCCAATAAAATTTAGTAATAATTAGATCAATATTATCTTTAATTATAAATATATTTTTGTTATTTAGTTGTATTTAAAATTAATTATTATTAAAAATTTTAAACATTTAGAGCATTTGTTAAACATAAAGTTTCGTAACGTTATAGACCAGAAAACAAAATAAGTATTAAATATTTCCAAATAATAATAATAAAGAAACCTTTTAAAAATTGTTTTCTTTAACCTTTTTATATTGCTATAAAACAGAATTATTATAAAACGCGTATTAATTATATTTAGTTATATTGTCGACGTGCTTTTGTTTTTTTATATATATATTTTATTTTTACAATTTTTCGTTATTCTTTTCGATTATTGAATATTTAGTTTAAAATTTTTATATTACGCTCGGCTTTAAACTTAAGTAAGTTATATATAAAAAGACTTTGCTTCTAATATTAATATGTATATTATGAATTTTGTGTAACTTAATTTATTCTTGCCAAATGTATCGAAAAAAGCGAAAGTCTTTCGAAAACGATAACCGTTTCGTTTATTCCAGTTTAATCATATACGGTTATTACGAAAACAGTATTAAAAGCGATTTAGCCGATTTTCGCAATCTTTAAATATCGTACAATCGGTATTACGATATTTAATAGATTTACTGCGATTACTATAAATATTAAAAAAGTCCGAAACAAATACGACCGTAATCAAGGTTTTAGGATTAATTTTAAATAAGTTCTTTTACACTTTTAATATGAGTTATATAAACGGTATTAATATTAAGTTTTTATTTTTAATTACGACAATAACAATTAAAAATCGTTAAATATTGAAATTTATCTAATAAAGTTGAAATAAATTAAAAACAATTCGGCTATAAATGCGATATTCTCAGAATAACTTTATGATATACAAAAATATCTTTTTCAACGTATTTTAATTATTTATTTAATTTAATATAAATTATAAGTTTAGTAATATATATATGTAGTTCGGAATATATCATGTACCAAGTTTAAAATATCTAAGAAAAGAGATTATTAAATTTATGTTTTTACAAATTTATATACCTTTTATAAATCATATTTCTAAACTAATATTTATTAAATATTGTTTTGATAAATTGATTTTAACTCTTAATAAAATATTTTAATATGTTTTTGATATCACGTTTAAAAATATTAATAATTATAAATAAAATAAAATTTCAATACAGTATTTGCTTAATAACAGGATGAATTTTTTAAAAAAAATATATTATAATTAGTCCTAGCTCTTAAAAATTACGGGAAATCTTTTTTAAAAACCTTTTTTATATTAATTCTTGTTGTTCTTTAATAATTTGTTGAATACAAACATATTACGTTAATAAGTATTAATATCCATTATTAAGAAATTTTCGATGCTGTAAAACGCATTAAAGTTAAATCAAAAATAAGTTATATTTATAATCTTTTAACCGTAAATAAAGTTATTATAATTTTGGTTTTTGCCCCCATTTGTAATAACATTATTAAAAATGTCCGTATTTAATATTAACGAATTAACCGTACTTATCTCGGCTTTACGTCTAATAATATCGTTATTGATATTACAAATACGGTTAGAATTTTAAAAATAGCGAAATAAGTTTAAATTTTACAATCAAAAAGAGTATAAAAGTGATCTAAATATATTTAGAAAATATTCATAACCGGGCACCGTATTATAAAGCATATTTTAAAACGTAAAACGTTTTAATTTTGGAAACGGGAAACGTTTTTAACTAAAAGTTCTCTATATATTTTCTCATTAATTAGAAAAGCAGTCGAAATTTTTACTAAACAATTAATCACATCTCTAACATTTTCGCTTTTAAATTTTTAACAGATTTTTTATTAAAAAAGGTAATTGGAAAAGGTAAATTGTAAATTAAACGGATTATAAAAAGTTTTAATTTACCGTAAATGTTAATTTAATCCTATCGATATATAGTATTTTCGGAATATTAAAAAAATTAAAAATTGTTCTGAAAATAATTAGCAAAAAAAATATTATAAAAAGCGGTGAATTTAGAAAGCATAAAAGTATTTCTTGTCAATGGCAAAATATTTAATTGCTAAAAGTTTTATTTTAATTTTTATTAGAATACTTCGATATTTAAAAACTAAAAATATAACTAAATTCGAAAAATTTAAAGTTTTGCAAAAGTTATGTTAATAACCTAAGTCTCTGAAGAAGGCGTCGATTCAATATTTTAAAATTTTGTCGTTTTCTTAAATCTTTTTTCGATAACGAAATATTATTTAACTTAATTACCGTAAGTATTAATAAATACGTCAAAGTTTGTCATAATATTACGATCAAATTTCTAGATTTAATACAAACTTTAGTTTTATAAAAAAGGATTTAATATTAATAATCATTTTGGTATTCGTTAAATTTAAAACCAATATTACCTAACTTATTTAATAATAATAAAAAAGATATACGGATATAAAAACTTTTAATAAATTTTTAATATAATTAAAAGAATTACGTATATTAAAAAACAAATGATTTCAGGATATTAAAGTATTTTAATAACGGAAAAAAACAAAAAGATGAATAACGAAAAATACTAATCGTAAAAAATCGGGAGGTGATTATTTTCAGATCTTCGCTTATTGGCAGACAAAGAGGAAATTACGTAAGAACTTATTTTAAATCGAGTAAAATACGAACAAATAAAAGCGAAAAAAAATTATAAGGTTGAAAAAATAACGTAATAAGGTGGCCTTTTGGTTTCCGATCTGGAGAAGATATTACCAGTTATGTTACGGCACAGAAAAACAAGAGTCTAGTCATTACACCACTAAAAGTAGAACGTTATCAGCTCGAGCACTGGCCGCCTTCTTCTGCTCTATATACCTATAAGATGCCACTTGGAAGTGTGATAGTAAGTTCTCTTTCAGTTATATCGTCTCGATACAACACATTAAAAGTTAAAGCCCCCTACCGAAAAGAGCCGAGGCAATTTTCGAATTATCCGTCGATTAAAGCCCTATACTTAAATAATTACGTGAACTAGAAATGCGCTCCGTACTAAATATATCTGCAGAGTAAATTAGGTACCTAGTCCAGAAATCGAACGTCCAAGTTATAGAAAACCTGACAAATTATTGCGGCACAAAAAATAAATATCTAGTTATTATATTATTAAATGTAGAACGTTATTAGCTGGAACATTAACCGCCTTGTTTTACCCTATATATCTACAAGGCGCTATTTGAGACTGTAACAACTTATTAAAAAATATTATGGAATTCATTATATTATATTGAAAAGAGAACGTTTTCTGAACAGGAAGTATATTAAATTGAATACTTAACCTTTATATATAATGTAACGTTGTAAATATCTTATAATAAAAAGATACAAGATACAGAATATTATTATTACAATATCTTAATTTTTTTTATTAACTAATCTTATTTAATAAAATTAATTTTATAATAATGTTAATATTGAATGTATATTTAATTAATTTATGTAAATGATATTTATTCATTAAATTTATAATTTATTTCATATTCTTTTATTAACTTATTTAATATATGAAATATTTTAATAATACGAAATATATTTTAGGTTTTGAATTATTTAGATTGTTTCGGTACTTTTATGAAATAGATTTATATAATATAAATTTAATAATTAATTAAGATAAAAGTATTATAAGTTGTAGAATTCTATTTAACAATATTTTTAAATATTGAATATTATTTCTAACAAATGAAATATCAATTAGTATTTAAGTTCTTACTTTTATGTAATTTTATTCAGAGAAATGCGAAAGGTAAATCTAATAATTTATAAATTAAGTAATAATTATTTAATATTACGATAAAGTCTATTAAAAGTTATTTTATTTCAATACGATTATATTTTTATGTTAAGCTTTGAATCAATATATCAACTCAGTTTTTATTATAGTATCTATTTTTATAAAAAAGGTTTTATATTAATTTAAATAATAAACATTGTGAAGCAAATATTACAACGTATTAAATAAAAGATTTATTAATATTTCTTTCAATTCTCTAAATTTCGAAACAAAAACTAAAAGTTGATATTAGAATTGCTTAAAAAACGAATAGTATTATAGTAAGTTTTGTGCTTGTAATAAAATGTATTTATTTCAAAATCTTTTATAGTTTTGAGATATTTTACAGTTAAAATAAAATATATTAATAATTAAAATAAAATATATTAATAATTAAAATAAAATTTAATATATATCTTTTGTAAAGGTTTTAAAAATAGTTCTAACAACAAACTTATTAAATCCTTCAAATTCAAAGATTTAAGTTAGTATATTACAAAAAGTATTAAAATCACAGTTAAATTATATACACGGTAAATAAAATATTATACATTATATAATATAAAAGTTAATCGATTTAGCAGAGAAAAATGTAACATATACTACTTAAGTAATACAGTTTAATAAGAAGACTTATGGAATTCGAAACGGTTTAACGTAAATATAAAAACTAAATTAAATATTATAATTATAGCAAAACAAGACACTCTCGAAGTAGTTGTAGAACACCGTATTAATAATATAATTGAAGTTTTATTTAAAAACATAATAAATGAATTTAATTTCGATATATATATAGTGTATATTGAAAAGAAATTTGCAAAATTAAAAATTTAATTTAAAAAGGGTTTCAAAAAGAACGAATCGCCTTAGAAAATAATTGAAAAACATTTTGAATAAACAACAAATACTAATTCGAGAATTCTTAATCGATAGAGTGAAATATATATTATATAATACGAACGATAAATGTAAGTTAGAGGTTTTAAACAAAGAGAATAAATTTATTAACGCATTATAAATATATATATATATATATGTAAAAAACGTTTCGAGTTTCTGAATTAGGCTGAAAAAAAGGTAATATATAAGTAAATAATATTTCTATATTTAAATTATTATGTTATAAAACCTTATCTGGAAATAGAAAGTCTTGTAAAGGTATTTAAAAGAAAAGATAATATTGATATATTCTTTTCATTTACAAGTTTCCTATAATTATATATTTGCGAACAATTTAATTGAATATATCGACAAAAATAATATTGAAAACATATTACAGATTTTAACAATGAATTATGATTTAATATCGACTTTAAAAAAGCAATTAAAAGAAAGCTTTATATATTAACCAGAAAAATGAAACGGAATTACATTAATTTATTATAATAAAACATGTAATAATGGATAAACGTATGAAATTTTCAATATAAAAATTATAAACAAATTCAATATAATTAATATAATGTAAAGGTTAAATATTAACAGAAAACCGATAAACCTAATAATTTAATGCGCTATATATGGGAATACAAACACAACTTAATAAATTTAAACCGTATTTTAAAAAGGGCTATTTGTAAAGCAATTCGAAAATAATACGATTTAACGAAATTAAAGGTATTAATAAAAGCTATTAATAACTTTGTTATTTTAAATGTACTAATCGGAATATAATAATATATTGTAAGAGTAGATTCGGTAATATTCAGCTACAGTTGTATTATAGTATACGGTTTTAATAAATATAAGTTATTCTAAAAGTATATGTGAAATCTTATATAATTATAAATGTGGAAAATTTATATTTGTTTCAAAATAAAAAATCTTTAAATACACAATAATTTATTTCCAAGTTTTTATTGAAAGCAGTATTTAACCCTAAATCTAAATTATATTTTATTAAAAAAGCACAATGTAATTTTAACAAAGTTTTAAATATATTTATAAAAAGGCTTTATTAATTAAAGCATTATTTAAATAAGATTCATTTTATATTTTATTACTAAAACAAGATTAAAAAACCAAGCTTCTACTATTTAAGAAATTGTGTTAATAAATATAAATACAAATATATACGAAATATATTACATTGAGCTTTCTTACAAAATGTGTGGTATGACCATTTTAATTAAATATGTATATATGAATATACACTAAAAAATGAAACAATTAATGTTTTTATTATTATAATATTATAATTATAAATATATTAAGTATAAGGAGTTGAACGTAAAGCTATTACAATATAATTATTAAATTATAAAATAGTTCTTAAATGACATGAATTTATAAAACTTATATATATATATATAATGTTAATAGAAAAGTAAATTATCATGTATAATTAATTTCTAAAAACAACCGATACTTTTTTTATATATTAAATATTAATGTTTTCAATTACAAATATAACACATCAATTTTATGAAAAAAAAAATTAATTTTTAACTTTCGATTTCTCTTAAAACAAGCATTATAATTGAAATGAAAAAAAATAAAATAGAGTTACGTTTAAGTTATAATATCGAAAATAAATTAAAGGCGTAAAAAGTTATTATACGATATAATTTGTACGATAAATATCATATTTAATATTTTCGAATACGTTAACTAATCTATGATTTTTAGTATTGAGATAAATTATACCTTAATCTCATAAAGCCTTATTGGAAAGCCGAATACGTAGTTGTCAACAAGCTTAGACTATGATGAATCTTATGCTCGATAGCCCTCTAGTTCGACAAAAGAATATCAATAAAAAGAAACTTTTAAAACATAATACGAATTATTTAAAGATTTGATTATTTTAATAAGGTTTACGAACGTATTAATGACCGTTTACCGGATAATAAATTATGTATTACGAAAATACCTTAATATATTTCTTATATAGTTCATCGCTAATATTTTCAATTCTTTGAAAAATAAAACAAATATATATAAAATGCTATATTATTAATTCACGCAGATAAGTAGTTGTTTTAAAAAGAAAAGGTGGAATGCCTATATAACGGCTAAAGGTTTAACTAATTCTTAAACCCAAGTTGTACGCGTTTATATTAAAAGAAATAGCGTAAAATCTTTATTAAGAAGTTAATTACGGTCCGTAATATTAAAATTATTTTAAGTAACTAATGATATTTCTAAATTAACATTGCTTAAATTGTACATTTCATATATATATATCAAATATAATTTAAATAAAGCATTATCAAATCCTATTATTATAATAAAAATAATTTTATTAAATCCAATTAATGATATTGAAATTTATTTAAATTTTAAGTTTAAAAAGTCGAAATTATGTAACCTGCTTATATAAATTAGTCTGTTTTTTATAACCGGCTTTAATTTAGATTATAAAACGATTTCTTTTTTATAAACCTTTTAGATTTAAATACTTTTATTTTTATAAACTCAATTTTTACAACAATAAATTATATTATTAACAATAGACTTCTTCATCTTTTGTAAAAAAAGAAACCCCCAAATATTTAATTCTTGATATCATGAAATCTGGCATGAAAATAATGTCCTATATATCGTAATTTAAAATTAATATAAAATATTAAATCGTTCAAAAGTTTCGATATTATTATAAATGTTTTAACGTTTTAAACAATATTTTCCATTATATCGAAAAAAATCATTTTGCGGTTTTCATATAAAATACAGAAAGGTTTGGCGCGTAAATAACGTAATATTAATATAACTATTAATTTTTTTCTTTACGGCGATAAAAAAGACTTGTACGGAAAAAGTTATAATTATTATTTAAGAACTTTAATCGATAGATCAATCAAACTAATTAAAAACGTACAGAAACCGATATTATTATAATTATGCTATTTGTTGACCTTGTGAATTAATATGTTTTTGAAACCTTTAATTTCAAAAGTATTATTAACGATTTCGAGATTATTAAGAAAAAATGTTTTAATAAACGTTAAGCGTTTAGAAGAGTTTTATAGATTTTTAGATATATTTAAAGTTTAGAAAAGACTTTTATTTAATTGAATATTAAATAAATAAATTCTGTTTATATTAAGAATGTTTTTTATTTCGTATATTATTTTATATTTGATTTTTGAACAGTTTTATTTTACATAAATGTTAATTATAAACGATAGTGATTTAAACTAAAAAACATAGAAGATACAGTGAAATTTATTATATAATAAATATTTGAATTAATAATTATATTCTCAAACTTCTCAATACTTGAACATGCGCTAGTATATTTAAAATTAAAATTTTTATTATATTTTCCTTCTAAATATTTTAGATAACAAGGTAAAGTATTTTTTTCAATAGAAAGGGTTTATAACCTGCTTTCTAAATTTAAGATTTATTTATTTTATTACGTCTATAGTTTAATTTTAAATTGGTTTTTTGATTCAATTATTTATGTAATTTTAACATTAATATATACTAGAATCGTTTTAATATTTTCGCAATAGTTATAGTTATAAAATAATTATTTAATAAGTATCTTTGTACTTTAACAACTTATTTATAAAGTATTTGATACTTGAAATACGTTTTTAACATTTAATTTAATCGTTTTTTAATTTAGTATTGAAATATATTCAATAAGTTAAAATTGAAAACGCTTTACATTATATAACATTTTTAGTTTTTTAAAATAATTATAAGACTTTAACGCAAGTACTATTACATTATAATTTGTATATACGAAAGATTTCAACTATTTATATTATTTATTTAATATTGGTTTTTTAATACATCATAATGTTAGAAAATTTATAAATTTATTAATGCTTGCGAACGTCTAATCGTAATATAGTCTTTTGGTTCAATTTCGAAAATATGGGAGTTTGATATCAAAATTTACAATAATTGGATTTTTTCATTTTTTAAAAATTAAACATACCTATCAACTTTTATAAAATTTTTATGATTATATTTTACCATTACTATTAAAGTTACATTGTTACGGTAGTATTCAACTTATTACTTCTATTTTAATAAAATAAATAGCAATTCAAGATAATTAAAACTTTTGTAAATGGTGAAATACTTCTATAATTAATATTTATAAATTTATAGTTTTATATTTATTTTGGTTTTTTTGTAAAACAACCTAGATTTTCTTAAATTCTTTTTTATTACATTATCGTCATAGTTTTTACAATCTTTAATATATTTTATATTATATAACTCGTTTTGCCGTACTTTAAAGTAATAAAAAATAACATGAAAATGTAATATCGAACAATATTCAAATAACTTTCTTTAATTTTTTAACATTTAATTATATATTTAAGTATTCCGTTTATCGTTTTTAATCCTTTGTTATAAACAACAATCCCATCGAAATTTGTTATTTTTTTACATAGTATTATTATTATTTGAAAAACTTTATAATTATAATAATAAAGATGATTCTTTTTATTATTAATATAAACTTTAACATACTGGAAGTTTTCTTTAAGCAAATATTTAAACTTGCGAAAAACTATAATTGTATGTATATATATTTTATTTAAAAAAACAAAATTTAATTCGTTTCTTTAAATTTATATAAAAAACACTAGTCAGTTCAATTTTGACTTGATTATTTTGTTACTTAATTATTATCTTTAATATATATTGTACAATATTTGATTTTAGCTTAATAAAAGGAATTTTATAATTTATAATTAATATTGATTCTTTCATAAAATATAATTTTGATTTTTTATAATGTTTTTCCTATTTATACTATTTATTTAAATATCTTTTAAGAATATTAATTAAAGTTATAATAATTTAAATAAAGCTTCGGATACAATTTCCGTATAATTAATATATTCAAATATATTTCTCTATATTTATTTATTGTTAACGCTGATTATCTTACAAATTTATCCAGTTTTTTAGACGATCATTTTTGTTTAATTTAAATATTTCAGTCTTTTGCATTTAATTTTAACGTTTTCTATATAAATTAACAAATTAACGCTTTATAAACTTTTAAAAGCCTTACAAATTTATATTTTATACATTTTGTTAATTCGCAAAAATATAATAGTATCGTCAAAAACGTATACTATAAAAACGTTAAAATATTTTCGTAATATATGCTGTATTATCTATTAAAACGTTACTAATACGTTTGTAAATCTCAATATCATAAATATATATATACATGATGTATATTTAAGTTTAAACCTTTATATATGTATATTTATTTCTTATTTTAGTAGGATTATATTCGTTTTTAAATGCGAATGTTATAAATTAATTAATTTAATAAAAGTAATGTTTTATTGCGGTGTTTAAAATTAATAACATTCCATTTATAATAATAGCATTATTTAAATATTGATTATCGATTATAAGTTGTAATTTGTTATGTCTTTAAACATAAAATCTATATACGTTTTAAAATAATTTCAAAAATCGAATTTGTATTTTTTATATCCGAATTTGCAAATGTATTTCAAAAAATGTACCCTTCATTTTTTTTACAAAATTAATAATATAGTTGAATTTGGGAACTGAATTTTTTAAAAATTACTTCTTAGTCTTATGTATCATATTTTATTATTTTCACATTAAAGTCCTTTTTTAAATAATTATTTAGACTTATAATAATATAATCATACACTAATTAAACCTTTTATTTTCTAGATTATTATTATCAGTATCATTTAATGAATTAAAGTTTCGTTTTATTATAATAATATTACGTTATATTTTTGCTTCATATATATATTTTCATGGTTTAGTTCTTCAGCAAAAAAAGTATTTTCCGTATATTTATATTTATATCTAATGTTAATTCTGATTAAATGTTAAACTTGGGTTTCTTTTTTTAAACATAATTTATCGATAATATATAAACCGAACTTTGATTTAATTAATTTGTCTTATTAATTAAAAACTTACATAAACATATTTAAAATAATGAATAAATAATATTCTAATTTGTAAAGAAAATAAATTGGAAGTTTACCGTTTAATATCGTTCTTAAATCAAAATTTCGAAACAATTAATTTTTAGTTTAAGTTTTTATTGTAAGTGATGTTTTAACTTTCAATATTTGTAAATGTATAAATGTTTATTTTATATTCTCATAATCTTTTAAATTTATTAATAAGATTTCATATAATGTACTCTATATTTACAGTTTCGTAATTGATTATTACGGTTTATGAATATTTTTCAATTTATATATTTTAAATAATAAAATTATTAACCATTGTGACTATTTTGCTTCGTGTTCTTATTAGCAATTTTTTTCAATTCTTTTCAATTTTGTTATATTGTCTTTTTTATAAATAATTCTGTTTAAATTCCTTTTCGAATTCATTTTATTCCATTAATATTTCTATATATAATATATCAAATTATTCTGTTTATTGATTTTATCGGGATAATGTTTTTCAAATTATATTGCTTAATTTTAATTTTATTATATCCCTTTGTTTAAATACATAGTTATGTAGTTTTTAATTTATTTATTTACTTACTTACTTATTTATTCATTTATTTATTTATTTATTTATTTATTTATTTATTTATTTATTTATTTATTTATTTATTTATTTATTTATTTATTTATTTATTTATTTATT
>QJNS01000240.1:0-116967 GCA_004154925.1 Monosporascus cannonballus
TAATGGTCATCTATTTACTACCCATACTATGAACCACCTGCTGGGCTGCTTCTTCTGCCTCTCACTCCGTACTTTACCATTTTCCCTGACACCACAGTGAATCGTCTTGGCGCCTTAGAGCGGCCACCGCACTCTTCGTCTAAGGTCCCTACCGGACTGCCCGCTAATATATGGGTACGGTGGGAATCCCGGTTCAATAAAGGCTTAATTGGTAGATGTGCTGTACAGCAACACGTATGCACAAAGTACAACAATGAAGCAAATAAAACTACATATAGAAGATAGACAAATTCGAAAGTACACGGTTAGGACCTTAATATTCTGAGCCACTCTTGACTTTCGGTAGCGTTGTCTGAAACCCGACCAGCCCGACACTTTGCAGCAGGACTTCCCGGCGCCATCGTGTCCAGGTTAAATACCATCTCGTCGAGGGAATTGGACTCGTAAACAGGCCTATCCATCAAGCCCCACGCCGAGCAGGAAGCCTGACACCCGAAAAGTTGCGCGTCGACCTGCGCAAGCTCCTCTAGAGAGCCTAGGTCGACGGCGACACGCCATACCGTCTTGGAGCCGGCGGCCAACCTGGAAGGATATAGCCGCGTTGACAAGTTTACCTTCGGAAGGCTGCTGGACGGAGCCGAGAGGTAGTTGAGCCACTGGGCGGGCACGTCGGTGCAGCGGACCCTCCACTCGGCAACGTTGAGCCGGGGGCCCTCCTCGTCTGTGACGCGCGTGAGTACCGAGTCGGTCGCCTCGCCGACGTGCCCGCGAACGCGGCCTCGATGGCGGGAAGATATGCCGTCACGATCTGCAAGAATGGCAGCTGCCGAACGTGGGGATGCTGATGACAAGGTCATAGTCCGGGACCAGAGCTAGCATGGCATGGTATGTGCCTACGTCGCCCCCCCCCTTGGTGTAGAACTTGATCAAGTGTTTGTCCGAGGTGACGTTGTCGGCGCGTATGATCACCCAGGGGGCCCCGATGAACATGCCAGCCGAGGACGTGAGTGTTATGGGTTTCAACCACCGGGGGGTTTGCACCGGGGAAAGTAGCTCACTCGTCAGGGTCGATATACCAAACACCAGGAAGTCCATTGTGTTCGAGTAAAAGCCGCCAGCTCTGTGCGTCAGCTCAGTTAGCACCGCAAGACTATTCATGACATAACACAATATCAAACGAGGCTCCACTTACGGATCCATAATTCCCAGAGTCGAGTTCCATATTGTATCTAGGTTAATCACGCCGACCTTGCCGTCCAGCTTAGTGTACGTCGCGCTAGATATGCCGGAGGGGTCTGGAATGTGCCTCTGGGCGAAGTCGCTAAAGGGTATATTGGAGGCCAACTCGATGACCGAGTTGAGGATCACGAAAGTGATATTCGAATATAGGGGGCTCGTGGCCGGTGCGAACACAGGTTCCCGCTTTCCGAAGCTGTCCCAATACTCTGGTCATGCTTCTGAGAACGGCTACGCACAAAAGAGCACTCACGGCACTACTAACCTGGTGTATCACATGGAAGAATGCCACTAAGGCCGACAGCCCATACGTTGCGAGCTGGCGGGAGTCCGAGCTCAGCCCAGTCGACGGGGAAGCTGGCGAGGTCACCTGTCACTCTATCGGCGTGTGAGCCTTTTTTTTATTCCCTTATTCGTTTGGGTGATGGCTCTTGACACTTACAGTCCAAATCAATGCCTCCCACATGGGATGCCCGGGTCCTGGGAATTCGATGGACCCTGCTGTTGGTTTTTCAGGTCCCTGAGCTGGGGCAGATAGTGACAATATCATACATGCGTAGGCCGCAGGTATTAAGCGTCGTTAGCACTGTGAACACCTTAGATACGCTCCCGATTCGGTAGACTGCCAAAGCATTGATCTCTGATGCGCCGCGAGGATCCAGAACAGGGGATGTATGGTGCGGCTCGACCAACGATGCCTCTTCATGGAGTGACTGGACGCCGATCGATACTGCCGTGCCATTAATGTATTTCGCGAGGCCACCTATTGCCTGTTCCAGGGCGCGCACAGCTGTCAGCACCGCTGGATGCGAGTTCGGACTCGTATGCGCCGGGAGAACTGGTCCCAAAGGTGAACAATGGTAGTTCTTTGCGGTGAATACATTGCAAGCCAATAACAGCAGCAGGGAATATATCCAAACCGACACCCTTGTCGGCCACACCATGCCAGTGAAACAGCAGCTGAGTAGGAGTAGTCTGCCGCGGACGCCACCGGCAGGGGGGGCTCGTCGGTTCATAAAACCTCACATAGCTACCCACAGGATAGCCTCCTCATCGAGTTTCCTAGACTACCCCAAACATGATGGGAAGATCCCTGTCTGCCAAAGATAGGGTACCCGGTCTAGTGGTATCGTGATTACAATACCTTACATGCCTAGGCGTTTCTGGAACAGATGGCTGCATTTCGTCTCACCCACGTAGCCAGGAACGTCAGGTAAAACCACGGTTATGCTACATATATCGCTGGGCATTATGAGACTAAGCCGCTATAGCTTTCTGAATGACGATATTGAACCCTTATCTTCAGTGCTATGCGGAGTGCCTCACGAGTTCAAACTTTACTGCGTTTCTGGTCGCTGATTATTCATATTCGCGATACTTCGGCCCACAAGGTCCCACGTGACCCTGGTTCATAAAGATGAGGTTATGCTTAATGCTGCGGTCACGTAAGCGGGCAAGTTGCGAGGATATCAAGGCTAGTGAAACTCTATACAAAAGTGCTGGCATTTTCTGAGTAATCTTGTTTAAGAGTCAGGGGCCATATAGTCGCTGCGAAGCCATCAGACAACGTAATTACTACTGCCACTGTATACTATAACTGGAAGGTATCATAATCACTCCGTCATCGTCGTTACGACCCCTGCGAGTCAGTTATCAACGTAGCATTGTTGATACTACATCATGGTCGGCATTGGCAGAAGAGCAATAGCAGAATTTATTCCCTCAAACATAACCGTCGGTCATCTACCGCCTGTCGAAGTGGCAACTAAGCGATTGCCTTATGGAGACAATGTAGGATAGACTCCAGAACAGCTCACAAATATGATGCGTATCAGCCTATCATCCCCAACCAATGTCCTTCACCCTCTGCCTGCGCGCACAAAGAAACAGTCACCGATGTTGCTAAACCAATATCGTAGAGAACCGACGGTTGGTGAGCAGGAAATTCCAGTACCTTAAGACATAAGATATTACTTACTTTGGCATATCCGGACAAGGTTTTTTTTCTTTTTCTTTTTTTCCCCCCCTTACTCTGTCCTCTTGATAGTCAGGTACCCATGTGACTCTGACTTCTTGCGCGTCCCAAGAAAACCACAACATAGCCGAGCCTGTATGCTTAGCTTGTTTAACAGCAAGACCGCCGCTCTTGTGCCGTGACATGGATAGTCAATTGCAAGCTTACCACTCGCTGGTTTTGCAAGTGCACATGTGGACAGAACTTCTGAACCCAGTATAAATCTCGACGTCGTCGGTGAAGACATGTACATCGCTCACACGCACCATCTCAGCAGTGGTTGGGAGCGAATTGTTTGCGATGTCGTCCAGCGTCTTGCGGTCCCAGAAGGGGTAACTCCAACGACTGGCATGTTCCTCGCACTGGAAAATACGACTGCTGTCGCGGAACATGCCGTCGTCGATGTGGGACTGGAGCAGAGTGTGCATCCATGAATCCTGCGGACCGGACTCAGTCTCCTGGTACGTCTTCGGGACTTCCATGACATCGAGATATGTGAGCTCGTCCTTCTGCTTCAGGTATAGGGTGTCATGCTGGTTATACCAAGGCTCGCTTCGGCCCCAATTGACGACGAATCGGTCGAATGTCCCGAATGAAGACTCCAGAGCTCGCTGCGAACCCATGTGCTCCAGCTTTCTCAAAGCTACGAGGCCTTCATTCGCCACGAATGCTCGCAAGATTCCGGCCGAGCAGCTCATCCGGAATTTCTTTCCGAGGTTGGCGGCATCGGATCTCATGACTGTACTTACGTTAGCTACTTGTCGTGGAAAGAGCCCCCCCCCCCGGGCAGCAATATCGGCGCCCAAGAGCCCTATATCAGTGGATCACCCACAGCAAGTGGGATCAACGCTTCCTAGCTTCCTAAAAAAGTCAATATAACCTCAAAAGCTATGCATCTGCTCCTTAGTAAGTGTGACACTACTAATATGCTTGCGTTAGGTCCCGGGAAACGTACCGTTGTGGATATGGACAGCGAGTAGTTCGTGAGCGCAGCGCGTCTGCTGTAGCTCCCACGGGGCAAACTTGGTCCAGAAGTGACGCCAGGCGAGAGCGAGGTCTTCCGCTCTCTCCGCAATAGCAGCATTCTTCTGATCATCGCGAGGGAATAGGCAGCTCGCTAAGTGGAAGACGTAAAGAGACTTGGTGAAGCGATCGGTCTCAGTCTTGCTGCAACGCTTGGAGTAGCCCCCGGATGCCGGCAGATTGGCACGGGCGGACTCAGAAATGATTCGGGTGTAGTAATCGACGACGTCATGAAACGCCGCGAGCTTCGCGACGTCGTCTGGGCTGAGACGCTGCTTTCGTACCACAGCACCCAGCGTCTGCTCCGGGAGATGGCCATCGACGAAGGCAATGATGTCTTCTGCTGACGCATCTACAGGAGACCGCAGATTTCCGTAGAACTGCCGACGTGCCTCTTCCCCGAAAGCAGCTTCCAGGTCGAGCACAGCGAGGGCGAGGGGCAAGAAGTTGCCAATACGCTCCTCGAGAAATTCCCTTGAGATTCGACTTGTCAGCAGAAAAGTCCATGCCGACACGATTGAAGACGAAGTGGGGTGGTTTGAGACTTACGAATAATGAACATCGCCCCCGTTACCGCCTCTCTCAACTACTTCAAGTCCAGTGGACAGCGCAGTGGAAGTAGTCATGACACTGGCTTGTGAGGAAGCGTTCTTCTGCGGTGTAGACTGTGGATTGACAGAAATGCAGGAAGATGATTCCGACGGTATGAAGGGTAGCCGCGGCGAAACGAGGTGACCTCGACGAGCGCTTCAATGGCCGTGGTGACTACGAAGATACCGTGTGCTCTGAAGATCTGTGGGATACGCTTCCGAGTGAGAAGTTGATGATGAAGTGGAAGTGGGCGAAGAAGTTGGAAGGTTGAAGATGTGGAGAGATTGAGGACGCAGATGAAGAAGAAGCGGAGGAAAGGAAATCTGATCATGGGGGATGGGTCTTATTTATAAAATTTTCGAACGCCTCAAGCCCGCCTGACACCTAAGGCAACCACTAGGGACCGCGTTGTCACGGGATCGGGTTTATATAACCCGGAGGCTGGACTTTGAGGCAATCGCGTAATTATTCCGACGTGTAATGGACGCGACTACGTGGAAACGCGAGAGGAAGAGCTACCGGAGCAACAGTCGACAGCTGTCAGAGATATAAAGGAGCGTTGGTACTGAGGACTGTACTCCGGCATAGGAAAATTACAAGAGAGGTGTACGGGCAGTAGTGGCCATCCCGGAAGAGGTGTCAAGAGCCTTGCCGGACTGTATAGATCGAATCTGCCATGGCGAAGTTCCATCACTAATTATAAACCACGTCCAGGGGCTAAAGGCTTTTAGGCTGTCATGCTAGCTATACCGCTAACCAGTACGAGTGATAAGTGAACGCGAATATGATCGCACACAGGGTCTTCTATACTGACACAGAATACTTGGTTACCGTAGTTCCATCGGCAACCTTTGAGGAATATGAGAGAGAATCTGCTAACTAGGTTTCTAAAGTCAATATCTTCCCACGTCCACAGGACTCGCTTGCTCGTCTGAATTCCGATAATGACAAAACCAGTCAGTCAATTATGATAAGGAGCCCCAGTTGTCCTAGCTATGCAAAATTCCCATTACCGTTTGACTGGCTCAAGTAGGCAGAGGTTGAAGTACGGTGACATATAACAACAAGCACGAATATTTAATTTGATCTCTGGGCCCATTTAGTGTTTGCTTTATTTACCAAGCCAATAGCAAGCCTGGTTCTTCCCCCCGCTTCCAGTAAAACTAGGAATCTAAATAGGGGAAGTCGAGACGTGCTGCTTTTAGCAAGTCTCTGAAGCCTAGAGGACTGCTGAGAGCCGCTGGAGCGGACAAAAATGCTGTCACCGGTTTCAAGTAGTGTCCAGAGATACTGGGGCGGGATTATCTGCAGTAAAGATGTTGAATATGGTAGTATATTCTACATACGGTGGCATCATGTCATAGGTGAAAAGATAGGTCCCCTCGAACTTTAGCACGCCCCTTCGACCCTAGACCCGTGTCGATATTCCACTATGGCTTGAACTTCCATAATTAAGACGAGAACTGCAGTCGGTTTGTTGTTTAATACGCAATAAGAGTAACATGATTCAAGTCTTACTGACGAAATAGGGGCTTTAATACTTATCATAGCTTACGTAAGCATAATTTGTTAGTGTGTAATTCTGCCACTTGAGAATCAAAGCAAAAAAATACCATCCAGTGCCATGCTCTTACTCTCCCCGGTTGACATATCTACTTTGTTAAGCGACTCACAGTAATCCTTATCTACAGTACTTAACTCCGTATGTAGCCAAGGATAGGGCAACTACTTGGTTTTATAAAAAGTTTAACATCTTATCTGAACGTCTTCTCCTTCTAAAGAGACGTTCGAGAACAACAAACCAAGCGCGGATGAAAACACATACATACGCAAGATGCTGATAAATAGTCAACTTAATAAATCTGACCAACAAACTGCGAATATCATCAGCCTCCAGCAAACTAACGTCCCTGAACCCAAGCCCCTAAGACCCCGCCAAACCACATTGGAACACCCCTGATCCTCTCCGACGACTAAAGAAAGGGGGAAGTCAAAAGGCAGACTTAAACCCAGCCATTAAATCCTTTACTAGCCGAAGCTGAAAAGCCCAAACGAAACAACCAACGCGGGATCATTGCCGGCATGCCACGACAGCTGCCATCGGATATAAGCGCGAACCCCCCATTTCGGCATCGGCGTTAATGGGGGTGGTGTGGGAAGCGCAGCGCATCCGCCATCGGATTTTACCGTCCCGCTAGATCGACCCCCAGGATTCTCCCCACGACCCAACTCTAAGAAAGCCCCTCACTCCGGCCCGGGTCGATGCGCGCGTCCCTGCCTATGGAGGTTACTGAATGCATAACTAATTAAATATACGTCCAGATACACATAATTAGCGTCATACGGTACCAGGGTGCCTAGTGCAGCCGGAACACTGAAGGAAGGACTCCGGATGCGCTGTGGATAAGTGGTGGGACGTTCTTATAAGGTTAACACCCCCTTATACGCCCAGTTAGCCGCGGACCGGATGCCAGTAATTAGCTCACACGTGAACCGAATCCTATACTCTTCCCATTTCTCTTGGGGTCCGTTTCTCGCCTCTTTTCTCATCATCCGCGTCTCTCCCCCACAGAGCATCAGGTATACATACGCACGTAGTCATCTGTCGTCCATCATCCACCATCCACCTATCGATATTCACGGAAGACTGTGAAAGGAAGGAGACGGCCTCGGTCACACGTTGAAACATCATTTAAGACACCACCAATCATTATCATACCCATCTCCTTGTCTTATCATCCACCACAACAGACCGTGCACCCTTAATACGGTGGGAGCTGGTTAAGCAAGTTCCAAATGGTGTCGTCCCCGAAATCACCGCCGAACTGCCACGGCTGCCCGTGCCCGTTGTCGTGTTCCAGCACCTGGGCCAGCAACCCACCACCAATACCATTGCCACCAGCACCATCAGCACCACCGGCGGCCGGAGTCCCCGTGGCCGTAGCGGTGGCCGGGGGCAGGGTGTCAGACGACCACGCGGCCGGGTTCAGCTGTGCGTTCTGATTCGCGGAGCTGCTACCACCGTTGTGGTTGGTAAGCAGGACGCCCGTAAGGTCATTGTACGCGAGGTCGCTCATGGGATACATGGGCGTGAGGGTGCTGAGGTCGAAGTCGGGGGGGAAGGACCACCCGGGCGTCGCGAACATGTTGTCGTTGCTGATGTTATCGGTTTGGTTATGATCAGCGCTGTTGTTGCCGTCCGGCCCCGACCCCGGCGCTGGCGCCGGCGTGGGTCCCGCGCTGCTGCCGCCGTCCGACGGGATCGTTGTCTGGGCGGTGGTGCTGCTGCCGCTGCCCTGGAGCAGTGACGCATTGTCCGAGTTCGGCGTGTGCGAATCCGACGCGGACGAGGAGGCCGGCTCCAGGCTCTTGCAGACCATTCCGTGGTCGTCGAAGGAGAAGAAGGGCCCGACGGCCTTCCTGAAGCGGATGTAGATGGCGTTGAGGACGCCGAGGGCGGCGCTCGCGAGGCGGTTGCGGGGCGCCATGAGCTCGAAGCGCTCGACGGCCCAGCGGAAGTGGCGCACGGCGCTCGGCAGGACTTCGGGGTGCTCGCGCGGGAATAGGATATAGATGCTGGCGACCATGACGACGGCGTCGAAGGTGCCGAAGAAGAGCGCGAACGCCTTGAACTGGTGCGGGCGCAGCATGGAGAAGTAGCTCCGCTGCGACTCGAGCATCGCCACGCTCGCCCGCAGCGCCTCGCGTCGCGACGCCGCTCGCGTGAAGATGTATGGTCGGTGCAGCGCCATGAAGTTGAAGGCCGCGATCTGCGGCAGGCTCGGCCGTACGAGCGGCAGCCACCAGCACTCGGGCAGGTTATCGAAGCGCGTGTCCGGGTTCTCCTGGCGGAAGGGCGCCGGCGTGTTGGCCTGGACCTCTAGGAGATGCTGGTGGAGCTTGTCGACCTTGGAGAAATCCTTAGGGAAGGGCCCCTCTTTCTCCAGGTCGAGGATGTCCCGTAGCGGTCGTATCATTTTGAAGGCCCAAATCGCCCGCGTCAGAGGAGTCGGGGGGTCGCCCTCGCCGCGAGGAACCAGGGGCATCTTTTTGCTGTCGTTGGGCATGACCACGTCGATAGGTAGGCTTCTGTTTAGTAGTCGGTAATCGACGCTTGTCGGTCTTCCCAGCACCGCGCCCGTGTGGAGGTCCCAGCCCAGTAACGTCATCCACACCCTCCTCCGAAACTGAGCCATCCATAGCTTGTCTAGGACGGTCTCGGTGGAGTCCCCCGCTGTGAGCTGCGGATCGTACTGATCACGATGCAACCCGATCTCTTGCGCGTCCCGGATCGCGGTTCCCACTTGATGCCACTGTGAAGGGGTCAGTAGGGAGTAGGGGATAAGGTCTGGGCATCAACTGACAGCTTCGGTAACTTGGCCGGTGTACTTAAGGAACCCTGCCCGCACCCAGCCAGCAAGCACCGTCACGACGGACATCTGTCGCTTACCCAACAGCGAGAGGATTGCGACGCCCGACTCACTGTAATCAAGGGCCAGGTCGTCGAATGTCATATTGGCGTACTTCAGGGAGTTGAAAGTGCTATGTGCCGTATCCGGCAGGTACAAAAGAGCAGAAGCCATGAGCTGGAACAGCAAGGCGGGAAGGGCCCTCAGCATCGGATCCAGAGCCTGGGGTCCCGTGGAGGATAGGACCCTGAACGGTAAATTGTACCATTGGTCCATGAGTTCTTGTAAGATTGGCATATCTAGGCCGCAGTACTGCCAATTGATATCGCGGAAGTATATCTCGACCAGTTGGTCGACGTATGTGCGCGCGGGCAGCTGACGCACGAGAGACTTGTAGCGCTCACGGACGCCGGCGCTGTCGCCGTCGTACGCGTCGACCCCTATGCCGGCAAGCGACTCGCCGGCGCCGTCGATCTTCCCGAGCATATCGAGGGACGAATTGCCATTGCGGGTGTAACCGAAGTCCACGGCTTTATGAGGCGCGTTCTCGTGCGTCTCGGGCGAGCGGCCCTCGTCAGATTTCGTCGAGCCGTTGCGACTGTCCTTTCGGATCGGTTTTCCAGTCTCGTACTGGCAGGCCGCCTCCTTGTTGCGCGACTGGCAATTGGTACAAGGCAGTTTGCGGTCACACTGTAAGCGGGCAGAGGGAATGTCGCGTCAGCCGTGTGCACCCGATAAGTACTGTACTTTTAACGAGACACGGTGGGGGTCTGTAAAGCCAAAAACAAAGGCGACCGTACTTTCTGCTTCCTTCTGTGGCACTCGGTGCACGATATGACGAGACGTCTTCGCTTTCTCGGGGGCGGCTTGCTCTGGGGTTCACGCTGGTTATTGCTGACGTTGTCTCGACTGTTGTCATCGGCGCGATCGTGGCCGTTGCCGCCGTTCTCCACGGTCGCGACGGGCGCGCTGACGCCATCCAGTTCGGGACCTGACATAATGCGAGCTAAACGATATCAGTCCAAGGAGACGGGTTGCTTCGTAGGGCCGATGCCAGCTTATCTAATTCCAGAGTCCGGATGAAAGTAAGTCAGGTCGGGGATGCATGGAGGATGATCGGCGGATGCGTATCACAAGAGCAAATTCCCCAGACTTCCTTCGAGGATCGTCGCTGTTGAAGCGGGGGGGATATATAGGGTGCATTTGCTGGATGATCACCTACTCAATAGCAGAGAGATGTTGGAACATCAAGCAAGCGATTCGTCTGATGATTATTACATAACTGTCAATCACAGAACGACCCCACCTCAAGCTTTCGTATGTCTTTTGACTTGTGAAAGTACGAAGTGGTAAAAGCGGCTAATCACGAAGCTCTCCAGAATCTGAAGGATCCCTTGCGCCGTTTATGGTTCCGCTTAATCCCGTTGTAACTCCGGCGCTAGAAGGGCTGGGTTGTTGTTATGGATCTGACATCTTGCCCCACAAGGTAGTCTAAGTCCCGTTTACTTCTCATTATATCGTTTCAGAGTTTCAATATTAGAGATCTGGCCCCGAGATTAGGCATGTCTGTCTTTGCATAGTACGTGCTACGCTAGCCTGCTAGTGCGTACCTACTTAAACTCCTGATCCGTGTGACTCGTAGCTACTTACCTACCTAGGTACCTAGGCTGATAGGGAAGTAAGACAGACTTACGTAAGTCTGTAACCGTCCGTTAGAGGAATCCCGGGTAAGTCATATAGTGTTGCGATATCTTGGTATATGAGATGGTGTGGTTAAATACGATGGGGTGCATAAATGACATGTGACCCTTCCAACCTTTCATCGGCACGACAAAATCCTTTGGTGATAGAGAGTCCCGGTCCCGTCCCCTGTCCCAGTTCAGATAGCTATGATAAAATGAAGAACAACTCCAAGCTCCAACACGCAAAGCCGAATATCGTTCTAAGTTTGAATGGTTTGATGTACACGTATACACACACACACACACACACACACATATCGATAGGTTGACTTATTCCCTCTCTCATTTCCTCTTTCCTCAATGGCGTATGTTCACTTTCACGTCTGTCCGGTCCGTTCCGAGTATGCCTGCCACGCCCGTCTTCGGTACCGCTCAGCTTCGGAGGGTGGGCAGTCCGCTTTTATTATGCCGCGCCCGACGATGACGATATCGCTCCCGCAGAGCCCCACCAGCTTCTTCGGCGTGTTGTACTGCTGTCCCTTGCCGTCCCCGGCAACCGCGGCATCCTCGTCTGCCCCCTCCGGCGGCAATTGGCAGCCGGGTGTCATCGTGATGAAGTCATCCGAGGGTTCACTGTTCAGCATCTCCTGTGCGACGAAGCCCATGACGAAATCCTTGTGCTCTCTCGCCGCCTCGACGCACGCCTTGGTGTACCTCTCGTCCATGAAGTTGCCCTGGCTCGACATCTGGGCCAAGATCAGGAGTCCGCGTTCGTACGGCGGTTCCTCGATGCCCGTGAAGAGCATCTCGTCGCCTTCCGGGATGCCGTTTGCGAAGCGCGGTGAGTCGACCGGCTCGTAGGATTGGGTGAGATTGACCGACACGATGCTGCTCTTCCGACCGTCATTGTCCTGCTGGGTACCTTGGGTAGTGGGCTCCAGTTGGGCGTCCTGCTCGTCCTTCCCGTCGCTCCCGCTGTCGTCGAAGTGTTCCGCTAACGGAGTGCCGACGGTGACCGACGTCTTGACTTCATAGTTCACGCGTGATCTCCACCGCGCGGCTGCTTCCGCGAGCGACCGGACGGCCGCCTTGCCGGGAACCATGTTCACGTTTACTATATGCGCCCATTCGATGATTCGAGCCGTGCCACTCGTGTACTGCAGCTGCACCGTGTTGCCGATGTCGCCAAATTTCCGGTCCTCGAAGATAAGGAATCCGTGCTTCCTCGCGAGTGCGGCCAGCTTGGCACCCGTGCCGGTCTGGGGATTGAAGTCCCACCCTACAATCAGATCGTAATGTGTCTTGAGGACAACGATAGAAGGACCGAGCCTATCGGCTAGGGTGAGCAGCTCTCGCGCGCTCGGGACGTCGGCGCTGAGACACAGGTTCGATTGCTTCAGGTTCATCAACCGAAAAAGATAACTGGACAGCGGATGGGAGGCACCGGCGGCTCTTTCGGCGAAGGTCGCCCTGAAGGACGGGTGGTGTGCGTGAGCGGCATACATGGCGCCAGGTTAGGTGTTCTGTTCCGGAGGAGCAATGCGATCGTAACTGAAACAGGAGGACCGGACAGCACAAGCGAAGAAGCTAGGGATGTATGGCCGTCTGCCACTGGATATATGTAGCACGCACCGGAAGATGGTGCGGTTTGGTCGGTCAGCGATTGACCGCGTCGGGGAATACCGTTAGGGAGTTGGAGCTAGGAGACAGCCGGTAGTGTTATATTGACCTCCTTGACCAAGCTGGGACACTCGAATGAACAAATCGAGGTTGTGGGGCCTGGGATGATGTCAGTTAGCGTCCCTTTCCAGTTGGGCAAGTGGGCTGGTGGGGGTTTGCTGCTGCTGCAGTTACCGCTGCTGCTGCCACTGGACCTGCGGCCTACGACCGCGACCTGCTCCGTACTGCAGCTACCGACTAGGGGTAGGTATACTCCCCTAGTTCGGTACGGTGACTGGAATTCTGCTTTGGATTCCGGCTCACCTGCTTTTTGCTCTATCCCCGGCTAGGTAGTTTATAGGTAGCCACTAATAAGTAGCCCGATTCCTAAGTTCAAATAGGCAAATGATCCAAGGAGGAAGTAATCCAAATGGTCATTGGCCGGCCCCGTCTTATAGCACGACCAAATGGATGTCTCAGAAGGCTATTCGAATAGGGAATAGGAACAAAGCGTATGCAGTTACGAGCGTATCATACATGTGCCGCAAGGAGCTGACGGCATTCGCTGGGATTTGTCGAACGAGGTGACGCTGCGACTGTTAAGTGGATTCGAGGGATGCCAATCTCGGCTTGCTTTCGGGCTCGCTAGATAGCAAACTGATAGATGGTTGGCGGCGACTGTTGCGGAGGCAAGCCCCACGGAAAAGCGCTGATGTTTAAGACGCGACTGACTGGCGGCTAACGGCAGCACAGCAGCTTGTACGTCGCAAACTGGATCCGGAACGAGAAAAGAGTTGCGAAAGAGTAGGCTGGCGCTTATGCTCCTGGGAAAGGGGGGATTGATAAATTGCCCCTATACCAAAGGTACCTGCTATATATGGTTGATACCTGAACGGTGTTATGCAGGGTCTACCCCCCTTACTTGTAATTAGTATGTATGTCAGGATAGACCGGGGGCACAGACTGGCGTTGTCTAGTGAAGTGGTTGGTGGTCTAGATCATCGGGCCATGCTCGGGTGGGTATGGTACGAGTCGCAATTTGTAAGGCAAGAAAGGGCACAGAGTGATGCTGCTCTTATGAAGGTTGTCCTGTGTGCTGTTTGACTCGGACAAACAAACCCTTCCGGTTGCCAATTCGCCAGAGGGAACATGCCACCTGGGCATTGGTGTATATACCGGATCGGGGATACCGACAGCGGCTTCTTCCTTGATTCAGCAAGACGCCTCGGTGTCGCATCGATTCACAACGGGAGTTTCGAATTCAAGCGACCGAAGAAGCAAATAAGAAACACAAAGTAAAAAAGCGCTTGGTAAAAATATTATTCTGTGGGCTGGTTAGCAGGGCACTAACACACGTAAACTGAATATCGGAGCAGCCGCGGTGCATCATCCTATACGTACTTAAGTAGGTACTAGACTCGATGTCCTCGTCGCATCGGGATCTAGCCCGAAGGGATTCCCAAGGAGAGATGCTACCTAGCGCTAGGTACCTACCGAGGCCGGTATTCCCTTCACCATACTGCGCCACAAGCGGCGGCTCTTTGCGTGTTATTAGCAAGTTTTAATCGGCGTTTACTGTGGCTGCGCGATACCTAGCATACCGGCTGGTTGTTGACATAAGAATCCGCGGTGACCCAAATGAGCAAAAGATTGACAGGCAACTCCGATGCACCGAAACAGAATATATAAAACCTCGCAACAATACCATCCATCCATAGAAAATGAATAATTCAAAAACAAGCTCGAACCTCCCGTATCTGCCTATCTCTTGAGACCAATGAGTGATTCTCCAAGGAGACTTGAACAGTTATTTGAAAGTGCGCAAATTTTTGCGTCAGTCACCTACCTGACCGGGCAAAAACAGTCCAAAGCTTGAATGTCGGTGATCAGCGACAGCTTGAATGTCGGTGATCAGCGACAGCTTGATCGATTGACGGGGGTTCTCGATTGTCCGACACCTAGTGGCTCCAACTTACACGGCTTCACCGGAGCTAGCGTCGCCGTGTTGTCTACTATTCTGTCAACGCGAATCGACGGCAGCGCGAGAATCCATAGCGACCAGATACCTAGGTAAACTCTGAGAGTCAGGGGGGATGTAATCAACTTCAGCCTTTGACACGGGGCTGCCCGGAATCGAGATATGTATTTAAACGGTTAAATTACAATAACGGTAGTAAGCAATGCAATCATCGGAAGCCAGTGGGCGACAGTTTATCTGGGTTTATCCTCTATCTATCGTCTTATCACCAGTCCCACCCAAAATCGTTATCCAGTCGTGTCGTGGTCAGTCTGACGTTTCATTGGGACCTGAAGCAGCCCTCCCCTTGCCTCAAGCAGATAGGGCTGATTGGTGCGTAGCTCGAAACCCATCCAGTTTAATCATGTTTCTGTCCCGCTTTCCCCGGGCTGCTGACTCTTTATCGACACAACTTCCTCCTCAGTCGCTACATCTATCGTTCGTCCGAATTTCCATTTGATGCGAGAGTTCCATTATCCCGCCCATGACGCCTCTGGGTTCTTTCTAGCCTGCTCGAGAAAGTCTAAGGTCTCAGGACAGGACCTCCTGTCATCACGTCATCTCTTCGCAAGCCTAGAGCCATCCTGGCCGGATCGCCACCTCTAATGAATATCGAGACGTAGGGCTATTCGCGCAGACAAGGATACTGCGAGAACGCTTCGACATGTCGGAAAGACGCACCAGGCGTCAGGCTGCGTTGGCAGCTTCGAACGATGATGCGCTTACAAAATCCACCTCGACTTCTCCGGCAAATGGTGGTAAGAGCGGGTATGGGAATGCGGAAGGACATGTTGCTTCTTCTCAGACTGTCTCTACCACCGAAAGGGAGAGTTTGTCGTCGCAGGAGAACATCTTCCTCTTCTGGCCCAACATTATTGGTATGCAATGCAACCTGCCGAGTTAGAAAGCCCAGGTCCCATACTCGGCCTCCAATCTTCTTCAGTGGAACCCAAACATACTAACTGTGGCCCGTCCCAATACAGGCTATTTTCGGATCGTTCTGGCCATTGCGTCTCTCTACTACATGCCGTTACACCCGCGCACCTGCTCGCTCCTCTACAGTGTCTCCTGCCTCCTCGACGCCCTTGATGGATATGCTGCAAGGTACTTCGAGCAGTCGACCAGGTTTGGCGCCGTCCTGGACATGGTAACCGACCGATGTACCACGTCATGTCTGCTGGTCTTCCTGTCCTCCGCTTTCCCGCGCTGGGCCATTGTATTCCAAGGTCTGATTTCCATCGACTTTGCCAGCCATTACATGCACATGTACGCGACGCTGGCCATGGGAGGATCAGAGACGAGTCATAAGAACGTAGACAAGTCAAGAAGCTGGCTTCTGAATCTGTACTACACCAACAAGGTATTTATCTTCAGCTGTGTATACCTTTCCTCCATGGTAAGCCAGACTAACGACGACTCAAGGCTGTCCTGTTTACGTGCTGCGCCCTTAATGAAGCTTTCTTCATCGGACTCTACCTACTCTCCTTCTCCTCGCCCCTCCTCTCACCGCAGCTATTGACTACGGTCGGGGAGAGCAAGGCCGCGGCCATCCAGCAAGGAGCTCAACTTAATAGCTCGACGCTCCGCCAGCTCTTCACGAATCCCTACAGCGCCGCCGCCTTGGAGATGGCCCGCGCCAACAAAATGGACTCGTTCTGGCCCTGGGTCATCACTGGTGTCAGCTTCCCCGTCATGGCCATCAAGCAGATCCTGAACGTCATCCAGCTCGTCAAGGCGAGCAGGTGGCTCGCAGAGGGCGACGTGGCGGCCAGGAGGGCCGCTGGGCTTCCCAGGAAGCAGAAGATAGACCGCAAGAGCGTGTGATGATGCGAGGGTGACACCCGAAGATGGAAGTAACACGTGATAGTAAAGTATAGGTCTGAAGAAGAGTGTGAAACGCAGAACAAACGGAGGAGTCTGCGATGTCCTTGCGTCTGTACAAAGTCGTCCGACTGGACCGGACGGGGCTTAGGGCCTAGGAAATAGGGGCGGTCATCACCTCGGGGGGGTTGGCATAGCATATCGTACATAATAGGGCCTTGCATGTATTCGGCGCGGCGGTATAGAAAGGAGGGGCTTGCCGGTTCTGTCTTGTTCATTGCGAATCACCAAATCTGGCAGTCATGGACTGGTAGGTAGGTATAACACGGCAGCGAGCAAGGCTCGAGACTGTGATTTCTAGAGGAGTTGTGATCTATGTTTAGATAGGTATTTAGGTTGAGGCTGAGGGTCTCTACGCCGTGAGGGGCATAATATCTTGAATTCGCACATCCTTCTTCTCCAAGGATTTAGTTGGGACGTGGGTATCTTACCGAGTTTGAAGCGTCCGGTGGAGGGGTGGTCCTACATCTGCTAAATAGAGTAGACACCCGCATGAGACCCGGGGAGTATGGGACGGCCCGTCTACAGGCTGCACCTAAAATATCGGCGCGCCGGGTACATCCCAGGGGGTCAGCACCGCGGTTTTGGGATTTGACACAAGACCATCGCGAAATCGTAGCCAATACCGCCTACCTATCGGTCCACTCCACGGCGAGGAGAAAACACCCCGAACTCTGTGGTTAGCCGCTCGTTAAGATCTTCTGGGTCGCCATCGGCCGGTTAGTCAGTCGCTCGGGACAGGGAAGACGGAAAAGAAAGGAACAAGAGCTAAGTAGTTCTGCCAGGATAGCATTACGTAGCCAGTCTCAGTACTGCCGATTCCGCCAAATGATAATGATGTAGGCAAGAACAGGCTCCCGGAGCCCCCCTCTCACGATGTGGATATACGTGCACAGGGTTGACCGCCGACGGTATCTATGCATGGTCTAAACGCTCGGTCCTTGATGCTGGAATAGGGGTTAGAGTAGGCGTAAACTGGGCGACCCATACCCTTTCTGCAGATAGTTGTGTAGTCCCCAAGCCCTCAGGCTTATCTGTTCGTTATGGGATCTAACGGGTGACCCAGTCCCAAGGTAATAAGATGCCCCGCCGTTACGGGCGCGATCTTGCAGCTACCGGATTATTGTCGTCGCTGCGTCCTTTGTACTGTCGCCCTGGAATAGTGCACATGGTAATACCGTACCAATGCCACCTTCCCCCCCCCCCCAACGAGGCCTCTCGATAATCCTCCTTCGACGGCCTCACGGTACTCCGGATTAAGTCGCTGTATGACTCATAAACTTCGTTGTTCGCACATCCATATTGTGGGCCGGGGTGGGGTATGCCCCTTTTATCCATCCCGGCTTTTTGATACAGCCGTCTAATGCATTCTTACCTTGTCATACCTCTGGATGAACGCCGGTAGGAAGCTACGAGAGCATTGAACGACGAGTCCTCCGGAAATTTCGCGGCCCTGATTCTGCTTCCTGGTTGAAATTATTTGAGGAAGACGACTAGAACATGTTCTCATTCATCCCGGCTAATCCAGGTCGAAGACGGTCAATTTTTTCTTCAAGAGTCTCGTAACGTCCCGAGATGTAAGACAGAGGCAGCTGACCGGCTTGACCGTAACACCAATCTTTTACCACATTGTCACCAGGATAATAGCCTTCCAGTGCTCAGGAAAAGGTCCCAATGCGCCGACTGGACGAGATACACACGTAAGACCGTCATCGTAGGTGAGTTCGAACCCAGGTAGAGTTGGACGAGGATGTAGGTGAAACCCCACACGTCGCCTTGCAGAGCTCGGGCCCACACGGTGGGGCCGCTCGGGGCCGCTCGGGGCCGCAGAATATAAGCAGATACTGAGTTGGGTACTCCGGCGCGCTTCCGGAAATGATAGAATGGCCAAAATCGCCGGGGTATGAAGATGACCTTAGCATGTACTCGGGGGGGCTGTATTGGTTCCACGAGCTCTCCACCCCTCTCCTCCTCGGTCAGAATGACCTTTCGCGGTCGACCGAGACGTTGGTATATATATCTCCGTGGTCGACTAGCTCTCGACGGGGCCGGTGCCCCACATCACCGCTCCGCTATTATGCTTACAGGAATGCTTAGAATTAATCTCTAGACAAACAGCCTGGCAGCTATTATAGCAGTTCAATTCACCCGAATGCACAATACTTGCCTTGTGCAAGCGCTTCGGGGCCAGAAGTAAATGCTTCGCTGGGGGGACCCGAAATGCAGCGGGGGATGTCGAATCAAGCAGTGTCCAGCCTCGGCCCTCACCAGGGAGCACAAGCACGGTATGGACATGGCGTCTTTGGCCTGGGAGGTGGAAAGCTGCCGGATGGGTAACGAGATAGCTGGAGATGTCTGGCCCGGCTCTCCGGATGATCTCGTCGTGCATGCGGTGCTCGTACTCTCCCCGCCAGCTGGGACTCATGGCCTTCAGGGCCATGGTCTTATTGTGGCACAGGTCACTGGCCAGCCACGCTGTCGAGATATCGCCCCAGCCGAGTCTGTGCTCGATGCAGTATCCCTGTGTCACAGTTAAGCTGATCAGAATATAAGGCTGTGTGGAAAGTGATAATTGTCTGACTGGTATTGAGCTCTGAGGAGCGGTGGCTAGGAAGCTCCCTCTAGGCACCTTGCCTACGGTGGGGCCGCCGGAATAAGGTTGTTCGGGGTTGCTGGAGCTTTTGATGACGAACAGAGATACCCTTATTCTCTATTCTACGACACCCTGGTCGAGCACTTGGCCTATCCGAAGTAGACAGAACAAGTCACGAATAGAGCATCCTAGGTTAGCTATTACTGTTTCCGGGTGCCGCGTGCGTCGTTAGGTGATTGGCCATGACTTCTGAGCCACGTTAAAGGAGCGGGGGCTCCCCAGAACAGAGCATGAACCCCGGAGACAAAAATGGAACGGAGATAAAATAACCGCAGATCTCTGCTCACTTATGATATCTTGCAGGGGGCTCGACTTCTGACTCAACCTCACACTAGTAATCTGAATCAATAAAGTACCCGTAACCGGGTGGGTCAGGAAGGGCGCTGTGGCTATTTTTGGTGTTGTTTCGCAGCCAAACCTCGTTACCTCACCCTCCATCTCCTTTTCGGCACAGCCAGTGGATGGGTGCCCAAGTTGGCGGGCGTTTTTGGAAACAACTTCGATGTCTAGTGGTGCAAGTAAAAGCATAAAGGAAAAGGTACATCGCCCTAAGGCCCAAGCAACTGAAAATACTATCCCTCCAGAGGCAACCCCACCAAATTCCCAGACAACACAGGTGGCACCGCAAATCAAGCTCAGTAACCCGGAAACGGCACTAAGTGTGACGCCCACGATATTTGAGAATTTGGTGACAATAGCCACTATGGGTAAGCTTCCGGCTCCAATACTGCTGCGTTTCCTAAGGGGTAGGCAGTAACATACCTGCTCCCACGGGGAACCCTAGATATTCCCCTGTCTTCCAGAGCTCGGAGTTACAGTGCCTAGGGTTGCTACACGACCCCAAGCGTCACCAACAGATCTATATCATCGCATGGTCCCGATCTCCGTGGCTGTAGTGCTGGAATGAGCTTTGCTATGGGATAAAATAGAAGCTCGGTGCAACTGTGGAAACCTATACCCAAATATACCATCGAATTACATCAAACGGAACTCCAGGGTCCTAGCCTCGAGTTGGTTTGGGTCCATAGCAGAAACGGCTTGGCCATCCATCTTGCCGTAGACGAACGCCTCGCCGAGGAACTCGTAATAGCTCGGTTTCTCTTTGTCTTTGGGCTTGCGGCGCCCATCGGTCTGGCTTGTGCTGCGTTGGAATGACACCCAGGGACGTATAATAACGGGGACGCTACAGCCGAAGAGTATACACACCAAGTCATCCCTTTCCGTAAACGGCGGGCCAATGCCGACGAGCTTCCCTGTCTCAGTGTCCCCGGCATTCTTGGCTTCGAATACAACGCGGTTCCATGTAACGGCCTGCACCCTCTTAATGTAATCCTGCATAATACCCGGAGGGCTCCGTTCGAGGATGTCTTTCGTGGCAATGTGTCCGTTCGGCGTATCATTCACAAGACAGCGAAGGCAAGCCCGCTTATACCAACTAGGGGGTGGCTTTCCGTCAGGGCCACGATCCGCGACTAATGTCCGCCATACCCTATCCGGCACATCGTAGTATTCGAACTCTCCCTCGTCGATCCAACCCAACTTCTTCAGGGCCTCCTGCGGAATGATGCCATCTGGTATACGGGACGTGTTCCAAGTTATGGTGCCGAGAACAAAACCCTTGACGTACATTGACGAATCGGTTGAAATAGGCAACGTGGCTTGCTCGACCCGCGATTCTTGTTGAGAGAAAGGCTTCCAGATAGGACTTGTAGGGCTCGATGAAGGACTCTTTGGCGGGACCGCACCATTCTGTACGGCATATCGACGTTTCCCACTCTCCCGCTCGCGCATTGGTATAGCTTGGGGATTTCCTGTAGGCTTCGTGGCGCTTCTCATTGGCGAGTTTGGTGACTTAGCTAGTCCCGTAGTGAATCGTACCGCAGGTCCCATGTTATGGGAAGCATTATAGCACTTCGCTCCTGGCAACCCTACGAAGCTGTCTCCATTCTTGCGTCCATTCAGCCCCTCGCTTTGTTGACCATAGGGCGACTCCGGCACTAGCTTGATCCATGACGGGAGGGCAACGAGTACCTCATACATTATGGCCTTGCTCTTCCTCTCCGGCAGAGCCCAATGACGGCAAATAATGTCAAGCGAGTTACTAGTATGTATAACCCAGCGAAGAAACTCAATGTAAACCTCGAGGAGGTTCTTAGTATAATCTGGGGTTGGCTGAGAGAACTGTGCATCAGGTATCATTCGTTGGGCCGAGGCTGATGAGGTCTCCTTCGCAATGTTCAACAAGGCGAAGATGGTGTCTCGCGGGTCAGAGGTCTCGAAAGGCGCTAAGGTTGACACTAAGACCTCGAGGCTTTTGATAGGCTCGAACAAGGTCCTGTTTGCTTTCCTCAGAAACGTGTTGCTCAGCTCATCGACCAGAATCTTCGCCCCCAGCGGTTTCAGGTCAGTAATAACATTGTACTCGTGAGACTTGTCTGCGAAGAGCTTTCGGATGTCCTGGAAATTGAGATCGAAAAGACTTATCGCGTCGACGAAATCTCTCCAGTCGATTACCTTGGAGCCGCAGTGGACGGTGGCCTCTATCGCCAAGGCGATTTCCTGTATGATCCATCGTCGGGAGAACCAGGTGCACGTTACTAAAAAGATCAGGTCTCTCCAGTTCTGTGCCTGGTCCGCTTGAATCAGGTCTCGAATGTCGTGGGTCTTGACTACCTCTCCAATGAAGTCCATAGCTCGGTCGGTACGTCGGTCGATATCGGCTGTCCCAAGCCAGATGCAAACTCGATCTGCCTTGGAGTATATTTGCGCCATGTGTGGGATCTGGGCTCCAAGCTCGCTGGCGTTGCCCTGATCCATACATATACCGTCAGCCCAAAGAAGTATGGGGTGTTTCTCTGCACGGAAGTGTCTCAGCGCCTCGTACAGATTATCCTTGATATAAAGACGCGCGGCCGCCACAACCGCGACCTCGCTAAAATCTCTCATCTTCTCCCCCCCCTTATGCTCTCTTGACGAAACATAAACAGGGTTCTCGGACTCGCTTTCGCCCCAGTGGTATGAGAGCGCTTCGTACTGACAGCTGTCTAGAGCCGTGATTGGTACGGGAAGCAGCGATACATGTAGATCTGCCTTACGGTCCAGGCTAGGCTGTAAAACCATCAGGCGGATGTAATCTTTTTGGATGGGATCATATCTGTATAGATTTATCCGAGCCTTCCGGATAATTCGATACCAATTGTTTCTGACGCGTTCCTTATCCTGGCGAGGTGGCGGGGCCCTGATCCTGAGCCTGTTCTTCTTCTCGCCTGTTGGTTTGGGTCGCTGAGGTTGCTTTACCCCTAAATTATTTAGGATAGAGGTATATTCTGCCTCAGAGGAGGACATCTTGTACCAAGACGTGAGCGGAACACCCGAGTGGGAGACGTGCAGGGATATAAACGGCCAATGGTGTATTATACACGGTCATGTATTCGAGAAAGTAGCGACAGGTCGCTCTTAGAACGACAAGAACAGTTACTGTTATCAGTTTTTGGAAAGTCAGTGGTGCTGATAGGTCTACTTGAAGATGTAAAATATTGTTGAAACCAGACGTGTCAGGGGAAGTTGCGGGTGCGCCCATTTCTGGGGTCTCAGTTAGCCACAGGGCGAAGGCTACGATAATATATAGGTGTTCTGGCCCGAAATAGTCACGGGAGGGTTAGGTACAAATTAATGGACATTCCATTTACTATCTATACCGCGAACTCCCTGTTAGGCTGTGCCTTCCGTCTTTCACTCTGAACTACCACTTGGCCCCCGAACATAATCACACCGAGACCCAAAGTACCTTCCTTCGAATCACTACCTGATTCGAAAGTTAACACAGCGTAGTGTGTTGCTGACTGCAGTCGAGGCAGAGTCGATGGGTCGCGTCCACCAGGCCAGCAAAAATTTTGTCGATGTAGGCAGGATATCGTATCCATTAGCTACACGTCAGCCAAGTTTCGCCCAATAGCAAAGCAAGACCGGACGCCAGCCTTGAAGACCCTTGTCTTGATTTTTTTTTTCTCTCTCAGGTTGTAATGTTTCCTGTGCGAGGATTGCATCCTATTGGAGCGGCGCATCCGTAACCGGGATCGCATACGGCCACAGGAGGCTGCAACGGTATTTTGCTACCCAACTGAAAGGTCAGTACAGGGCGTCGACCGAGGCTAGCTGCAGAAGGAAGGCCCCGGGAGTTCTTCTTTGGTGATGATCCTTGCACCAATCTGCACTTTGAGAATGAGACTACATTCCACACCAGAGCGACGGCAATGGAAGTCGGGGAAATAGGGAATAGTCTTTTTCGATGCCCTCCAGAAAGTATCTGATTGGGGGTCTTCAGCGGCGGTTTCATCGATTGCCGCCGACCCCTGAAGACATTTCCTGATGTTCAATTGCCCCGACTTCTCAGCCCAGTCGATCGGAGTCTCCCCCATCCCATCTAGCGCCGTGGCGTCGGCGGAATAACGTAGCATCAACTTGATAAGATCGAGGCTGCCTAACGTGGCTGCTGTATGCAACGGTGATACACCTAAGAAATCGGGGCGGTTAATGTCTGCGCCAGCTTTCAGGAGAAGCTCCACAATAGGCACGCGTAAGCGGTAGACAGCACCATGTAGAGCAGTACCCCCGTATCGGCTCCCGGGTAAATCCAAAGGGGCATTAGATTCGATCAACGCCTTTACCGTGTCGGCGAGCCCAAAAGTTGCTGCGTAGTACAGATTTGTGGCATGGCGAGGATAAAAGTCCCAAGAAAATGGGTTGTCCGCGTTGATTACCTGCACCCAAGACATGAATGTGCTATGGTTTTCCTTCGCGAAGAAGCGAACAACAATGTCGTGCAACTGTTTGCTTGGCATTATGTCCCTGTAATAATATGGCCAAGCTATAGCTGCATGTCGTAATAAGGGGTATTTCTGGATTCTCTCTAGGTAGTCAGAGGACGTTGTCGCTGGGCCCTGTGCGAACTCGCTAAAGGAAATATATGCCATACAGCTTCGGAAGAGGGCCTTTTTCGAGTCTTCGGAGGAAAGTGCGAATTGTGCCACGTGGGAGCTGCCACAGGTCTCCGATGATAGTAGGTAGTCTTTGACAGACTTATGAGCAAGGCTCACATGGCCCTGGTCGGATAGACCGACTAGACCACCGGTCAAGCTGAAAATATCAAGTGGACTACGAAGTAACGATTCCTCATCCAAATGATCGACATCCCACTCCACAGCGATAGCACTATGTAGTTCTTCGACAGTTAAGGGGACGGTAGCGAATGACACCCAGAGAAGGATCCGTCTGACTGTATCATGATCTGCTTTTGGTACACGGGAGAGAATTCTATCGTACGTCTCCTCAAGACCGCTAGGAAGTTCCTTCAAGCTTCTCCGGATGGATTTGACTGTTCGCAGGCTGCTTATAGTATCCATTTGGCATTGAACCCAACGAAACCTAGCAGCTGTCATCAGGTGACCCGTGACGAATAATAACTCAGCCACTCACATTCCACAAGCATGCTGCTCGACAGATACGCGGATGTCATCTTTAATGTGCGGCTTGAGCCACTGAAGACTCGGGTCAAATTGCAGTCTTCCGTTGAGATACCTGGAGATATCATCATTGACCTGTGAGATACGTTCTTCGATGCGGATGTTGTGAACATCAACTAAGCTCTCCCGCAGGTCTTGCTCTTCGCGACTGCTGACAAGAATCCTGACATTGCTCTGGGGCCGGCAAGACTGCTGCAGGAAACTTAGCAGGTCCCGTCGCTCGTCAACTTCATCTACGCCGTCGATAAGCACGAGAGCTCGCGACTGACATGTCAGGAGTTCCAGGACGTCCACAAGGAATGGAATTTCGGGACTTCGGTACGTCCCAGCAACTGTGCTCGTTTGGAAAGCTTCTTCTACCAGGGCAGGGATGCTGCCGCTCTGCACAATTAACTGGCTGACTATGTTGCCCATGATAACAGCGACATCCTGGCTCTTTGCGCTGCGAAAGTCACAGAAGAAACACGCCACTTGAGGGCGAGACTTTTCCTCGCCAGCCCAGACAGTCAGATTCCTTACGGCGTTCGACCTGCAGTGCTTGTCAGCACGTGTCTCACCGTGGTGTCAGTTGCTTAGCTCCTGATGCATTACACTAGTATGGTTTTGCCCGATCCCGCAAACCCGCTAAGCCACAGCAAGTTGGGCCCCTCGCCGTCTCTCCAACTTCGAAAGGCTGGCGTCTCTAGGAGCCACTGTCCAGTCCCAGCATAGCACCGGCTCACGGCTGATGCGTATGAGCTCCGGTAATCCACCGGCGACAGCCACTTGAGGATTTCTTTCTGGGTTTGATCTACAGGAGGGGTTGGCATTAGTATGGTCAGACACTATAGAGGCCCTCTTACTAAAGTTATGCACAGACATCTCTGCCGCGAGCTTTTCCAAACTGTTGCTAATAGTTGAAATGTCGTTATTCATCGAGCAAGTCATTCTCTGAAGTTCGACCACCAGGGCTCTGTCCATGTAGTTAGCGAGAAGACGGCAAGCCGTTATGATGACGTTCCAATAACCAATAAGGAGGTGCCTTACGCCTGATTAGCAGATATCGCCAAATTCAAAGTAGCCTTGGATCGTGACAGTCGGTCGAGGTATGGCATAAATTCTCTTTCTGATAGATCCCACGAAACGGCCCGGATGACGGCGTGGATCTTCGTGCGGGGTTCGCTGGTGTATTTGGCTAAGAGTATTTTCTCGAGATTGCGCAGGTCGTCCAAACAGAGCGTCAACGGACCGCCCTGTTGACTCTGAGCGAGCATTCTTATACTAGACGCCTGACTGTGGTTCGCTTTGTCATCATCAATAGCAAGATGGAAAAGGGTCTCGAGGACTCCTCTCAAATCCCTGATCTCGTCTTGGATGCGCGAGAGACCCCATGGTTTGGTTTTAAGGATGGCACGTGTATTGTAGCAGATGTGGAGAATCGAAGCGCAAACTTGTAGCATGGCTATAGAGCCAGCAGTGATGCTCAGGGGGTCCATGAGGAAGACTAAATGTGAATGTCAGGTTCCCACGAGAAAACCAAAGGATAACAGATAGATGCGGATTCCGGAAGACACTTGTTACAGTCAATATAGGAGTCTAGAGGGTTCTGATCAGACCCCCTAATGGACCCCATGGAGGTTTCACCAGGGGATAATTATATAACGGGCTGGGCGGCCCAAGTGGTTTGGGAGATTCTACCGTCCTTAGAGTCTGAGCCGACAATAAAGCCTTAATCTTGAATGCAACAACATTACTATCCAGCCGGGCGGACATCGCATGCGCCATACTTCGCACATGAGATAATGTGCATTTTCCTGCGACCCTGAAGTGTTGTTTGCATCCCATTCGCCCAAGAGTGCGCCTGAACCATGAGACTTTTGTTTGGTATAAGCCCAGTGGCATTGCCCGAGCGGGCTCTCATTTGTCGATTGTTACGCCAGAGATAGAAATGGTAAGGCGGTCAAAGTAAGGTAGCACACATTCATGACAGTCTCGGTTCCGAACCCAACTCTAGTAGCCTATATGACATCTTTGCTACAAGTCATTCATGCTACTGTAAGTGTAATGGTAGGTTAATCTATCTCTAGGAAGGGGCACGAAAGTTGATATTCTTTTTGTTAGCAAAATGGGTGTGTGGCTGATGGAATCAGCCGCTAGGTGTCCCTAAAGCAACGGTGATGTGCGTTCTCAACCCCACTATTTGTATGTACGTAGCTACACCCACACTTCTCCCACCATGAGAAGCAACCTAAATCAGAACAACAACTTTCCACCCCGAATTGCACGCGTTCTTAACACTTTGTTATTATCAAAGCATGTCAATCTCTTATTCCATTTTTTCTCTGTTCGACGCCTCCTCCCCTATATAAAGTACTCGAAATATTGCCGTCAATGCTAGTGCATTATTTCACACCAACTTCAGTAACGCAGTCTTAATATTGGCTAGCAGCCTCAACAGAAATAAAGAGGAAATGGACGCCGCTTCGACGCATCTTGAATGCATAATACTCTAGTTTCGTGAACGCTCCCTTTGGAAAAGGCCCTGCCATGGGAGATGACAATCCATATATTTTTTACTTGCCTTGCCGTGGAAATCTCCATCCCTCTTATTACCATCATCAATACCACCACCAGCAACAGAAACAAGAACAACAGGTAAGTATCTTCAAGAGTCATCGCAACGAAAACACCACAACTCCTATTACCTTAAGTCACTACTAGAGGCGCCGTTCAAGATGGGCAAGTGCGACTGCAAGTACGTGTGCGCCAAGGTGACTCAGAAGGACAAGAGGCATTGCAAGGACTGCGCTGATCACTACAACTTCGCCTGGAAGCACGAAAAGGCCAATGAGAAGTGCGACGACACCAAAGAGTGAGCTGCTGGTTCGTATGAAAGAAGCTCGCTTCGGAGCGCAAGTGGTGCAGTAGCCCGAGAAGAGTAGATGAGCATGCCTTATATCGTTAACCAGAGTATATATAATATAGTTTTCTTTAGATGAACGCCATATATCCATGACTACGCATGCCAACATGAGCACAACTAATAGATATAAGGATCTGCTCTTGGGGTTCATACATTATGCTTTCTCTTACAGTCAAGATTTGCTAGCCCACCTGGCTCTCTGGTACCTGAAGCATCACCAACGGATCTCCAGCTGGATCTGTCGCCTAGGTGCCAATATGAAGTCGTCGTTTTAACGTAAGCCATGAAACCATGAAACGTTACCTAGTAAAGCTCACACGTATATAATGGCATGCGGACGCCTTGGTTTCTGCTTGTCGCTACCAGATTATTCTGAAGTGTTGCTACTGGCAAGGCAGAGATATAACGCGCATGCACAAATTGGAACTCAGCAATGCCTTATTCCATCGGCCTTGGGGAAATTTGCTTACGTACAGATATATGCAGGTGGGCGGACTCCCAGAAGGTCACTTTGGAAGGTAGCTACATGTGGGTCCCAAATTGATACCATGACCGGGCGATCGAGTGGGCCACCGCCAAAGGCACCATGGATACCTATTGATCAAGGCGATAACATGCTGCCACGGGAGCTGGGTACCGGCGAGGCGATTCGCTGCTTCCCAGCTGTCAACCTCGGGCCACTACCGGGGTTGCTTAGCCCCAGTGGGGCCCCTCCCTCGGGCGCTAAGGTTGTGGGTGATCGAAATGCTTAGCTGCCATCCGCCCCAGTTAGGCGCTCCGCACCAAATCGTTATTCCAACCGCATCAAATGTTTTCTGGTAACCCCACCGACAATCACCAGGGTGACATTGGCAAAGCAGGGCTGTGCAATTACGATAATGCCGCCATCATGAATACCAACATCGTGAATACCATTGCAAACACCAAAGCATGTGCGTAGAATAAAGGGCTTTCGTCGGCCCCTTAAACTTCTCGGGGCCTACCCTAACCTTGATTAGCTTTAATTTCGTGGCCCTTGCCTTAACCGTTGGCATCAGCCTTGATTAAAGTTGTCAGCGGGGTTGCCAGAAGGCGCCTGGTACGGTCAAAATAACCACTCAGCGGGGCGCACCTAACTGGGGCACTATCCTCGGATCTTAGCGCTTCGGTGAGGATGGCGATTGGCTGGCTTTCGGCACATGCGAGTCCGCATAACAGCTCGCCCTAACGTGCATACATACAGTATATATGTCCCCCCTGAACCGCACAGCTGGCCGCAGGGTAATTCACCACCCAATTGAAGGATTTCAAGTACTGAAAAATTTCTTTTCCACAGATGATACAAGAGGCGTAAGGGAAGCTATGGTACTTGTGGCTTACCACCCCTTGAAATTTGGTTAAGTGCATGTTAAGAGGGTCTATAAATTATGTAAATGCGCATGCCAAATCTTCCGACAATTTGGGTGACAGGGGGCCCGAAGTTGCACTCGTGTCAGGTGCATGTATCTAAACTTAGCATACATAAAGCATCGTTCCCTGGGTATGTACGTATGTATATGATATATACCTGCTGCAGCTTGAAGTGTTCTTCAATTTTGTCTGAAGGAATTGCTCTGCTTAAGCGCAGTGGGCGTTAAAGAGGGGAGAGAGATATTCCTTCTTCCTTCTCTCTTTAGGAGCCTATTGCACCCCCATTCCGTATATACTGATTCCATCTACCCTCCAGCCCAAGCGACCTAACACAGCCTCAGTGCTGGGCCAAACTGCTAAACCAACAAACGCCAATCGGGAAATAAGAGGGAAAGGGCGCTAAGACCTTGTCTGTGGTTCTTTCTAATGGCAGTCAGATATATGATCGTGATCATCTCCCGATACCTACAGGTAGCCACACCTTTAGCATACAAACCTACTTATCCAAGTTGTCATACGTGGGTATTATTTACTCGCCGGGCCCAATCTGATGCCGCCGTACTAGATTCATCTAGAGGCCACCTGCAACCCCCTCCTCCTCGCCTTTGCCTACCTACATAAAATAACAGTACAAACCATCAATCGTCACCTTGCGCTGCCGCCAGGGAGCAAACGGACAAACGTCACCTGGCCAGCCTAACGACCAACCATCGCGCCCATATCAGAACTTGACCGTCCAAGGGGAAAATAAATTCATTTCCCCTCTTCTTCTTCCTCTTAATTCCGGCAGCACTCCCCGCGCATGATTGATAAGCTGGCATCTACAAAGCAAGATATGGCCATGGGAGGCATCATGGATTTTCTCCAGCGATATCAGGAGTATGATATCCAGAGGAATCGCACCCACGAGTTTATCAAGGTATGCGCATCTCCCATCCATCCATGTCTGGTATAATTACCCCTGATTCGCTCCGGAGTCTGGAATCTGCCTAGTGGCATGTTCATTTCCCACGATCAGCCCCGTCGATCCACACACACACACACACCCATCCGCTGTGCGAATCTGCACTGCTGGCTAACTGTACTTCGTACCGTACTTCAGCATCCACACGGGTTTGTGTTACCAGAGATGTATTACTGCGCGATATGCTGACAGAGGTCCTGTTTCCCCATTAACTAGGATCTTATGCTCTACGCCGAACATATCGAAAGCTCACTCCGTCAAGAAAACAATGCCCTGCATCAAGAATTGAGAAATACCCGCCTGGACCTCGACGATGCTGCCCAATCTAGAAGGGATCTGCAGCAGCGCCTGCTCGATATTGAGGCTCGCATGGGTTACGTCTCTCAGGACAATGATAACTTAAAGGTACCCGCCGCCTACCTTCTTCGTTCGGCCCATACTCGAGAATCGTGCGTGGTCGGGATGTTAAGACTAAGTAGTTCTACAGAACAGAAATCCTTACGTTCTAGTGTTGATTGATGGAGATGGTTTGCTCGTGAGTCACCTTAGCCCACTTCAGTGCATACATATCATCCCATCACGCAAGTCCTCCCTTTGATCCACACCTGTTAACGTTGTGGTTTCGTTCTAGTTCAGAGAAGAATTTATGAGACAAGGCCTCGAAGGCGGAAAGAAAGCCGCAAATGCACTTCGACAAGCGATAGCACTAGGATGCAGAGATGCCGACGAAACTGAGATAATTGCCAAGGTAGTGGCCAATCTAAATGGCCTCAGCAAGGCTATGAAACGCGACGGCTGTGTCGACAGCGAGAACGACGTGAAAGAATTTATGCTGGGTTTTACCCAGGCTAAGGCATCCTTTGACTTTGTCGATGTCGGACACGGAAAAGAAAGGGCTGATTCCAAAATCAGAGGTGAGCGTTTCTGCCTCCCCGTGGAATCCTTGCCTTGCCCGTCGCTCATTGCTCATTGCCTCTCAGAGACTACTAGGTGGAACCTACGCAACTACAACTGCAAGCAGATAGTGCTAGGTGTCTCCCACGATGCTGGATACGCCCCCTTTTTAGATGACTTGACCAGCGATGCTAGCAACCGACAGCGCATTACCATCTTGGAGGGCTACCCGACCGTTCGCGAGATAGAGTCTACCGGTGTCGAAATTCTATCTCTGAAGACTATCTTCAGAGGTGATAAACTCGTCAACAGAACCTCTTTGACCCCGTCCGTCGCTAGTGCGTCATCTGCGTCGGGCAGCATTTCGTATGCTACCATCACACAAAAGGCTAGCCCACCTCCGCAGCTCACATTACCCATATCACTCAAATGCGCTACTCCGGCTCGCGGCACCAAGACGCAGCCGCTCTGGAATCCTGGTCCCCGCGGCCTCGATCCTCCGATACCCATCAATCAGGTTGCTCTGGACGCCATCAAGAAACGAAAGGATAGCAACAAACTCTGCAACAATCACTTCCTCCGCGGCCCTTGCGCAAAAGGTGACGAGTGTTGCTTCGTGCATGACTACAACCCGACAAAGGACGAAATTAATGCTATTGCCCTCCTCGCCCGCGTGAACCCTTGCACCAATGGTCAGGACTGCGATGTGGAGAATTGCATTTACGGCCACCACGTAAGTTTGCCTTCAGATGGGCCTTAGGAGTATTTATCTAACCAGACTTAGTGCCCAAGCGTCGTCAATGGAATATGTATGCATCCGTACTGCAAGTTCCGCACCGACGAGCATCCCCCGGGAACTAAGTTTAAGTATCCCAGGACTTCAGACTTCTAGGCAGAGTTGGTGGGCTTCCAAAGCTGGACCTCATACCAGTCCTGCTATCACATTTTGATGTTGTGTTGCAGGCCTAGGGAATCTATGAGATCAAGGTGCCATATACGATAGAGAAAAATGGGCCGTTTGACTGTAGCAAACTGTCCCGCCTGGATGGGCGGCATATCCGCCCTCCGGCTACGCTTGCCATAACAAGCGAATAGTGAAGATGATAAGGTCTTGTTCTCCTGCGGGATAGCGCCGATAATTCCATCCGATCGTGTAGATGCCACATAAACCTCGCTGGACAGTTGTGGCTCCAGAAGATACCAGCCCGAAGTTGAGCCCGTGGTGTGCAGGGCTTCGTCCTATGCGCTTAATATATTACACATCAGGCGAAACGGGTCTCGCCACAAACTAATACCTCCGCGGCATTATGTACTTCCTGCTACCTTTTGACCCAATGACGTCTTCCGCTACCTAACGTTAGCCCAGCGAAGCTCAAGGTTAATTACCTACCTGCCTGGAATCGCGACAACAGAGCGAAAACCTGATCCTGTGAACTGAGGGGACTGTGGAGATGTGCACTTCGAGAGCGGCGTGAGAAATGCCAGATGATGCTTAGCGAGACTGCTGGTTGTTGTTAACCAGCACCTATCTGTCTCCGTAGATTTCTGCAAAGTAACTAACTACCTACTGGTTGAGGTAGTCGTTTAAAGATCGGCTAGATACACGCCAGATCCCCCTAGTAGATACCCAGCTTCAGGGGATTGTGATCACACAACTACCTAGATAAACATACAGCTTGTGAGTCTTAACCTTACTTTAACCCCTATTCTAATAGCTCTCTCTGAGGGCAGTGGTTGAAGCTGCTTTCCATTTGTATTATGTCTGTATTCGATGCGACTTGTGTGATTGATATATTATGACGTAGATAAATATGGCAATGTGCAGTTGGGTTTCAGTGGTTTAGGGGGCTGGTCCGGGGGTGATAGGTGAGGTTACGTGTGGTTCAAAGGAGTAGAGATTGCATAGGAAACCTACGTGCCTTCCGACGTCCATGAGGTCCACCCGCGACCATCCACGTCAGCAACGCGCCAGTTTTTATCCATATGATTTTATATGAGATAGACAGGCATTAACTTGTTCCGCTGGGGTGCTGGGTGGAATGGATTGGGTTGTTTCGACATTTGGTACAGCCGGCTACAACGAATGTCCCGCTTCCAGGGCTCCCGAATAGTTCAAGTTGCGGTACCTATGTGGATGATGTTGTACTATTTTGTCAGGCTAACTATAGACTTGAAGAATCAAGGGTGCTTAAAGATGCCGGTTCTATCCCACAGCCGTACGGCTGCTTATGTACAGCGAGCCTATCCCTAAGTAAATAAAGCTGTCCAATATGATGAGAACGACATAACTAAATCCAGGGGTATATCCAATTATATACAATATAAGTGACATATATGCAAATCGCTGGTATCGTCAGAATCCATAGTCAAACAAAACTACTAGATATTGAATAACCGATATAGGGCGCGGTGAGCAATAAACAGGAAGTACCCATATCCGTATATTCCTGTACGCAATGCTATGTACAGTCGATATCATCAGGTGAGTCTCAACGGGCATGTGCGGGCCGAGGGACAGGTCGGCTTACCTCGTGTACGAAGGTGTTAGAAACCTTATGCGACGTACCATCTCACATCGATGTCTGAAGTTGGTTGTCCTAGCTAGTCCCACAGGCTAATATCATACGTAATCAGTACATGCGGGATCCAGGAAGTGCACGGAGGAGTTCGAGACGACGGGGGCCGGTAGCATATGAAAAGGCGTCCCTGTTATATTTGTCGCGCAGTGTTGAGTTTGCGCCCGAGGCGACGAGCTTCTTCACCACAGGAATGTGAAGATGCCTTACCGCGACGATCAACGGGGTCTCGTCGAGCACGCCTCTGCCGTTCGCGTCTGCGCCCGCGCGAAGAAGCTCATCGACGAGCTTGCCGTTGCCTAGACGGCAGGCGAGATAAAGCGGCCGCTTGTCGGTGTTGTCCCTGGCATTAGGGTTTGCCCTGTATTTGAGGAGGGTCTTCACTATACTCAGGCTCCTGACGCCCCTCGAACTGTCAGATCCGCATGCCTCCACGGCGAGGTGGAGGCAGGTCTTGCCGTACCGGTCGGGCATGTTGGGGTCGGCACCCCTGGTGAGTAGCATCTCAGTCATTCTCCGGTGGTTATTTTCAACAGCCATGAGGAGGGCCGTTCGCCCATCATAGTCCCTGATATCGAGCAGACTAGGATCGGCATCCAAGAACAGCTTGGCAGTCGTGATACCGCTATGCATGTCTCCTATTTGGCAGCGGTGCAGTACGGTCCTCCCGGAAGAGTCACGTACGTCGACGGAGGCGCCGCAGGATAGCAAGATCTCCGCCACCTTGGCCCTACGTGTTTGCGCGGCCAGGAATAGCAGCGGCGCCGATGTATTTGTGTCCGTCATGTGGATTTCCGCCGCCATCTCTTGGATCACGTCCAACCCCCCGTCTTTTATCGCCAGATGGAATGGTGAAAGGCCATCCTTCAACTGTTGGTCGAATCGGAAATCTGGGGAATAAGGGTCACAATGACCGCCTTTGCAACCCTGAGGGCAGCTTTCGAAGTGAAGGCGCACGCACCATTCCAAAGCCTTTGAGGGGCCATCCGTCTCACCAATGTTGTATTCGTCGGAGGAATGCGTACTAATCGTCGGTGCAAGGGATTTCTCTTCGATAGAAAAAGTTGGTGATGAATTGGATACCTCGGACGACACGACGGATTCCCGCCGTTTGATCATCCATATCTCATGGGCTTCCGCCTCGGTGATGTTCCCTTCCGATATAAGTATCGGAACGAGGAGATTGTGGGCTTTCATCAAGTCCTCGCCCGGAGGCGCCTCAAGATCACCCAAGATGACCATGGCCTTCTTCAAGTACTCCTTTGCGGAGGCCATGTCGGACTTGCGCCCAATCCTCTTGGGGTTCGCCAGCAAACAGCCGAGCTTGAGGTACAAGCGGCCCTGTCGTTCCGGGCACATGTACTCCCCAGGAAGGGCTTCCTCTCTCCGTAACAGACCCTCCAAGATAGTCATCGCTTCTTGCCAGCGCGCTACCGTTATGCACTTGAGTAGGAGGTCGGCACGGGCCTCTTCCATAACGGCTTCCTCCTCGTAGGGAAACGGCTGCGAGTGTGAAAGCCTCTTGCGATAGTGGATGCTCTCCTTCTGCTGCAAGGCAGCCTTGAAGAAGACGCCCTTTCTAGTCCATTCTTTGACCTTCTGCTCGCTAATGCTCAGAGCTTCCTTGTCCCATTCGACAGTCACAGAACGGGTCCTCCCTACCGAGGGAGGTTCTGTCGCCACAACGGACGTTGCGGCTGAGTGGCGAACCGATGACTCCCTCGTCACGTTAATGATAGTCTCGCGCCATTCCAGGATATTCTGGTGGTATTTTTCCGTGACATATGAACTCATCCTAGGTAATTCGGGGCGAGCGGGTGTGTCCTGGGATGCTGCGAGGGTTTGGGAAGAATTATCCAGCAGGCTTTGCATAGGCGCTGCGAGAGCATCGATCTTTTCGAGAAGTTCATTTACATTAGAACCTAGGTGAGATAATCTCCGTCTGTGGCCTTTCTTAGAACCCGACCCCGAGTACAGGACAACGGCAGCATGGAGTAAGGAACTTAGCTAACTAACAATGACAGGGCCCCAAGGCTGAGGTGGAGCGAAGTCGTATAGCGCTGGATAGCGTCGAGCTTCTCTCTTGTCTCCTTCTCCTTCAGCTTAAACTCGAACGCCGCGACTAGCCTGCTAAGGAGGCCCGGTTCCTGCCGTAGTCCTGGCAAGCCCTTTTCAAGAGAAAGGAGGAGCTTATAGCAATCGCCGCTGATCCTTTCGATAATTGTAAAATGTTGCTCTTCCGAGTCGACGATGCCATCCTTCACGAGCTCGTCTATCCGTTTGAGCGTGTCGCACAACGTCTGCACCGTTTCATTGAGGAGATTCAGGGACTGGGGCACACCATGGATCTCTTCGACGCACTGGCCGACGAGCAGTGACACCTGTGTACCGAAGACCACGATCCCAGCAACACTGGCCGCGAACTCTAAGGGCTCCATGCCTTGGTTGGTTTGGAGTTCAAATATAAGATAGAGACATGCATGGAGAAGTAGAGGTGGGGAACCCTGGTGTTGCAGCAGCTCACTGCTTTCTTGGGACTTAGAAAGTCTGTCGCCGTGCTTGGAGTCAGCTATGGCTCCTGATTAGGCAGCCTGCCTTGGCAGCTATCTGGGTGCCGATCATTACGTCTGATCATTTGACGAACACCGCGTATTGGTCGGACTAATAAGGGAGCACGCCTATTTCCGTAGACTTGCGACATGGTAGACGTAGTGTGCAGATATAAGGAAGGCTATACTATATTAAGTCACGCTGAGGCGACATTAATTGCCGCTAAGAAAGCCACTGGTCTCAGCTCAATCCTTCTTGCTCAGCCTGCTTCTGCTTACTCATCCGAGGTGACATTGTAGCACCTGAACATGAAAAAGATGCCATATCACAGGAAGAGAGGCAGGAGAGACACATTGGATGAACAGCTTTACGTGTGTCGTCGCCTTGTATGGCCCGTCGAGTTGCCTTGCCAAGTCCATCGTGGAAGTCAGGAGACTGGAGTTAGGCTCTAGCCGCCTGCTGCTCGACAATTGTTTATATGTGCTTATGATGCTGGTTCTGTCGCTCAATTGCGGACAATTAACTCCACTGCACTGCGTCTTCATCTCGTAGCCCTGTTTTGTCATACTCCCTAAACATATCGATCAGTGACTAATATGAACACCCACTTCAACTTCCGTCAGCGCCAGGATGGTAGTGTAACCGCGCCCCCACCGCATGTCGGGGGCACAGAGATGAACCGGCTGAGCAACGATCCCTCCCACCCGTCGACCGTTGAACCAGTGCAGTCAGCGGCTCCGCAACGTCGTGGAACAAGGAATGACCACTTTGAAGTGCCTAATTCCATCGGTGCGTTAAAGATCCCTTCACTTCGGTGCAGGGACATGTGTTTCCGTATGCGCAGGTATTAACCGGCTTCATAGTGCAAGCCAGTGATAGAGAACTAAAGGACGATGCACGCAACTTCGCTATTACTAGTCTGAGACTGGCCGATGACCAGGCTGAAAAGTTTGTTCGCGCAGCCCTTGTGGCGAAGGACTCGAGGGTATACGACCTTGTCGCGAGAGGTGAGCCGGGCTATGAGAACCGCAACCTGCCGGTCACACTCCAACCGGACGAGATGACGGCGCTGCGGGATGAGAAAGACCGGCTATTCTCGGAGCGTGGCATCCTGATGGTCAACGTCTGTGTCGCCATTGCTGCCTTCCTCCAGGGCCATGTGCAATCTTCCATCAACGGGGCGTCACCGTTTGAATATGATCTTGGCTTCCACAACGACCAGTCTTGCTCAGACACAACGTCTAGGTCGTACTGGGCGTTAGGCGCCACCAATGCGATGCCCTTTTTGACGACTGCACTCCTTGGCTGCTGGGTTTCGATGCCCGTCAATGATCGCCTTGGACGCAGAGGCGCGATGATAGTCTCTTCTGTGCTTGTGCTTGTTAGCTCCTTGGTTTCTGGTTTCTGCCTTCTCGCCGAAAGGCGACATAGATGGAAAATCCTCATAGCGATAAGAATGGTGAATGGCCTCGGTGAGTAATACGACTATGCGAAACTACAAACCAGTCGCTGATTCCCCGGTGAGGCATGGGTATCAAGGCTGTCAGCACTCCGGTAGGAAGATTTAGAGCGGATTATCGAACTCGTTTCAGGGAAAGGCTGACCGTTTTACAGATCTTGGCCTCCGAAACCGCCATTAGGTTCTTTCGAGGCTCCATGATTCTAGCTTGGCAACTTTGGTATGTCCACCTATCGTTCCCTAGTTAAGAGGGTGTTTGCTCATTTCGACATATAGGGTTGCATGTGGTATTATGGTAGGGTTCGCGGTTAACCTTATCTTCGTCTCCGCGATTAACGACGGGCCAACCGCCGTGGCTCTGATATTAGCCGCTCCAGCGGTGCCAGCGCTTGTTCTATGCTGTATCCTACCGTTCTGTCTGGAAAGTCCTCGGTTTTACATGCGTAAAGACAGCCAAATATACAGTCCGAAACAGGCGTTCGACATATTACAAAAACTGAGGAAATGCGAAGTATTATTGACCCCACCCCCCCCCTGCCAAACCCCTTTTGCGAACTGACAATCAATTTGGTTCTAGTTGCTAGCTATGAAAGACATGTACATCCTCCATAAAACTATCGAAGAGGAGTACAGCATGCTCGGATGGGATCACGAACGTGAACAAGAAACTCAGCAGAAGCACAACATGGAAAGCCTAGGCTTCGGCAGGAAGTTTTTTGCGCTGTTCACCAACAGAAGGTTACGGAACGCATTGATCAGTAGCTCAACTGTGGGTCTCGCTCAACAGTTATGCGGCAGTAAGTATCAACTCTAGCACGAGCCACCCCGGAGCACTCAACCCCTATTTTCACCTAGCCACCTCGTCTACCTCTATCTCAGATAATTATTCCGACTAATGATAATGCGTAGTTAATATCTTAGCGTTCTATTCCAACACATTCTTTCGTGCCATCGATCCCACGTTCGGTACCAACGTTCCGTGTAGTGATATTTCATTGTTAAAGAACGCTATGGGGTTGAGTGTAGGATTCGGTATGAGGCATCATTGGGACATTATTAGTGGCTGTCCAGTTGCTGATATTTCTCTCTATTAGGCGCAGTGAATTTCCTCTTCGGTCTACCGGCTATCAAGACGATCGATACGCTCGGACGGCGGAAGTGGCTAATAACGACACTCCCGTTGATGTGCATCTTTATGCTGATGGCTGCACTGTCGCTTCCTCTTCCTCATGAGGCAGGGGGGAACACGCGCGTAACTATACGCCTAGCCACTATATTCCTCTACTGTGAGCCTATCTCAGAACTAGACACGGGCATTTCTGACAAAGCTGCGCAGTGCATGCAGCTGCATACTCTCCTGGACTTGGTGAGCTTTTGCGCCTGCGCCGCGAAACTTCTCGTGCTCATCTGGTATTTAGGCCCGATACCCTTCACTTTGGCTTCTGAAAGGTTAGTATCAATCTGAACAAATGCCCTAGGAGTTAGTTCTAATAAACCGCATAGTTTCCCGCTCTCTCACCGTGAAGTGGTAAGTACTCCAGTCCTTAGGCGGGGGATTGGGTAGCTTATCACTATACAGGGGTGTGCGTTCGCCATTTCAGTCTGCCTTGGATTTGCCGGATTACTTTCTCTCTTTTTTCCAATGTATGTTCTCGAATCCCTTTAATGCAGACCCCATCGCAGAATGACGACTAATAATTCGGGGAAATTCGCAAAACAGCATACTAGATGAACTCACTCCGCCGGGGACACTCGGCCTTTTCTCCGGGCTCACGGCGATAGCCTTAGTCCTGGTCATTATATTCGTTGAGGAGACAAAAGAGCTGTCCCTCGAAAGCCTGGATATCATTTTCAGCTTCCCAAAGACGCAGTTCATGCGCTATCAGGTAAAAGACTACCTGCCTTGGTTCTTCAAACGGTATATCCTACGCCAGAGGCCTGAGCCGGAGCGCCCGGCTTTGAACGTCCTTGGGACAAGTTACCCCCCGGATGAAGAATCGGCTGAGGAGCGAGCTAGCGATGCAGAACCGGAGCCTAGTATCTCAGGTACCTGTAGTGCTCGGTCGAGTATGACGGATAATCGGAGGCATTGATGAGAAGTTGAAATCAAAGGAAATGCGGGTTGGTGAAGATATATGGGTTAACGGCATTAGCCCACGGCTGCCAAGGGAACTCTTACTGGCTCTGGAACACATAGCCGGGATTGCAACGAAATTTCCGGGGTGGCTCCTTGAACCTTTCCTTTTAGCGGCCGGTGTCAATTATTATATACACATACGGAGATTGCAGCAACTTGGACCTGTTCCGCCTCCTTGGTCATTATTGCTACGGCATGAGGACGAGAATTGTGACGGGGTCTCCTATCGATGAGTAAAGTGCCGGCTTGTTGATATTCGCGCGGGTATAGCGCGTTATAATGGCTTCCACGTCCACGTTATATAAGGACCCTTACAATGAGGCACTTTAGGGAAGGAGGCAGACGACGCAAGACTGGCTATACATCTAATATACGCTAAGTGTACATGCTCGCTCACCGTTCACCGACTTCTCATCAACCCAAAACAAGCTCACGATATCACCCTATTCATAGCTATATGTGAGTGACCTATAACACGACGCATGTATCCAGCTAGCCAATCACGACCGAGGACACATCCACCTACCGTTCCGCGATTGACAGGACCAGGGCACTTTAGCCGCCAACCCGGTATTGTACCTACATTGCCGTCCTGAAGCTGTTTTCCCAGACGCGAACATGACGCATAATCCACCCGGCACATCGTACGCTTCATTTATTGTCGTCCGACCAGGTACGTAATATAGCCTCCGCAGCCACAGATCGCTGCCGCCGATCTTAACTCAGCATGAGAGATATATAGCAGACGGATGAAAAAGTGAGGGGAAGGGCTGAATAAGGCACTCTAGGTTCGAATTATCGCGGCAGGATTGCTGGTAAGGCATAGAGATTTCAGGGTATTAATAGGTCTTAGCCTCCCTCCGCAGGCTTTCAGTCTCATAGCTTACAATACGACCGAGCTACCTAACCGCCACACCCTCCGTCCATCTCGTCCTAGTATTTACACAGTTTGCAAAATGAAGATGCTAGTCTCGATCCTAATCGCAGACCTCCTGGCACCCGTGGCCCTCGGGGCCCAGCTGAGGCAAGTTCCGAACTACGGCGGCAGCGCGCGGTCGCAAGCGCAGATGTAGGTTTCTCGACCTCATATGTCCTCCGACACAGACGAGACTAGCTAACTGTCCCCTCATCCCCCAAGGTGGGTCTACGTGCCGGACAACGTGGTCGCCAATCCGCCGCTGGTCGTGGTTCTGCACTCGTGCCAGTCGTCGGCGCAGGCGTACTTCCAGAACAGCGTGATCCCCTGGCGGCGGGGGTCGGACGGCAAGGGGTACGTGACGGTGTGGCCGAGCTCGCCGAACCCGGGAACGTGTTGGGACGTGTCGTCGGCGCAGAGCCTGACGCGCGACGGTGGCGGGGATAGCACAGCGATCGCCGCCATGGTGCAGTTCGCGCTCAAAGAGTACCGCGCTGACCCCTCGCGCGTCTATGTCACTGGCGGCAGCAGCGGCGCCAGTAAGCCATCTCTGGAATTATTTTCTCGCCCGTCTTTCTTCGTTCAAGCGCACAGATTTCGAAAATGGGGGCTTCTTCAGGAGTCATGGCTACCGAAACGTGCCCTACAACCCCCCGACTATTCGCCTACCTGACCAGGAAGGACGTATACTGACTCTGAATGTTGTAGTGATGGCCAACGTGCTAGCGGCCACGTATCCGGACCAGATCGCGGCCGTGTCGGCGTACAGCGGGGTTGCGGCCGGCTGCTTCCGCGGCGCCGGCGTCGCGCAGTGGAACAACACGTGTAGCGGGGGGCGGTCGGTGACGACGCCGCAGGCCTGGGGCGACGTCGCGCGTGCCATGTACCCCGGCTACGACGGCGCACGCCCCAAAATTCAAGTCTGGCACGGTGGCGTCGACACCACCATCGCGCCCCAGAACTACCAGGAGGAGATCAAGCAGTGGACCAACGTGTTCGGCGTCTCCCAGGAGCCCACGGCCGAGAGGCAGAACTTCCCCCAGCCCGGTTATGTCACGAGCGACTTCGGCGACAATGTGCAGGGTATCTTCGCGCGGTCCGTAGGCCATAGCGTCCCGGCGAATCTGACTGCCAGCGAACTGTGGTTCGGGCTGTAGGGGTTTCACCGGGCCGATGGAGCATACCCGGGAAAATTGCCGATCGGGACAAGATAGTCTCCGGGCCCCCTTACCCCAAGAGGCACTGTCCACCTTGGTAGTTTCTTGGGAGACAGTACGCAATCCTCTGATTTTGTGCACAGCCAATCAGTGTGAAGTGTGCGTTTGTTAATGAAGTCCGTACCACTTTCCCACTCGGATGAGAATACCGTTGCTCCTGTGCGTATATCTAAATCAGCTTTGGGTGATCGTCCGACTCTGGGTCGCATAGCCGGCATCGATGCAGTTTCCATTTCATCCTGACACATAAGTAACATATTTATCATCCTCCACTCGAATAAGCCGGCCTTCAGTCACTGCTAGCTCACGCTGTATGAGGGTTATACTTAGCGGTGACTCGGTTCCACCAGTGCCAGCATCCGCTGGCGGGGTACTTCGTCAATTTCTGTAATAATGACGTTAGATGCGTTCCATGCCCTTAGCTACTCTTATGCGCCCAAATACTCCTCGGTGGGCATTTCGGTAGCAGAGCAATGAAACCCAGGTGATCCTATATCGCGAGCTCACGCTGCTTCGTCTCAATAAATAAAGTGGTGCATAGGGCCCAAATTCCTGTCAGGGCCTGCTTTCTGGCTGCGATTGTTCTGTGGACGACACGAACGAGGATGTAGAAGGGGACGACTGCCCAGCCAAACTCGAAGGTGACCGTGGCCGGGACGTCACGTGGTAAATAAGATTCGTCCCGCAAATAAGAGCATCGATTTCCTTCATCTTGTCCATGAGCGGACCTTCGGGAGTCAAGTACAAATCCTTGGGCGGTAGTGGCGACGGTTGGCGAAGCTCCAGCGCTACTGGAAGCTCACCGCCCAGCCCGAGATCGGACTGGCTCGTGACATGGACGTGTCGCTCATACGAGTCCTCCTCGTCGAGTATCCAGTTACGGTTGTCGGTGATGATATTCGCAATCTCGTTTCTGTCCTCGGCATTTCTCACCTTCTTTGGTATTCGCAGTAGATGGCCCCATTCATTTCCGACCATCTGGCAGATCAGATCGATCTCGGGATCGGCAATACCTTCCATCCACCACACGTTAGGGCCCAGCTTGGTGAAGCACAGGTAATGCGCCAAGATGATGAGCGTACGTGGGCGGTGCTCCCTTCCCAGGGGGATGAGGTGCTTCAGGTAGGTAGGGAAAGTGACAACACGCAGGCTGAGGACGGGACTGAATCCATGGTCGAGTTCCATGTACAGGGTGCCCAGATGGCGCAGAGCATTGTAGTAGACTTGCTGCCATTGGTAATCATCATCTTCAGGTTTTATTGAGGTGACCATGAATAGAAGATTGTTCGGGATGTACGTGGCTGCCCTTTCGAGGTCCACGGGCGGACGATAGAATAACACGCCCAAACCCGATTCTTGGACGGCCCGAGTGGACATGAGATCGAAAATGAGGTCGATGCCTGTCCAGACTTGCATCCAGTCAACAATGTACAAGCGTCTGCGGTCTGGATCGCGGAACACGTGGCTGCTCAGGGCCGTCATCAATAAAGAACAGGCCAGAAGACCCGGAAGGTCCATGGGCCTTGCAGCCTCAATGGCGCTTCTACAGCCCGCGAAGGCTTTGGTCCTGTACATGGCAGCTCGCTGGGGCGAGATCCCCCGAGTCACTGTCTCCATTTGCAATGCCGACAAGGCCATCAGGGTGTCCATGAGGAACGGCGAGCGAAAGGCGTGCTCGACCACCTTGACCTTCAAAACCGGCTCAACGATAGTCGACTGGAAGTTCTTGATGGAGAAGGAGTTGAATGACTCGGCTGTCCAGAACCATAACATCTTCATGTCATCCGCATCTGACATCGGAGCGGGTCGGAACAGAGGCTCCGAGCAGACGACCTGGAAGAGATCATTCTCGGCGAATTGCGGGGATGAAGCCCGGACCGGCGACGTGACGACGGCGGAGCCCAGGAGGGGCGCGGCAGATCTCTTGGAGGCTCCGTCTGGATACACGCAGGCCTCCTTTCGGAGAGTACATGCTCGACATGCCGGTTTCTCCTCGCTGCATTTTACCTTACGCCTTTTGCAGTTCCTGCAACCGGCACGGGATTTTCTATGAGGCCGTTTGGCATAATACGGCTTCTGCGATTTATTCGTCTCGTCGAGATGGGCCTCTTGGGCCTCTACCACAGAATGTAATAGGGCGGAACGCATGTCGGCCAGTTGCAGACAGGGCCGCCACCTACGACCAAACGTTAAGCGGGCGGGGAATGAGCGTGCATGCGGGACGCGACAGTGTGGTGCAAACCCAGAGCTGGGTTGGGGGTCAGCCTTAATTTATTAGTGGTTCGTCAAGTTGTACGTAGTATAAGTGTAGTAAATCCCCATAGTTCGTCGCAGAGCGCGGAGCAAGTAGTCAAGCAATTACGTGTCTGAAGTATACGGTCATATATGTGATGAGAATGAACTGGCAAGTTACTTATTTTTTTTGGCCAGTAGCCTGAAAGCAACTTGGGCGCAGGGAACAGCATGATGACTTCAATCGAATGAGGATGCGTCATTGGGTTCATGTCAGCCTCTAATAGTTAATGGGTTGTCCAGCATTGCACCGCCTCCTTTGATTCTTGTCGGGCTGACTGTCCAATATCCCCTTGAAGGCCATAAGGCGTTAGCGCTTACAATTTTTTGATGGTGTGTGATACTTTTTTTTTATTCGCCCACAATGACCCAATTAACTTCTTCAGGAAAAGCTACTTTTAGCCACACCTATTTTGCGCTATAATACATATACTAACACCGGTCATTATTACAAATTGCTACATCATATTTAATATAACGAAACCTTATTTATTAAGCTCGTTGCCGATTTACAATACTATTACCTGCAACTTAAAGCTCTATTTACCAAATATCGTAATAAAAATACCTTAAATAAGTTTAATATTTTAAAACGGATTTTTTAAAACTTTTTAATATTAATTAATAAGTTTTTCTATATTACTAATACGAAAAAAATTCGCTAAATGTTTTATCGTCCGTTAAAAAGTAACTTAAAATATTAAATACTTTTAATAATTAGTTTTTTACGAAAAATAATTACGTTTTAATATAGTGTTCATATAAGTTTGCCTTGTTTTTATAAAAAAAATATTTATTAACGATAACATAAGGCAGAAAATTATATATAAAGGTTTGGATTACGTTACGCTAAAATTTATAATTTTATTTAAATTTAAATGTTTATTAATTATGAAAATTAACATTATTTATATTAAAATTATATTTATAAATAAATCGAAATATTATAACCGCTTTTTTCTTTTAATTTCTAAAAAATTCGCAAATAGCGTTTTTATATTTATTTTGTTTTAACTTTTTTCAAATTAATAAAATCCGTTTTTTCGTTATTTACTTAATATTAAGGAATAAAGTAATAGAATTATTAGCCTAAATGATTTAATTTAGCTTATTATTAGGTATTAGAAATTTTATAATTTAATTTAAAAAATAGAAAATGCTTTTAATATTTTTTTAAATTAACCAATTATTTCGTTATTTTATAATTTTTTTGAGCAGTATTCGTTATTATTAAACTTTTTCCGCGTAATTACAAAATAAATATAATAAAAAAAGTTATCGAAAAATACATAATATGAAAGGCTATAAGTGCTTTTAAGTTTATCGACGAAAAAAATAATTGTTAAGTTAAAATTAAGAAATTGTTATTTTTCTTATTATTTTTTTTCCTTTTCGCCTGAAAAATATTAATAAAACTTTCGCCTTTATCTAGATAATAACTTATTTATATCAAAAATAATCCGTAAAAAGTTAGAACTTAAATTTTAAAACCGGTATTATTAATTTTATTCGAGACATTAAGATTAAAAAACGATTTTTCGCAATATCTTATAATATACTTATTTACGTTAATATTGCTTTTTAAAACGCAAAATTCGAAAGTTATTCGTTATACCCATTTAGCCTATTTATTACAACTTTTAAAAAGTAACCTAAATTAATATTCGTAATTCTAAACTCGAAACCTTTAATATAAGCTTATTATCGATTTCGAAAAAAAAAACTAATAATCGAATAATACGAGGTATAATCCGAACCGATCTAATACGCATCGACTAATATTTCTTATAATTAATCATATAAATTAGGATAAAAAAACAAATATAACTTTTCGATATACGTATCGTATTATTAATAATCTCGAACGTATCTTCTTATAGGCTATAAGGCGTTAGCGCTTACAATTTTTTAATAGTGTATAATATTTTTTTATTTGCCTACATTAATTCAATCAACTTTTTCAAGAGAAGCTACTTTTAGCCACACCTATTTTACGCTATGATATATATACCAACATCGGTCATTATTATAAATTGCTATATCATATTTAGTATAATGAGATTTGGTTTATCGAGCTCGCTGCCGATTCATAATACCATTATCTGTAACTTGAAGTCCTATTCGTCGAATATCGCGATAAATATACTTTAAATAAGCCTGGCACCTTAAAACGGATTTTTCTAAGACTTTTCGATACTAATTAATAGATTTTTCCATATTATCAGTATGAAAAAAGCTTACTAATACTTTTTACCACTCGTTAAAAAGTAATCCGAAATATTAAACGCCTTTAACAACTAGTTCTTTACGGAAAATAATTACGTTTCGATATAATTTTTATATAAGTTTGCTCTATTTCTGTAAAAGGAAGCAATTATTAACAATAACGTAAAACAAGAAGTTATACATAAAAGCTTAGATTACGGTACGCCGAAATCTATAATCTTATTTAACTTTAAATTTTCGTTAATTGTCGAAATTAATGCCGTTTATATTAAAATTATATGTATGGGTAATTTAAGATATTATAACTATTTTTTTCGTTTAATTTTTTAAAAAATTTACAGACGGCATTTTTATGTTTGTTACTTTTTTTCATTTTTTTCGAATTAATAAAATTCGTTTTTTTTCGCCGTTTAACTAATACTAAACAATAAAACGGTAAATTATCAGCTTAAACGATTTAATTTATTTTATTATTAAGCGTTAGAAATTTTACAGCCTGATTAAAAGATAAGGAAATACCTTTAACATTTTTCAAATTAATAAGCTGCTTCGTTATTATGCAATTTTTTCGAACGGTACTCGTTATTGCCAAACCCCTTTTACGTAACTACAAAAATAGATAGAGTAAAAAGAAAAAGTTATCAAAAAATTGTAAGATAATGGATAGCTGTGAGCTGGGATGAGGTGATCTCCGACCAGTTGTAAAGCAGATTCTAAGAAATAAATATATTAGATTATTTCTATCTAGCGTTTCCTATTAGCTGCTAGATGGTGGATTATATTAATAAGTAAGTCGGTGACTAATCGATAACTGGTCGGTTACCAACCTTATTTTTATAAGGGTTATATTCTTATAAATACTTTTTTTTCTTAAGTTATTAATTTTTAATAATAGTTTTATTAATTTAATATAATATGTTTTATAAATCTAGTTACGTATATTTATCGATAATATATAGCTATATTATATTATAAGTAATTATTGTAATACTTAATATATATTATATTACGTAATTAATTATATTCCGTTTAACCTTTTATTATAATCTCTTTTTGACCTTTATTTTGTTTGTTTTTATTTTTTTTCCTTTTCTCGTTTATATTTTTAATTTTTTTTTACGTATCTATTTCGATCAGTTTTTTATTTGTTTCATTTCGCTTTTTCTGTTTATTTTACGTATTATTTCCGTTCGCCATTTGTTTTATAAGAAGTTTTAAAAAATATTTTAATAGCAATAATAATTAGAATTTTTTAGTATTATCTTTTTAAGGCTAACAATAAAATAAATATTAATCATATTATAAGCGGTAATAAGCCATATTATATTTACGTAATATAACGTTATTTCGATTACCGTATAATTTATATTTAAGTTTCGGACGCCTTAAATTACATAGTAATTAATTATTATGACGAAACTTTTTGCGTAATAAATAATTATTTTTAATATTATTAATATTTTTATTTAATTCTCGTTTAGATTTTAATTATTTTTAAAGGTATTATCTAAATAATTTGTTAATTCGATACCGATAATTAGGAATTAATCGACGAACTCGAGAAAATTTGTATTACAGGTACCTAATAAAAACGTTTTAACGTAATTGCGGTCGATCGTTAATTCGATATTTTTTACAAGCCCGAACTTGCTTTTAACGTAATTATTATTAAGAAATATCGTTTTTTAAATATAACGAAAATTAATTTTTATTTATCCGTTATAATTATAAAGGTTGAATTTTAATGCTATTATATAAATTTATAAACTTAAATTTTTTTATAAATATTATGATTTTCTATTTATTATTCCGTAATTAAGTTTCGATTAAATATAATTTTAAGGTATTTTTTTAAATAAAATAAGTTTGGAAAGCCGTTATATTGTTATATTTTTTACTTATAATTATTTTTCGCTTATTTTTTAATATTTTAACGAAATTTTAATACTTATTAATAATTATAATTAAAAAACGGCTTTATTTAGCAAATTTATTATTAAATCTAAAAACATTAAATACTTTAAGAATAACGCCATATTTTCGATTAATAACAAATTACATTCCGGTTATTTGGGCCTTATTTTTTATAAAAAATAAAACGAGTTTAAATTTTTTCGGATTTTACGTTTAATAAATCTAATAAACGTACCCGCTTTTTATCGTTATATATTTTCCGATTATTTTTTTAATATTTTTATATTAACTTCTTTAATACGCTTATTAAAAATTAATTAACGTAAACTTTAATAATTAAATACGAAATTTTATTCTTAAAATAAAAGTTCGATTTTTTTATATTATTTATAAATTTTTAACCGGTATATAATATGGTAATTATTTACTAAATGTTTAAAAGTAATTATATAATTAAATAATATTTTAATATTAATATTTTAATTTTACTTAAAATTAATTTTCGTAATTTTATAATTATTCAATAATTAATTTCTAATTAAGTTATTATTATTTTGCGATTTTGACGGTATCTTATTTCCTATATACGTATTTAATTTTCTTTTTATAATACTATAATATTTTAGATACGTATTCGAAATACTTTCGAGGTTCCTACGTATTATACTTAACGAGCTAGCCTTTTTATTTAATTAGATATTCGTACTGTTTTCGGTTATCTCGGTGGCGGACAATATCCTTTATTATTTATTTTTTCTGTTTCTTTATCAGGTCCGACAACGCTATTTAGATGTTACTCGGCTCTCGGTTATAATACGGTTTTAATAAGGATATTAAAAATATAATATATATTTGTTAATATTTAGTTGTAAGAATACAGCCTCTATAAGGATAAAGCTGATAGCCGACTAGCTACCGATCAGCTATCGATTTACTTATTAATATAAATCCATTATCTGGCAGCTAATGGGAAACGCTAAATAGAAACAACTTAATATATTTATTTTTTAAAATACATTCTATAACTAGTCGGAGATCATTTTACACAGCTTATAATTATTTATTATCTTACTTTTTTTATTTTTATCATAAAGAATAACACGATAATCTTATTTTAACGTTTTCGGAAAAAGAAATTTTTAAAGTAAATTAAAGGCGTTACGTAAAAACAATGAGAATTGCAAACGTTTTTATATTCAGAAGGTCGATAATTGTCGATTTAATTTTAATCGGAACAAATCTGTACGATTTAATACCTCTGATTTTTAAAAGGGCTTACTTAAATATTATAATTATAAAAAGTTAGACCATAAAAGCGTAGATTATAAATTTAAAAAAGATATAAAAACCTTATTATTCCGGTTATACAAAATTAAATTTCCAAAAGCCGTATAAAATATTATAATATATAACGATAAATTAAATTAGTTTTTAAATGTAAACCTATAAAAGAAACCGGAATAAATGTATACGTTTAATTTATTTCAGCTGATAATTATAAGATGATCGAAATGAAACCGTTTTTTAAAAGGAGAGCATTTATTAAAAGAAATACGAAGAATATAGTAACATAAATAAATATAGATACTAGAATACAGGTAAATATTATAAGTAAAAAAATAGTAAGAAAATTTAACTTTTAATTAGTTTTCGTAGATATTTCGGGCCTTATCGACATTAACGGCGTATATATTAAATGTTATAAGGCTTAGGACATTTTTGTTAATATAATAAATAATAACGGAAACGATCAAACATTTAAGTAAATTTATTTTGTAATATGCCGTAATTAAAAAAGCTTAATCTTTTATTATTTAAATTAAAAATAAATATATTAAACGTTTTATTAAATATAATTATATTTTAATAATTATATAGATTATTATAAAAGATTAACGGGCAGAAAATCGTAAATTTAGCGTTTTCTGAGAAATAAGTTTATACCGTTAACTTAATAAGATTAATTATAAAATTGAATATCTCGAAATTCGAGAAATAATAAAAATAAAAGATAACCGAATTTTTTATATATATTTAAAAAATTTCCGATAAACGTATTTTGAAAAAATAACGAAAGAAATATTTTAATTATTAAAGGCGAAATATGTAATAAATTTGATCTCAGAGAAAACGCCTTTATTCGGCCTAATTTATCTTATTTCGAAAATATAAAAGAAAATATTGGAAAAATATATTTAAAAAAATTTGAAAGTAAGCCGAATACATTATTCGAAAACGGACGTAAAGATATTAATATTATTCGTATTTAAAAAGGACGGTAGTTTCCGATTATACGTCGATTATAAGAGGTTAAATCGAATAATAATAAAAAATGGATATTTTTTACTTTTAATTATACAAGTAAGATATTACTAAAGATTAATTAATATATTTTCGAAAATTTAATTTAAAAATATTTATTATTATATTAGAATTAAAAAGCGTAATGAATGAAAAATTACTTTTCGAATATAATAAGGATAATTTAAATATACGATTATATTATTTAACCTTATTAACGCGTTAATTACGTTCTAAATATATATATATAATATATTTAGATAACGAAAGAAACATGTAAAATATATTTTTAATTAATTTATAAACTGTTATTATGATGTTAATTATTTGTTAAAATATTTAAATACGATTTGTTTTAAAAAAAATAAAGTTTCTATTATTTGTAATTAATATTAACAGTTTAGAGATATATCTCCAATGAGTTAATATTATCGAAATATAGCTAAAATTAAAATTAATTTATAATATTTAAATACTTTTAAGATTTACGAATTTTTATTGAAAATTCATCGCCTATTATTTGTATATTATTAAATGTATTATTAAGTTTTTAAAAAAGGTGTAAGACAAAAATAAAATAATAGAATTGAAATAATTCGAAAAAGCTAAAAAGGCGTTTTAAAACTTAAAAAATGTTTTTTAATTAATAGTTATTTTCCGATATTAAAATAACGTTAAAAATATTAAGATTAAAATAGATATCTTTATAAAAGCCATATTAAGGATATTTTTTTTATAAAAATACGAGAAATATTAGCATTTAATTATATATAAATTATAAAGATTAATGTTAACCAAAAAACGAAAAACTATAAAATAATAACAATTATTAGCGATTATAAAAAACTTAGAATATTGGCGATAATATTTTAAAGATACGGAATTTTTTTTAATATTTATTAATTATATAGCGTAAAAAGACATAATAAAGACGATAGCGCGTAATTTTAAAGAGAAGTTAATTTAATAAATTTATAATTTCGTATAATTTAATTTTCAAATTTAATACCGACTAGACGTTATTAATCTGGCAAATAGATTATATAGACGCCCGGATTATGTATTAAGAAATATCGCGTATAAAAACGTTATCCTTACAATATTCAAAAAATTCGGATTTGCGAATAATATACCGAAAAACGCACTAAATACGGTTGCAAATATATAGCGCGATTTAAAATATTATAAAAAAGCAAAAAACCTTATAAAAATAACGCAAAATTCGTTTTTTATAAAATTCTTAAATAGATTTTAGATAACGAAAATTCAGATAATTATTATCCGCATAAAAATAACGGAAAGGTTTTGATATATAATTGTAAAAAGTTTTTAAAGAAAAAACGAAAGTAAAAACACTATATATTTGTCAAATTTATTATTTACAAATTATAATATAGATATAAGTCGTAATAATACTATAATTAACGGTTAAATAATAACAATTACAAACCATAATCGTATTACGATTAGATTTTAAAAAATCTGAGAAAAATAAAATTAATACTAAAATTATTGTTTATAATTACTACGTTTTATATTCTTTAATAAAACAATTATTTAAAAACAAAACAACATTTTAGCCAAAAACTTCTTAATATTTTTATAATTAGGTTTAATAGTTATAAATTAAGGATTTAAATATTATAAAATTAATGCAAATAATTAAACGTTAAGCCGAAATACAAAAAGGTTATTTTCTGAACTTAAATAAAGTTTTATATTATCGAAATAAATTTGTATTTTCGTTATAGGGCATTTCACAATAATAATTAATTAACCAGTACTATAATAATTTAAGGGCAAGATATATAGGATATATACGTATGTTAAAATTAATAACCAAAAGATTTTATTAGAAAAATATGGCAAACGATATCCGAAAATATACTAAATAATATCCGAATTATTAGGGTATAATAAAGTTACGTTATAAACTATATAAATAATTATAGTTCTTGCTATTATTTAAGTAACTTTTTTAAGAAATTTTGTTAAATTTTATTACAAGGCTTTCTAAAAACCTAAATTTAAATAGGTTAAAGTATAACATAATCCTAATAATCGTTAACCGCTTTACGATATTAAAATTATTTAATTTTATATTTAAAACCTTAATTATAATTAACCTGGCTTATTTATTTTACGACCAGATTAAATATAAATTTAATACGTTAGCCTAAATTATTAGTAATAAAAATAAATTAATAATAAATCAATTTTAAATAAAGTTTTGCAAAAAATAAAAAATAAAACGGCAAATACTAACCGCTTATTATTTGTAAACCAATAAATCAATAAAACATATTTATTAAATCTTAAAATTTTATTTTCGTAATTACGTTAATAAGTATTAAAATAATTAGATAAAATTGTTACGAAATACGAAATTCGAAAATAATAATATACGAAATACGTTTACCGGCCGTTTTCCGTTTAAAGCCCTATATAGATATTATTTACGGATGGTAAAATACTTTTTATAAAGGTTTAAAGAATAAATATAAGAAATTAAGAAATGTTTTAAGAAAATAACAATTATTTGTTAAACAATATACGAATATTAGAAAAAAATAGCGACAGCCTAAAAGAAATATTATAATTAACCTTATACGTCTATAAAATTCTAATTAAAGTAATAAGTAAATTTATAAATTAAAAAACTTAAATTTAAAAATACAAATTTCGTACCTATTTATATCCGAATTGTAATTAAAAAGCGAATAGGTTTCTAAACGTATAAAGCAATTATTTTTACTAAATATTAACGTATATATAATATATTTCTAATATCTTTATTAAAACCGTAATATAATCGGAAACCGAACGACGTTCAAATAACGTTATCGAACTTAATAATGAAATAAGAAAAATAAATAATAAAAGATATTATTTATTATCGAAATAACTAGAAATAAAGCAAATATTTAATTAAATAAAAAGGCTAACCCGTTAAATATAATACGTAAAAACTATAAAAGTATTTCGAATATATATTTAAAATATTATAACGTTATAAAAAGAAAGTTAAATATATATATAGAAAATAAAACAACTTAAAAACCGTAAAGTAATAATAATCTGATTAAAAATTAATTGCTTAATAATTATAAAAATTGTTAAAAAATAATTCCAAACAAATTTAAAATATTACTGTTAAAATATTATTTAATTATATAATTATTTTTAAACTTTTAGCAAATAATTATCTTATCGTATACCAGTCGAAAAATAATAAATAATGTGAAAAAATTAAACTTTTATTTTAAAAATAAAGTTTTGCATTTAATTATAAAACTTTATATCAATTAACTTTTAATAGGTATATTAAAGCAGTTAATATAAAAATATCGGAAAATAATCGGAAAATATACGACGGCAAAAAACGGATATATTTATTAACTTTATTACGTATAAAATTCGAAAAACATTTAAAAATATTTTATTTTTTATAACAAACAAGGTCCATGTAATAGAAATATAATTTGTTATTAATTAGAAATAAGGCGTTATTTTTAAAACATTTAACGCATTTTAATTTAATAATAATTTCGCTAAATAAAAACGTTTTTTAATTATAATTATTAATAAGTATCAAAATTTTATCAAAACCGAAAAAAACGGGCGGAAAATATTCGTAAACAAAAAGCGCAATAATATAACGGTTTTCGAAAATCGCCTTATTTATAGGAATATTTTAAAATTGCGCCTAATTGGAAATTAATTGCGAAATAATAAAAAAATCATAATATTTACTAAAAAAACTTAAATTTGCAAACCTATAAAACGGCGTTAAAACTGGATTTTTATCATTATAACGAACAATTGAAAATCGATTTCTATTATATTAAGAAAATAATATTCCTTAATAATAATTATATTAAAGGCGAATTAGGCTTTGCGAAAAATATCGAATTAACGATTAACCGCAATTGCATTAGAATATTCGTATTAAGTACTCGTAATACGAGCTTTTTCAGATTCGTTGATTAATTCCTAATTATTAGTACTGAACTAAAAACTTATTTAGGCGGTATCTTTAAGGATAATCGAAATTTAAACGGAAATTAAATAACAATATTAATAATATTAAAAATAATTATGTATTACGTAAAAGATCTTATAATAATAATTAATTATAATATAATTTAAAATATTTGAAACTTAAACGTAAACCGTATAATAATTGAAATAACGTTTTATTATATAAATATAATATAGCTTATTGCTGCCCGTAATATGATTAATATTTATCTTATTATCGGCGTCGAAAGGATAACGTTAAAGGAAATCTCAATCCTTATTAATATTAAAGTATTATTTCTTTAAAAATTCTTTACGAAAAAAAAATATCGCAAACGGAAATAATACGCAAAACAAACGAAAAAGGCGAAATAAGAATAAAAAAACCGGGAAACAGAATAAAACGCATACGCAAAAAAAAATAAAGATATAGGCGTAAAAGAAAAAAGTAAACAAAATAGGATTAAAAACGGATTATAATAAGAAATTAAGCGAAACATAATTAATTATACAACATAATACGTATTAATTATTATAACAATTACTTATAATATAACATAACGGTAAATTATCGACAAATATATATAACCAGATTTGTGAAACGTATTATATCAAATTAAAAATAATATTATTAGGGATTAATAACTTAAAAAAACAAAATAATTATAAAAATATAACCTCTATAAGGATAAGGCTAATAATCGACCAATTACCGACCAGTTATTAACCTATTTATTAATATAAATTTATCATCTAGCAGCTAATGCGAAACGCTAGATAAAAGTAATCTAATATACTTATTTCTTAGAATATGTTTTACGACTAGTCGGAGATCACCTTACCTAATTCACAGCTATCCATTATCTTATATTAATAAAAAAAGGTTTTTTATACGTCTAGAATCTTATTTACTTTTTAATCGTAATTTAGATATAAATAAGTACGAATTTCTTATTTTCGAACTTAAAGTTTTTAATCGATAAACTTACTTATTACTTTAATTGGAATTTTATAAACGTATAACGTTAATTATAATATTTTTTTAGGCTGCCGTTATTTTTTTTCTAGTATTTATATATTGTTTAACAAATAGTCGCTATTTTTTCGAGACGTTTCTTAATTTTCTATATTTATCTTTTAAACCTTTATAAAAGGCATTTTTTTATCTTTAAATAATATTCATATAAGGCTTTAAACGAAAAACGGCTAATAAATACGTTTTGCGTATTATTATATACGAATTCTGTATTTTATAATAACTTTATTCAATTATTTTAACACTTATTAATATAATTACGGAAATAGTATTTTTAAAATTTAATTAATATATTTCGTTTATTTATTAGTTTGCGAATAATAAGCGGTTAATATTTGCCGTTTTATTTCGTATTTTCGTAAAATTCCGCCTAAAATTAATTCGTTAATAATTTATCTTTATCGTTAATAAATTTAATCGATATACCGAATTTGCACTTTATTTTATCATAAAGCAATTAGATTAATTCGGTTGTAATTAAGGTTTTAACCGTAAAAATAAATATTCTTAATTTCGTAAAACGGTTAACGATTATCAAAATTACGTTATATTCTAGCTCGTTTAAACTTAGACGTTTTAAAAATTTTATAATGAAATCAAGAAGATTTCTTAAAAACGTTTTTTAAATAAAGCTTAACACTATAGTTATTTGTATAATTTATAACGTAATATTATTGTGCCTTAATAATTCTAATATTATTTAATATATTTTCTAATATTGATTGCTATAATTTTGTAATACATGTTTCTGGTTATTAATTTTAATATATAGATATATCCTATATGTTCTACTTTTAAATTATTATAATGTTAATTAATTAATTAGTTTCGTAAAATGTCTTTTAATAGAATTATAAATTTATTTTAATAATATAAAATCCTATTTAAGTTTAAAAAATATGCTTTTTTTTATTTCGGCTTAGCATTTAATTATTTATATTAATTTTATAGTATTTAAAGTCTTAAATTAAAATTTTAGAATTTAATCGTAGAATTATTGAAAAGATTTTAACTATAATACCGTTCCGTTTTTGGCCAGTTTCTTTATTAAAAAACGTAAAACGCATTAATTATAAATAATAACCTTAATATTAATTTCGTCCTTTTTAGACTTTTCGAAATTCGAGTATACTATAATCGTAATTTACAATTATTATTATTTAATCGTTAATCGTATTATTATTATAATTCGTATTTATATTGTTATTTGCAAGCAATAAATTCAGTAAATATATAGTTTCTTATTTTCTCTTTTTTTCGAAAACTTTTTATAATTATATAACAATGATTTTTCGCTTTTTTTACGCGAATAATAATTATTTAAATTTCCGTTACTTAAAATTTATTTAGAAATTCTATAACAAATAAATTTTGCATTATTTTTATGAAGTATTTTATCTTCTTAAAATGCTTTAAATCGCACTATATATTTGTAGCCGTTTTACGTACGTTTTTCAAAATAATATTTCTAAATCTAAGTTTTTTAAATAATATAAAAATTATATTTTTTATATATGATTTCTTTTAATATATAATCCGGACGTCTAAAAAACCTATCCGCCAAATTAACGGCGATTAATCGATATTAGATCTTAAAATTCAATTACGTAAAATAATAAGCTTATCAGATTAACCTTTTTTCAAAGTTACGCGCTAGTATTTTTATTATATTATTTAACGCCATATTATCGGTAAATATTAAGAAAAAAATTTTATATCTTTAAAATATTACCGTTAATATTTTAAGCTTTTTATAATTGCGAATAATTTTTAGTACCTTATAATTTACCGTTTTTCGATTGAATTTAAATTTTGCGATTAATATATAACTAAATACTAATATTTTTCGTATTTTTATAAAAATATCCTTAATATAATTTTTAGCAAAATATTTATTTTAACTTTAATATTTTTGGCATTATTTAATATCTAAAAATAATTACCGGCTAAAAAATATTTTTTAAATTTCGGAATGTTTTTTTAATTTCTTCGAGTTATTAGAATTTTGTTATTTTATTTTTACCTTACGCTTCTTTTAAATACTTAATAATAAATTCGATAATGCGAAAATAATAAACGATATATTTTCGATAAAAATTTGTAAATCTTAAAAATATTTAAATAATATATGTTAATTTTTATTTTGGCTATATTTCGATAATATTAACCCGTCGGCGGATTATCTCCAAATTATTGATATTAATTACAAATCTAAAAAATTTTATTTTTTTTAAAAAATTTGTATTTAAACGTTTTGCCAAATAATTAAGACTATAATAACTGTTCGTAAATTAGCTAAAAATATTTCGCATATTTTTTTCGTTATCCGAATAAATAATTATATTATTTAAATATATTATATATCTATAGTTAATTAATTTAATTTATACCTTATATATATAAATTTAAAACGTAATTAACGCGTTAATAAAGCCAAATAATATAACCATATATTTAAATTATCTGTATTACGTTTGAAAAATAATTTTTGATTAATTACCTTTTTTAATCCTAATACAACAATAACTATTTTTGAAGTTAATTTTTGAAAATACCTTAATTAACCTTAATCGATTTATTATTTTTAAACTTAAAAATAAAAGGTATTAATTTTTTATTATTATTTAATTTAACTCTTTATAATCGATATATAATCGGAAATTACTATCCTTTTTAAATACGAATAATATTAATATCTTTACGTTCGCTTTCAAATCACGTATCCGGCTTATTTTTAGGGTTTTTCGGATATATTTTTCGAATACTTTCGTTTTTACTTCCGAAATATCGTAAATTAGGCCGAATAAAGATGTTTTCTCTAATATCAGATTTATTACATATTTTGTTCTTAATAACTAAGGTATTTTTTTTGGCTATTCTTTCGGAATATATTCGCTAAAATTTCTTTAAATATATAAAAAAATTGGTTATCTTTTATTTTTGTTCTTTTTCGAATTCTGGAATATCTAACTTTTCGGTTAAATTTATTAAATTAATAGTATAAACTTACTTATTGAAAAATATTAGATTTACGATTTTTTACCCGTTTATATTTTACAATAATCTATATAACTATTAATATATAGCTATATTTAATAGGACATTTAACTTATTTAGTTTTGATTTAAATAATAAAAGATCAGGTATTTTTCGATTGCAATGTATTATAAAACAAATTTATTTAAACTTTCGTTTATTCTCGTTATTATTTATTATGTTAACAGAAATTTCGTAAGCCATATAACATTTGATATACGCGTCGTTAACGTCGATAAAATCCGGAATATTTACGAAAATTAATTAGAAATTAAGTTTTTTCATTAATCTTCTATTTATAATATTTACTTATATTTCGGTATTTCTATTTATTTATATTATTATATTCCTTATATTTCTTTTAATAAATACCTTCCTTTTAAAGGCAGTTTTATTTTAACCGTTTTATAGTTATTAGCCGAAATAAATTAAACGTATATATTTATTCCGATACCTTTTTTAAATTTACGTTTAAGGACTAATTTAATTTATCGTTATATATTATAACGTTTATACGATTTTCGGAAATCGGTTTCCGTATAGTCGAGATCACAAAATTTTTATATTTTTTTAGATTTGCAATTTACGTTTTTATAATCTGGCTTTTTATAATTATAATATTTAAGTAAATCCTTATAAAACTTAAGAATATTAAATTATATAAACTTATTTCGATCGGAATTAAATAAGCGATTATTTACCTTTTGAATATAAGAACGTCCGTAATCTCTATTATTTTTACGTAATGTTTTTAATTCGCTTTAAAGATTTCTTTCCTAAAAACGTTAAAATAAGATCGTTTATCCTTATTAATATCTTTAATAAATAATAATCTGTTTTTTTCGCCTTTGTTAAGCATTCTAATAACGTTTTACCTTATTTATTATATTATTAATTTGTTTTAATTTAACTTTTTTTGTAAGAAAATGTTTTATAACCTTAATACTAATTTATAAAAGTAATTAAAAATAAAATATTTATTATTTCGATTTTTTTTAGGCTAAGAACATTTATAAACTTTATTTTATAAATTAAAAACCTTTATTTAACGTAAAAGTTTAATAACGATTAATCGGATTAATATAATAATTCTATAAATTATTTCTTATATTCTTTATAAAAAAAGTTACGTAATTTTTCCGAATAAAAATTTATAAATCTTTTCTTTTCAGATTTTTTTCGTAATTAAAATAATTAAATATAACGCGGTATAATTATTAAATATTTGTAATAAAAACGTTAATATAATCTCTAGCATATTAAATATAAATAAAAACATTTCGCCCTGGCCTTTTAACGTAAGCTTTCGTAATAGTTTTTATTTAATTTTCTTTTTTTTAATTAACATACGTTCGAAAAACTTCGAGCAATTATAATACGGTATTTATTTATCATTTTTAAGTTTTTATACCGATATCGTAATTAACTTATAAAGCTTTGCTTTTTTAATTTATATTACTACTTATTATTCGGCTAATTATCGAAATAATTCAAAATATTATTCATTTTGCTAACGGATAATTTCCAAAATCTGGTTATTATTAAAAGATTTAATTCTTTTTTGTTTTGAATTCCGAAATGCGGTTATTATATTATATTTATTTTTTAACCGTTTAATTAGTAATTATTAAAACGTATCCTTATTATATATATAAGATAATTCGAAATTCCGAAAATTATAATTTTCTTCTTATTAAGGCTCTTTTATAAGCTTTTTCGCTTATTCTTATACCATAATCGATCGTTTATCGATTAAGTTCTAATCGGCGGTTTTTTTAATTAATAACTTAAATTCGTTTTATAATTAACGAACTTTGCTTTTAATAATTATTACGTTACTTTATATAATAAAGATAAAAAATTATAAGATAATAAATAATTATGAATTAAAATAAGGTAATTTCCGATTAATTATAAAGCAGATTTTAAGAAATAAATATATTAGATTATTTTTTGGCGTTTTTTATTAGCTGCCAGATGGTGGATTTATATTAGTAAGTAGATCGATAGCTAATCGATAGCTGGTTGACTATTAGCCTCATCTTTATAACAGCTGTATTTTCACAAAAATATATAATATGAAAGGTTGTAAATACTTTTAAGCTTATCGACAAAAAAATAACTAATCGTTAAGTTAAATTCAAAAGATCGTTATCTTTTCTATTGTTTTTTTTCTCTTTTGCTCGTAAAATACTAACAGAATTTCCGTCTTTACCTAGATAATAGCCTATCCATACTAAAAATAGCTCGTAAAAAACTAGGACCCAGATCTTAAAGCTAGTATTATCAGCTTTATTCGGGATAATAATATTCAAAAGCGATTTTTCGCAGTACCTTACGATATATTTATCCACGTTAATATTGCTTTCGGAGATATAAAATCTAAAAGTTATTCGTTATACCTATTTAGCTTATTTATCATAATGTTTAAAAGGTAACCTAGATTAACGTTCGTAATTCCAAACTCGAAATTTTCGGTAAAAAGCTTATTATCGATTCCCAAAAAAAAGCCAATAATCGAATAATACAGCATGTAATCCGAGCCGATCTCATATATGTTAATCGAACGTTTTTTTATAATCACACATATAAATTAGAATAAAGAAAAACAAATATAGCTTTTCGACATATATATCGTACTACTAATAACTCCGAACGTATAGCTTTTTTTTTCCTATTCGAGTTCGAAATTATTCGTTTATCGTACCCATTTTTCAACTAGCTAATTGTAAGAATACAGCCTCTATAAGGATAAGGCTGATAGCCGACCAGCCACCGATCAGCCACCGACTCACGTACTAGTATAAATCCACCATCTGACAGCTAGTGGAAAACGCTAGATAGAAGTAATCTAATACACTCACTTTTTGAAATACGTTCTGCGACTAGTCGGAGATCACCTTACCCAGCTTATAACTGTCTATTATCTTACATTAACGTAAAATAAACAGGAAAAACAACTTTAACAAAATAAATAATAACGGCCATACTTAAACTTCGCGTTTATCGAAAATTAATAGCTTAAAATAAATCCCAATTAATGGATTAGGCCGCATATTAAAACGGAAAATGGCTTTATCTATAAGGTTTTCTTTATACGCGTTAGAATCTAGCTGCATTATAAAGGTTTGTAATTTTATTTCAACGTCTGTAGCTTTCCGTTTCCGTCCTATTTTGCGTTGATTTTGCACTGAAAACTGACAGAAAACAAGGTGTTAAGCGGAAGGAAAAGACAGGAATATCGTTAACGTCAACACTCAAAATATATTCGCACTCGCGTTTCTGTGCTGTAGCGCAACTTAGTGGGGCCTTAGTGGGCGTTTTTCGGGGCTACAGTGGGCTCAGTTTCCGTATTAAGCCTAGAACCTTCTGAAAAACTGTTAGCCGAGACGTCTTGTGGCCTTCAAGGAGATACGCCTCACGTTAGTATTTTGTTATCGAGGATACTGGGCAATCGAGTATAAGGTTAAATCAGAGACTGCATACTTCCAGGCCATATGAAGTAAACCGAACCGGTCGCGTCTCTCGAACCGGGATCTCTTATATCGGGGTTTATCGCAATCATTATCAGCACGGCATATCGGGTTTGGTAAAGAAACAGCCTCCGAGTCTTGTCGACCCGCATTGCTTTGTTGTTTACTTTACGGGCCAAGCAACCAACCAAACAGCCGGCTGGACTCTATGGGTAGTACCAGATGAGCACATAGGGTCAATCCTTCCGTCACCCGCCATCCGCCGTGATGACCACCGCCGAGTCCTTCTTCTCCCTACCCTCAGAGCTCCTCGCCTTCCTTGCCCAGTCCTTCCCCTGCCGCGAGCCACAGATCCGGATCCTCGCGACCCTGGTGCACCCGCGCGCAGCACCCACCCGGAACTTGATTGTCCACGGTGTCGGGGCCACCGGCAAGAGCGCCATTACGGCAGGGCTCCTCGTAGCCCTTCAGGACGATCCAGATCCTTCCACGCGCCTTGGTTATGCCGTTGTCCGGTCGACCGAGTGCGTAACGGCGCGGCATCTATTCGAGCGGACGGTCGGGGCCGTCGCTGACGCGTTAGACTGGGATGGCACGCCCTCCGGACGGTGCGAGACGCTGGCCGCGTTGACGGTGGAGCTGGGGCGGATGCTGGAAAAGTGGGATAAAGGCGAGGAGGAAAATAGGGAGGCGAGGAGGAGATTCGTGCTGGTCTTCGACGGCATTGATAGGCAGCGCGAGGCACCGCCGACGCTCCTCCCTGCTCTGGCGAGGTTGCCCGAACTTGTATGTCTGCCGTTCACATGCACGCACTCTGGGGGAGAAAGACGGGGAGAGATCATGAGAATCGCACAGCTAACCGATTAACCACTACCCCCTATAGATACCGAACCTAACGACAATATTCATCCTCACCGCGCCTTCCGCCTCCCTTCTTCGCGTCCCCGGGACCCCAATGTTGCACTTCGCGCCCTACACCAAGAACGAGTACATAACGATCATGAAGCACCTCGGCCCCCCCGCCGCCAGCTTGCCCAACACGACGTCGCAGGAGACGGCGGACCTCTGGGCCCGCTTTGCGGCCGCCGTACACGACTCCCTAATCAAACCGGCAGGGCCGCGCACGCTGCCGGCGTTGCGGCAGGCCTGCGCCGCGCTGTGGCCGCGGTTCACGGCGCCCGTGGCTGCGGGGACCCATCGTGCGAAAGAGTTCAGCCGCCTGCTGGTCGCCGCGCGTGTCCTGTTCCAGGATGAGGGCGCGCTGCAGCCCGGCATCATGGTGTCGGCCCGACCACGGACAAACGCGTCATCGGTTTCGGCATCGGGCGGTACGCCGTCGAAGCACAGCGGCCCGGGCGCGGACGCGGGAGCGATGATCAGAAGAGTGCCATCGTCATCGACGGCGGCGACCGACCTCGCGGCCCTCCTCCCCCTGACCCCGCGGCTGCTCCTCATCGCCGCCTACCTCGCGAGCCACAACGCGCCGCGCCACGACCAGACGCTCTTCTCGACGTGGTACCACGGACGCAAGCGCCGTCGCGGTGGGCGGGGACGCGGCACCAGCGCCGTAAGCGGCGGCGGCAACGGCAACCCCGGCACGCCCTCGCAGGCCCGCACACCCCGAGGCCGCGGCTCGCTGAAACATCGCAAGATCGCGCGCAAGCTGCTCGGCCCCGGCGCCTTCGTGCTCGAGCGCATGGTCGCCATCTACGTCGCCACGCGGCGGGAGTGGGTCGACGACGACGGCGAGTACAGCGATTCGAAAGGGGGGAGCATGACGGTGGACGGCGACGTGGGCATGGCGATCGCGACGCTGGCCAGCCTGCGCCTGCTCGTGCGCGTCGGCGGCGGCGCAGCGGGAGGTGCGGGCGCGGGTGCGGGCGGGATGGGGGGAGGGGCGGATCTGGATCGTGGCGGCAAGTGGAGGGTCAATGTTTCCTGGGAGGTGATCAGGGCTTTGGGGAGGAGTATGGGGGTCGAGGTCGAGGAGTGGTTGATTGATTGATCGCTTGGGCCGAGTAATAGAAGGAGCTGGCCGAATTCCCCTAGTAAAGTTGGCGGACACCTCTTGCGAGGTTATCTGCCTACCTACTTAAATATAATCAGTGACGAAAGCGCTTGGTTTACACACATCTATATATGCAGGCAATTACGCCGTCTTGCCCGCCGCAATGGTGAGGCCGAGGATGGGTTATATGATAGAGAGAGGCAGATATATCTAAGAATAGATTGTATTTATATGAAGGGAAAGGCACGCCCCCATGCTTGAAAATACCGACGATATTCAGCCGAGCGTTATGATTCTTGGTTCTACGAAACTACCGCGTTTCGTAAGGGCATAGGAAATGAGTGAATATGAGATAGAGTCTATTGGATGTCCCTCTAAACACAGCATGTCGCATTTTGCGTTGCTTGCGTGGAGTTGTCTACACTTACTACCTACCCATCTCGTTTCTCACTCGCGCTCTACACCTGTCGAGAAAATCAGCGCATACCTAACATCGCCATCACCGCGGGACGGCTTCTCAACGGCACACAGGATAGACAATGGGTAGGGTCTGTCGCGAACACGGAATAGCAGTTTAATGGCTTGATAAGTAGCATACTGCAATCTTGGTTGCGTTCTATTTTCTTTTCGCTCTATCAAGGCGTAATGGGCAAGTAACAACTGTAATAACATCGAACACAGTCGATCGATCAGTCAATCAATCAGTTCAGGAAAATCGTCCTGCCGCCGGCCTCCCGAATCCACCTAAGAACTTTCGAGAGCCAGGACCTGTGATGCAACGTTAGTTAGTGTCTCTGTACTCTCGTCTACCTCGGTAGCCAGCTTGGACGTCACAGAAGCCGAAAGGGATGCCAGGAGGGGCAGGGCGCGGGGTGGATAAGCGAGAAAGGGAACGGCGGAAGAACTCACCAGAGCACTGCGGCTGGGGATATACACATGGGTCCAGTTGCGCCTGCCGTTCCACTCCATGGGGGTGGTGAAGTACTTAGTGCTGGCGTCGACGCGGCCGTGACCGCCGACGTCCGGGGAGTCCGAGTCGAGGATGACGCGGTAGGTGCCGGGGACGTCGACGCCGACCCGGTAGTCGGCGTAGCTGTTGGTGGGGTGGAAGTTGAAGATGAACAGCGCCCCCCCGCGCTCGAACACGATCACCTTGTCGCCCTCGTGCTTGAGGGAGACGTAGGCCTGCGGAGCGCCGAGCCAGCCGATGCGGTCCTCGGCCGCGTTCATGCGGCGGTCAAACTCGTTGAGGAACTTGTACCGCAGCAGCGGGTCCTCGGTGAGGTTGAGCTGGCGCCGCGCGTACCAGAACGAGTTGTTGTTTCCCTCGCGTGGGAAGTCGAGCCACTCGGGGTGCCCAAACTCGTTGCCCTCGAAGTTGAGGTAGCCCTCGCCGCCGAGCCCGTGCGTCAGCAGCCGGATCATCTTGTGCAGCGCCATGCCGCGGTCAATAACTGGCGTCAGCGGCGACAGCGTCGACATGTTGGTGTACATCTCGGCATCGCAGAGGTGCATCATGAGCGTCTTATCGCCGACCAGACTATTTTTTTTTTGGGTGATGCTGTTAGCAGATAGAGGGTGGAGTGCTGGGTAGGTCGGATCTCAGAACTCACGCTTGATCGTGGCTCTCGCAGTATGCGATGGTCTTCTCGCCATGGCGTCGATTGGTCAGGGTCCAGCAGATGTTAGACAAGTCCCAATTTTCGTCCTTCAGCTCCTTGAGGATCTTGATCCACATATCCGGGATGGCCATCGCGAGTCGGTAGTCGAAGCCAACGCCGCCTAGAGACAGGGGTAGGCAGAGAGCTGGCATTCCGGACACGTCTTCGGCGACCGTGATAGTGTCGGGATAGAGCTTGTGGAGCATCTCGTTTGCGACCATGAGGTAAGCCACGGCCTCCTCATCCACGGTGGCGCCGAAATATTCATGGTAACCACCAGAGAAGCCCCTATACCATTAGTTAATCCCGAACATCGGAAGAGGGCCGGAAGTGACATACGTCCCGATACCATGGTGGGTATAGAGCATGCTGGTGACACCGTCAAATCTGAAGCCATCGAAATTGTATTCGTCCATCCAGAATCTCAGGTTACTAAGCAGGAATCTCATGACTTCGTGATGCCCATAGTTGAAGAGTCGGCTGTCCCACAGATCGTGCTTACCCTTTCCACCTCCGTGGAAGTACAGGTGATCTGTACCGTCGAACTCGTTGAGCCCGTCAAGGACGTTCTTAGAAGCATGGCTGTGGACCACATCGAGCAAAACTACCAGCCCCATGCTGTGCGCAGTGTCGACAAGTTCCTTCAGGTCGTCGGGCGTACCATAGCGGCTGCTCGCAGCGAAGAAGTTGTTTACTTGATATCCGAAACTGGCATAGTAGGCATGCTCCATAATAGCCATAAGTTGGATGACGTTGTAACCCAAGCTCTTTATCCTTGGCAGCATGTTCTTTGTGAACTCCTTGTAGGTGGTCACGCGCTGTTCGGGGGAGGAGATGCCGACGTGAGCCTCGTACACGCGAATGCTGGCGGGCTTCTTCGGCCTCGGATGCTTGAACGTGTACCTCTCCGATGCCGGGGGGTTCCAGAAGCGTGCGTCGTAGGCAGGCGAGACGGAAAGGTCCTGGGTGACATACTTAATCCAGGCTGGAAGGCGGTCGATCCGCTCCCCCTGAGGGGTCTTCATAGAGATCTGTTACCCGGGTATTAGGGCCATGCACATTATCCTTAGAAGCGGGTAGAGATGCACCTTGATCTTCGAGTTATGGTGAATTGCCGGCTGCCCGCCATTCGCAGGCAGGACTATCTCCCAGACGCCATATTCGTTCTTCTTCATGGGGTGCGAGCCCCAGTTCCACCCGTCTAACCCAGTGTTAACCCAGTGTGTCTCGTGTCTGATGCGGAAAGATTTGCTCACTGAAATCGCCAATGAGGTAAGCCTCGACAGCATTGGGTGCCCATTCTCGGTATGTGATGTTGTTGTTCTTGTCAACATTCAGGCCGAAGAGTTCTGTGCCCTAATTTAGATGAGACTGTCAATATCAAGAGGCTTCAAGGGCGTCGGGTTGTGTTGGACTGGAGAACAGCTGGAATCACGGACCTTCGAGAACTTCTCCAAGCCACCTTCGGCGGCGTTGATCTTCTTGATCCAGTCTTGGGCCCGCGCAAATCTCCGCTTCAGAGGGTCCCTGAAGGGCCCCAGCCATGGGTCCAGCTCGATAACGCCTGTACTCCTATTAGTCTCACAAGTTACCTCAACGACGCTTGAGCCTATGGACAACGGATTGGGAAAGAGTCCGCACCAGTTCCGTCGGCGGGTATTCCAGCAGCAGGGCCACCGGAGCCATTAGGCAGCAGCGTGTTGGCCGAGTTATCTGCGACGGCCGTCATTGTTCCCCGTCTTCACCAATACGACACAAAGTTATGTAGGAAGGGCAGTAAGGAGAAGATCAATGGCGCGAGCAACCCTGTTGAAATCCAAGCCCCCCTTAAAAAGTACTTGAAGGTATCGAGCTTCTGATACAATCGGATTCCAACCGAAGACTGACGGTTCTTAAAGAGTAGGCTACCGGAGTAGAGGAAAGAATGAAAATTCTCTACAATAGAGGCCTAATATTTTTTCTGTTACCCCTCGTGCCCCTCAGGTTCCGTCACATCGAACAAAATACATGCCGCATTCTTGATTGGGTCTGGATTTCCTGGGTAGATCTCAGCGAGGGAGCATGTGTAAACCAGCGTGAAATGACGTCAGAGGGGCCACCACCTGCAAGCTGTGGTTCGATAGAAATATTTAGTACAAGAGCCCGCTGCTGTAGGTATCCCCAATCGGGCCATCTCCAGTTACGTTCTAGAACGATTAGTTCTGCCCAAAGTGGACCTCTTTTCCCCCATCAGACTTTTCTATCGACTTCAACAGGTTTATCTGGAGTCGGTAGTCTGTGAACTCCCCGAATTGATATCACCACGATGATCCGCTTGATGTCGTGCAGTATCTATCCACTGCGTCTCTGACCCCATTCGGTTAAGCCACCTGGCGGAGCAATGTTGAGCATTTCATTCTCACCAGATAAGACGCGTATCGATAAAGCTAGGGGCATAGACCACTAGGTAGGTAGGCACCTACTGTTGATAGGTATTTATTTACTCGGTACCTAGCCACCTGTAGCGGCCCAACCCAACCTCCTCCATAACCCCGCCACAGCACCTGGAGGAGATGTGGCTGGCCTCAGGAATATGCGGGGTACCCAGGAGTACTTGCATGCGTATCGACAACGGCTTATCACGTTATCGTATCAATACTGAGCAATGGACATGAGGCTCCGATCAAGGAGCTCGACCGCAGCTTACAGTCTTACACAACCAAGACAACAATTGCAGTGTGCAACGCCGTCTTGTATTAGATCGTAGTCGCGATCCTGAGATCTAACTCGAGACACCACTATATGTAACAGAGTTGTTGACAGCCAAACGAGGGAACCATCTCATCCCGGCTATTCATCGACCGACTCTAGTGGCTGACTGACTGGCTGTCTATCCATGGGATGAGATACCACCTCGAAATAGCTTCATAGTATTATAGAGGAAGCCCCTCTGGACTTTAGACATGTGGTTACTCCAGAGGGGACGCCGGACGTCATCCCTGCGTTCCACATTCATAGCGTCCAGTTATCACCGCCGGCCATTATACTCCACGGCCATGTTACGGACCGCCTCGCGCCGGACCAGCGACTTCACCTCGGGCTTCACTAGCAGTTATGACCCCAACGAAGAGGGGCGAGGACCCATGTTTTCCAAGGCTTCCTTCGGCGTACCGCAGTTCTACCCCCGTGACCTCAAGAGGCGCGTCGACGAGTACGTCGTGGGCCAGGACCGCGCCAAGAAAATCATATCCTCCGTCCTATTCAACCACTACCAGGGCCTGCGGCGGCGCCAGTACCAGGAGGAACAGGAGCGCAAGCGGGAGGAGAAGCTTCTGCGGCGGGCCATTGCGCAAGAGAGGAACGCTCGGGAGAGGGAGATGCATCCCGTCGAAGGTTGGCGGAACCACCCGCCCAAATACCCGCGCTATGGCGCTGACGAGTTGACTGAAGACGAATTCCCCGGCCACAACGATTCGATACGACATATGCACCAGGCCTGGCAGCGTAACGAGAAAGACGTGGATTTCTACATACCCGATGATGAGAGCCGTCCGCCCCCTGTAAAGATCGACAAGAGTAATCTGCTGTTAATAGGCCCAACCGGCGTCGGGAAGACGTATATACTCGAGTGAGCAGTCGCCTTGCGAAATACGCACGCAACATAGGCGAGCGAGGCTGACTTCGACGAACCCAGAACCCTTAGCAAGACCATAAACGTACCCTTCACGATAAGCGACTGCAACTCGTTCACGCAAGCCGGCTACATAGGACAGGACGTCGAGACTTGCATCGAGCGTCTGCTGATCGAGGCGAACTATGACGTCAAGGCGGCCGAGCACGGCATCGTCGTGCTCGACGAGTTCGACAAGATCGCCAAGCGCGACACCATGAACGGCCGGGACGTGGGCGGCGAGGGCGTGCAGCAGGCGCTGCTGAAGCTGGTCGAGGGCACCAGGGTCACAGTCAACGTCAAGGACAGCCGGTCGTCCTCCTCGTCGCGCTCCGCGAGCCCGATAACCACGAACTACACGGGGCCCGGATCCATGGACTCCTCGATGTCGGCGGGTCAGATGCACCCGCCTTCGCCACCCGCAGGCGGCGCCAAGGTCGACCAGTACACCGTCGACACGAGCAACATCCTGTTCGTCATGTGTGGCGCGTTCGTGGGGCTCGACCGCGCGATCCTGAATCGCGTGGCGAAGCCCGCCATGGGCTTTGGGTCCGCGCTGCGCAGCCGCGACGCCTCGACCGACGCCCCGGACCTGCCGCCCGAGCTGTTCGCCCACCTCCCTCACCGAACCCCTCCAAGGCCCCCGCCAGATTCCAAAAGCACAGCTGATCCCGCCTCCTCCCCCACCTTCTCCCTCTCCCCCTCCCCCACGCCAGACACGCCCCTCGACCTCTGCACCCCCGCAGACCTCCAGGCCTTCGGTTTCATCCCCGAGCTCATCGGGCGCGTGCACAACATCGCGGCCCTCACGCCGCTCTCCGAGGCCGACCTCCTGCGCATCCTCACGGAGCCGCGCAACAGCCTCGTGGCGCAGTACACGGCGCTGTTCGAGACGTACCCGTCGCGGCTGCGGTTCACGCGCGCCTCGCTGAGGGCTATCGCGCGCCGCGCCGCGCTGTCCCGCACCGGCGCCCGCGCCCTCCGCGCCGAGGTCGAGCGCGTGCTCGCCGAGCCCGTCTTCGACGCCCCCGTCCCCCACGTCCTGGTCACCGAGGCCAGCGTCGAGGGCCGCGAGAAGGTGGGCTACTGGGGCCGCGATGGCGGAGCGGAGGTCGAGAGGAGGGTTAGGGAGGAAGACGGAGAAGATGGGGAGGGCGGGCGCGTGCCGGGGGGTGGCAAGGGAGGGAGGGAGGTTGTGGGGCGGTTGGGGGACTATCGCGAGGCGGGCCAGAGCGGGGCTTGAGTCCCCCTATCTTCCTGTGTTTCGTCTGAATGTCCGTAACGAGGCAGGAGAAAAAGACAGACGACGGGGAGGACAGAGAGGACGGCGGATAACCATGCGAAGCTGGCGATTATCGGATTGTGTCTGCGCGTCTTAGGAAGCGGGCATGCCGAAACGGCTACGAATGGAACGAGGCACGAAACATGGGGTGTATGTATAAGCGAGGGGATTTTTGTTTTGGTTATATACTTATATTATACACGGGCCCGGACCGGTGCTGGGGGGGGGCTCGGATCGGGTTGGGCTACTGGGTTGGGACCTCGGTGCAGTAGGGCGTCCGGTGTACCTGGTTCATTCAAGCACATGTCTATATTCTCATACTCGGAACAAGCCGCCCGGAAGTCGGTCGTATCTGCATTGCGGCTTTAACTCGTTTCCCGAGCGTCGTGCCATTGACTGGTAGGATGAGGTCGAGTATAAGTAGCATAGCAGCTGAATACGGGTATAGGGACGTTCTACTCGAAGAGATCGGCTCCGGCTCGTGGCAGCAACATGCGCCTTTACCATGGCCTAATTCGTCTAGTGTGTGTATGATGTATCTTTGATGATGTCTGACGGCGTCCATGGCGATACGAACTAGCTACATGTTCTTGGTATGGGGTCGCTGAACCGGAAGGGATCGCGTAGGATAGACGACGACGACATGTCCAGCTGGTTTGATGTGGTTGTGGAGGGTCGATCTATTTCAATTAGCCATGCTCGGTGATTGAGCCTATATATAACCTTGGGGGGGATGTGATATGAGATACCAATATAACGTGTCAAATTTCATGTCACATGAAGTAGGAGATCAAGTATGGGCCAAGGCGGGTGCCTCGTGTTACTCGAATGCATAGTCATCAAGGCAATGTAATAACTTCGGAAACGTCATAATGGATTCGCCTCTTGTACAGTATTTACAAAGCCGGTTCGGCTGACCACCAAGCCGGCTTTCCATCTGGTCATCCCTTCCTCGGGCCGGGATAACCGTGCAAATCAGCTTTCCTCCCCTTCCCCTCTATCGCCAGAAAAGCCGCCCCTGTTCTGGAACACCTCCTACCGATCGCATCTGCGTGGTTTTCTTTTGTACAGATCCGGAAAAGCGAGCTTCTCATACCGCCGGATCGGTGACCGATGCCCCTTGCTGTGGACTGGTTGGTTGCACCACTTTCATTCATCTCTTGGGCGACTTCGCTTGCTTTCATCTCTAACGACAAAGGAAAAAGGAACTGAGATTTTATTGATTGGATAGATACGTGGGTAGTGAGTAAGGTATCAATTGGATTAGTAGGAGTAGAACGGACGCAGAGGCGGCGGCAGCACTAGCAGTGACAGTAGCAGCAGAAACGACCCTACTGCTGGGGAGGGGATTGGACCATGCCCTTGCCCTTGTACGAGTCGGACGAGAGACCGGTGAGGGGCTCTGCGCGTTGGTTCTGTTTAAGAGTGATTCGTCAGTGACACATGCGCCTCGTATAAGGGGGGTACGGGCGGGATCTTCGGTGGGAGATCAGGTGCTCACCTTGAGGAACTCGTTGGACGCCTCCTGGTACTCCTTGGTCATGGTGCGCGGGGCGGGGCCGCCGAAGGCACGCATGGTAGCGAAGATGGCGAAGCTGAACAGGACGCCGATGGCCGTATACATGGCGACTTTTCGCGACTCATCGGGAGGGGCCTGAGCACGGGGACCATGGGGCCCGAAGGCGATCCAGTAGGCTGTCCAACATGTCAGTCAGCACCCGTGACATATGACAACTCGACTGGTTGCTGCCCATCTGAGGCATAATATCTCGTCCGAGCCCAATGCCTCCCAACGGCCTTTCAAGATAGCATCGACACGGAGTCTCCAGCTTCACCCTACTCGGGCATGCCTGAAGAAGATAACCCAGATGCGGATGCTCCCGGTGTCGTCATCGTGAACCCATTGAACCAAATGGCTACGTACCAGCCTTCTTCTCCTGCAGGGTCAACTCGGACCAGTTCTCCTTCATGCGGTCCCGCAGCGACATCCAGAGCTCGGCCTGCTCGGTGGACGGCATGCCCTCCCACCGCTTCTCGATGTTGGCGAGGGTCGGGTTGGAGATGGCGTGGGTGGAGGCGGCAGCCCTCGGGACCATGGCCGGAGCTCTCGCGGCTCTGATGCTGGATCGGAGGATCGACGTAGCGGGTGTGCGCATCATGGTGGCCGAGATGTGTAATTATGGTGGTCGAGGAGGTATAGGAAGGAGTTGGGATTTGTTTCCAATTGGGCTGCTCGCGGGCGGACTGGTTCGGGAGAACCCTGGGATGGTGGTTGTGGTGGTGTTGTTACGAGTGAGTGGGTGAGCGGATGGGCTAGTTAAAAGCTAGATGTTCGGTTTATTAGCTCGAGAGTTCTTTTTTTGTCGTGTCGTATGATAAGTGAATGAGGGACTGGGGAATATGGAGCCAATTCGTCAAATCCCTTCATTCTGGCTGGTCCGATGGGGAGGAGATCGGCTCCACTACGCACGTGATACCGAGCTGTCCCGCAGCTTAATCAAAGATCTTGAACTGCAAGATCGGAATTGCGGATGCAATGACCTCATTGGTTACCAGCGTTATTTACTAGAGACCGAACTCAATGCCTTTGCATCTGAATGCAATAGAACTCCGAGTTGAAGCTCGTCAGTGCAGACATGCGTGCATTACATCCCAAACAACTCATTTATGCCTCTTTCCATTTTCGACGAGAATTAAGCCTTAAACGTCCGCTTGGCATTTCCGTCTGATATCGTATAGTGCAGTTACGGATCAATTTTGAACACCTAAAAATAGTATTCAACATTTATCAATGCACTGACACATAGGACCTACTATGACCCCAAGACCTGGTAAAACATCGACTGATTCCGTGGTGTTGGCGTGTGAATGGCTGGTGGCTGTAGAACGAACTCGGGGGTACGCGGTCTTATATGTTGGCATCCACCCCTCAAAGTAGCAAAGGTCACATAATTCCGCTTAAGCATCTGTCTGAATGCTCAGCTCGAGTTGCCGGCTACCGGAACGCAGGGAGTACATAAGAGAATTGGTTGCCGTCAGCATGAATGTGACTGGAAGGGACAGATATCGGTTCAAGGTTCCTGGTTCAACCATCGCTATCACTACGCTGGAAGGTCGCGAGCTGTCATAGAGGAGGCCAGACAGTCATGAGCACTTTCTCTCGTTATGGCACTTGTGGTGCTTGATGCGTTTCCCCGGCTACCGCTTTCCAAGACGGGGCTCCAGCTTGCTGACGAGGACGGACCTCTGCCATGCCGCGAATAGTCCAGACAGTGGGCAAGCCACCCTGTCGTGAGCGACTACGTTTTATTGGATGAGTCGCTTCTTATATGTTGTGGCTGTGCTGGCTGGATATTTTGAAGCTTCTGCTCATCCTTGGTCTGTGACTTCTGGAGCTCTTCCTGTCGCTCCTTTAAGACAGGACCGAATGCATAGTATCCTTTGCACACGTTAATTATAGATCGGGAAATAAACATGACTTGCTGAAGATATACCATTCAAAACTCCGAACATTACTGCGAGACCAAGGGGAATCGCATTACGGAATGAGCTCATGATGTCTGTTGGCTTTGATTCAAGGTAATATCGAGATGCATACAAAAATCTAGGATAATCGATGTGGTGCAACCTTTTAGGGTGCAGTACTGGATACATGCATATGTGCCGTTAAATCTGTTATGCATACACGCGATACCACTTTATGGGCGGGTCTGACCGACCCCACCAGACGCGTCTTGCTCCCGGTTCCGACGCGTCTTCCGGCCACGTCCTAGCGCACTTTAACGACTTTGGATAAGTTGCCACAAACGATATGACTCGATTTTAATGTCGATAATCTCTGAAAGCAATGCATAACAAGCTCAATGGCGAAATGGAAGGAGCTTGGAGAGGTTCCAGATTCGGACGACGAAAGCGCACTTGACAGCCAGGGATCACAGCAAGAACTCCCGCTGCCGGACCCGAACCTGAGCGACCATGATACTACAGATGATCCTCACGAGGCTGACGGCTTGGTCAGTCAAGATCGAGATGTTTGGGATATACCGCCATCATCACCACACCCCGATCAAGTGAAAGATGTACCTGCTGAGAGTGCAAATCGTGAGCCACCGTCTACCTCTACACCACCTAGTCGCCATTCATCTCTAGTACAACTACCAGTTGAAATCGATGCCGTTCCCACTGCTTCTCCACAAACTCAGGATCCCGTGGAGCAGACTGCCGGGGTCGAGAATGAGCCGAATTCTGCTCATAGGGCAGACCATGCCAACCAATTCGTTGACTCGGTATTCGAAGTAGTTGACGTACCGGCCGAGGACCGTGAAGTAGTCCCGGAAGGTGCGCCATACAGCCGCTCTCTGAGACCTCGCAAGCCCATTCAGGAGCATCCGTACCTCCTAGAAAGCGCCCAGTACAGTAAAGTCCTAAAATCGCATGGCATTCGGCCTGTGAAGGTGCGCATCGAAGAGGCAGCCAGGAGAAGACGAGAGGAGGATTCGCAAGAGCAGGACTACGAGGATGATAGTCAGTTAACTGCCAAGGACCCAAGTGTCGAGGAATCTGGGGAAAGCCAGGTATTCGATCAGCCTGATCCGTTCGACGATCTTGATGAGCTGGCATTGTCACCGCCGAGGAGGCCATCTCTGTCCCCGCCCGAGGATATCCGAATTGGCGATCCGATTCGCAGTTCGCAGGCCGATGAAGAGGAGTTCCCCGATCCCGCTGATGTTGCCAAATGGAAAGCACTGGGCACCCAGCGGAGCAATAGCAAGCGACACACCTCGCCCAAGATGTCCGCAAAAAGAAAAGTTCTCAAGCGCCGCACCCCTGACAGGTCCGCAAACGCAGTGTCACCTCTGCCATGGCGCATCGACGTTTTCGATGTACCTCCATCACCTCCTCAAACAAGCCCTGCACTCTTTTTAGCCACACCGATGACAAATCCTGCTGGCCAGGGATCTGCTGCGGCTCTCACACCAAAACCTAGTAGCGTGTTCTCACCACGGAATCAAAGCCCCGCCTCAGCCAACCAGAATTCCCGCCTCATAGATCTCACTATGCAAGATGGTCATGGTAGTGAGTCAGATGAATGTGATGAAGTTCCAGGTAATAGTCCCGAGGATGAAGCGGATGTTTTGCTGCGGAATTCGAGGAGGATCCGTGGTGTTCTCCCCGCGTCCTGGCTCCGACTAGATCAGCAAACTATGCGCTTACCGCCGAAAAAGGCCAATACACGGCGGAGCATTGAGCGGTCCCCCGAGGAATCTCACAGAAAAGGCGTAGCTCAACGTCGACAGGTCTCGCCGAAACCCAACATCGACAGCCCTTTCTTTTTCAATGACTCTGACTCCGATAATGACGAGACGAATTTACGACTGGATGAAACTAATGATTTTGTTAATAATGGCACATTTCCTATCTTTGAAGATGATGCAGGATCCGTTGTCGAGGAGGACCACATTGACAGGATGCTTCCAGGAGGCAAGAGGACCAGCAGCAGAGCAGACGGTCAAGAGCGCCCCAGGAAGAAGAGGAAAGGTGAACAGTCGACTTTCAAGGGGCAAGCACGTCAGCGAAAGCGACAACAACGGATCACGGGACTTCTCGATCGAACAAAGAGTACATCTTCTACGGGTCATAACAGGAAAGATGGCCATACTTCAGCAAGTCATACGAAGAAAAGCACCAAAACCCGAATCAGGCCTTCTACACCCCCGATGCTCAGTATTCTGGACGTTGCTGAGCGCGATGCGCCCGCCTTCATACGCATAGCTGCTCGGGCTGCTCGTCAGAGACCAGACAAGGGGCGGTCTAGTCCGAGCAGGAAACGTATCTCTCTAGGTACTCGTCAGGATCATGTTGAAGTGACAGGAGTTCTAAGGGATTGGAGAAAAGGGAAAATCCGGCCTAGACTCTCTGTCAACAACGTCGATATGCAACACCACGCAGATGACCCACCTGTATTGCAACCTGTGTCGCATAACCCTGTTGTCCAGCCCCCGCGCCGTCCTGGAAAGCCGCGAGTCCGTAGGGTCATACCATCTAGTCGCTTCTCACGACCAGTACGGTTGGCTAAACAGTCCAGTATGGACGAGTTCCTCTCTGTTGAACCAGAAACAGCTCCCAAGCCAACTGACCCTGAAAAGGCTGAACCACAATATTCAAGGCAGTCTACTTTCGATCGACCTCGGAACTTGGAGTCAACTTTGAGGCCTGCACAGCTCGAAACAGCAGGAGAGAATGTTAGCCGGTATGCATTTACGACGCGAAAGAAGGCACTGGATGCCCTGTATCGGAAGTCCCCCAAGACTCTCTCGGCTCCTGTAAATCTCCGTCTCGACAGAATATTGGAAAGGAATGCCCCTGCCAGCGATACGCACCAGGGGACGAAGGACGTGCCTGCTGACGAGGCCCCCGAGGTCGCTGCGTCTGTTACAAGGAGGAGACTCAAGTCTAGGAAACACTTGAGACCACAACGGCTGGACACGTCTGCTCCGCAGTATGCCCATGCAAATGACCCCCTTCCCCGAGAAGCAAGTCCCACCGCCGATGTCGTTGGTGTCACCGACGACAATACCAAGTTGCTCGGACTTGGACCTTTCGGTACGCACTATACGCAGCATTTCGAAGTATTCCCACTGGACCCAGGTGTGTTCTTTCATGAGAGCACACTATTGGGAAGCGGCCGGCTAGCGAAGGCAGTGGAAAGCTCACTTGACGGCCTGAACCACAGGCATGGGCGTAGCATATTTGTGCTGGACGAGAAGAACTTGCAATGGGGCCCGTGGGATGCTCAAACTTCGTCAGAACTCGGCATTCTGTGTGACTGTATCGTGGATCGCCTTAGCTCGGAGGATAACCCAGGGGACCTTCCTAGAAGTGCAGGTCGGGCAGCTCTCTTCATCTTAGAGTATCTACAAGATTCGTTAAGTTTTCCAGACCCACCGAGCCAGAGAGCTTTCGCGCACCGAGCGTTGGAGGTCCTGCAAAGCTATTCGCAACGCTTAGAAGCGCTACCTGCAATTTCCAATCAGGCATCGAATGTCCTGACGCAGGTTTTGGGCTACTGTGTCCTCACTGTATTCCAAGTTCTACGGATTTGTCGGAAGCTCGACATGATGTCGGAGTGCTTCAAGCTTGAAGAGTTGCTGAAGAATGTCGCCAAACACACATGTAAGAGACTCCTTCAGACCGGTCTTACAGATATCCGACTTCTTTTTGATAATCTGCAACGGATGTCGTACCGCGAAAGGGGCATCCGTGACGACCAGCAGTCAGCCGTCTGCTGGGTTGTTATCATCCGAGTACTTGAAGAAGCTCGAATCCCAAGATCAGGATTCTGGGATGTTCTGTCTCCCGTCATGTTGAAGGCTGACGCAAGCTCAATTGTGGACGCGCATGATTTTGAACGTTTTTGGTCTAACCTATTCACGCTCCTTCCTCTCGGCGAATTCGACAATAGCGGCCTGCTGGTGCCGGGGATGCGCCATACTATGCCTCTAGAAGGGTGGTGGCTGCCACAAAAGCTGTTAGGCCGCATCTTTCAACTATATAAGAACAACACTCGACAGTCTCCGAGCTTTAACGATTATTGCCGTGGCCTCGTGAGTCGCTGTCACTACTTGGTGGAACATTGGGGATGGCGGAAATGCAATGGGTTAATAGGGACTATCTTCGACTTCTTCGCATCCCACGATCTGTCCCATTTGCGGAACGAAGAGGTGTATAGGTCCCCCCAGTTTCTAGAGGACCTTGCGGCTTCCCCCTCGCTTGCTATCCTACCCGAGGACCGTTGCTTTCACATATTCCTAAAGCTTCTAGCGTTGTCCATTCGACGTCTGCGGAAATTTGGATTGGTCAAGGACGCTAGAAACCTAGTGGCCCGAGTGTTACCTAACCACGATCGACAGTATGTCAAGGAGGAGGACATGCATGAGACCGAATTAGCGGCTCTTCGGAACCACCACGACCTGCTCTGCACTCTCTTCTGGGCCGCGCCGCCGGACCTTCGGCCGTCTATTCAGCTTATTGAAAAACTCGTCGTACCGGGTAGTTCTCACAAGGAGGCATGCCTAGTCAATCTGAGAGCGTGGAATCAACTGGCACGATTCATCGTCTCGTCAGGAGAGGACATCTCAGCATACAAGCCTTTCGCGGATTGGCAAAAGACCGTCTTCAAACAGGTTCTGGATCAATACTCGTCGGCAGAGTCTGATATACAGCAACAATTCCTGAGGATGTCGAAAGATGCTTCTGGAGCCATCAGTCAAGATTTAATGAATTCGGTGATCAAGGCGAACAAGAGAGCGTCATTGGACGTGCTTCATTTCTCCATGAAGACTGTTCTGGACGTCATGCGCCATACTCCCACACTCGCCGCCACGTCCTTCGTCGTCCGCCATTGTGGGTAACCCACACCCTGTGACATTAAGTAACATGCTGACCCTTCCAGACCACTTGGATCAGATCTTTACCCGCTTTTCTTCCACATCACCCGACTTCGATTGGAGTACTCTACGGGCTGGCGTGGATATAATAGACTACTATACAAGACGTATCGAGGAGTTCTTGTGTCGACAGCCCGAACAGTTAGATAGCGAGACTTCTTGGCATGGGGAAGATGCCATCCTGGTAAGTCATAATCCCAGTCTTATTCTATGTCTACCATACTCATATCCGTCCAGCTTCTTGATCGTGACCTGTCTGCGCCGTTCTTGTCCATGGTACGCGCAATTATCCGAACAGACTTCGCGCAAAACAGCCGTGGCGCAGCCCTCGATCGGATCGTGTGTCTTGAGGAAGCTGTTTCGGTCGCTGGTCGTGTTGCCGCGCGGTTAGTCCATGCCAGGCTTGCGGTGAGTCTACCTGATCGTAATACATCCAGTCTCCAAGCTAACAGATCAGCGCATAACCCAATTCTTCTCTCCTGGAAAGTTTCGTGTATTTGAAGGCATACCAAAAGGCATTACCGGACCCTCACGGAAATTCCTGCCCCTATTTCTAGCGTCGCTGGTCCACAAACGGGTGCTCGACTTTAAGGTGAGAAGATCGTACCTGACTATGGAGTGGACTGTGCTTACATGATCGAAGGATCTCGGCGTCACGACCCTTGAACTCTTCCTCTGTGCGATTACAAAACCTTTCCAATACACAGGTTATGAGAACCGGCTTGCCGAAGCAATGAAACGCCAGGACGATCTATATCTGACCGATGCATTCATTGACGTTGGAGAGAGTCCCGATTACAATTCAAATCGGGACCTGTTTAGTCGTGAGTGACACTCGACTAGCAGAATGTGCGTAACTAACGTCTGCCTTCAGATATTATTTCGAAGATGCGCAAGTCACTACGATTTGCAGAGGCAGGCCAAAAACCGCAATTGCAGGCCCAGTTTGCCAAAGCTTTAAGGGCTGTAATGGAACAGATTAAACAGGACTTGAAACTGATGATAGCAAGCCCACCCGAACACAGCAACTACATCGACTTTGTCCGGAATATCGTTGCGCTCATCAGATCTCACGATATCTGTCCGGTGGATCCATACTTCTACCAAATCAGCCCAGAGTACTCGCCTTCGAGGCAGGATCCGCGACTTCAGACCGCAGGGATCCTTGCATGTGGCCTCAAGCTAGAAGAGGGTAATCCGCATGCCGCATCCAGTCTGTTCTACCTCCTATGGCCCAACTTCACAACGGCTCTCGCTAACGGGAAGCTCGCGGATGAACGCGCCATCCTCGAACAGGGCATGCGGCATCCGCACGTCTTCTCATTCATGTTGGGCAAGATGTTCCCCGCCATTGTCTGGACCGCGGCTCGCAGACCCGAGGGCTGGGTGCTGATGGAGACTTACGTTGGCGCTTTGGAGAGATGGATGGCCGGGCCCGCCGTCCACATGGAGATTGCTGAGGAGAACATGGGCAATGTCCTGCCGCTGCTCAAGTCGGCCGACGCTAGCGTGCGACATCTGAATGGGTTGGATATCACGGATCTGCGCCCAGAACACATCTATAGCCTCATCAACGTCCTCAAGCTTCTTAATCTCCTCGCGCCATCTATAAGCGCGTATCTCACCAATGACCCGGCCTCACTAACCGCAGGGGAGATCACAAAGACAATCGACGCCCTCACGACCTTCACCGGTGCAGCCGGATCCTACGTCTCCGGGCTCCTCGACGGGAGACCGCAACCTCGTGCTGAAACTACCGCAGCCGCAGATCCGCCTGAGCACCAGCGGTCCTTCACCCTCGACCCGGCCCAGCTGTTCGAGGGCATCATACAGTGGCCGTCGCATAACCAACAACCCAATAGTCCTGACACTGAACTCATCAACAACTTCTCCGCATATATGGTCCACGACATTGACAATACTTGGGCCGTTGTAACTTCCCCGTCGCCTAATATTAACAGTGGTCCGACCATGGCCGCACTTACGGTCAGGGGCCCCGCGAGGCCGTCGGCTACGCAGTCCGGACAGGGAGCGGGCACGCTGGTCCCCGGGTGGGGCGCGGTGACCCTTGCGAAGCAGCTGCGGGAGCAGGCGCGGAGGTGGAATTCGACGTGGGCACTTGTTGATGGTGCTGGTGAGATGGCTGATATGGGGTCGTCTGGGGGTGGCAGATGGGAGGAGCGATGTGCCGCTCTGGATGATTGTTTGTTTTAGAGCCTTGGTGGTAGGGTGAGTCCAGCGTAAGGGTCTGTACCCGGTGTGCGTGTGTTTGTATATGTCTATAAGGGCGCTTGGGCTTGATGAGCGTTGCGTTTGGGATCCGAGCCAAGGTACATCGCGTCGCATTGTTTACTTAAATAAATGAAGGCCACGGATGGGCAGCTTCTTGGGTAACTGCGCCCTATGTTGAGTAATAAACTTGCTTCGCATGCGGTCCCCTACTGCAGCTTCCAAATTCCTTGATACTTGTGTAGCCACAGACCATCTACCTAGTAATTAGACATTAAACATGTGTACTCCTTGAAGTAACTGCTGATGCTCTGGCCCGGCTCGGATGCCTCGTCATAACTAATTCAAATCCTCGTGTGCTAGCCATACACCTTGATACCTCGGGCTGAATTGCGAAGACCGCTTGGGGCGCACAGTCACCCCTGAATCCGACACACGGTCTAGTATTCTTGCCATGTCATGATATCCGGACACAAAAGATATCACTGTAACGGCAGGCAACGGTAGCTAGGACTCAAGTTACTGGACTTCCGGGTTTCGACCTACTCGACTGCAGGAAAGGGCTTACACATAATGACGCCTGGACAGAAGAAAATGCAATGAAGCGATTGGTGAGGGTAAGTAGGAGGCAATTATGTTGGGCTTCAGAGTTTCCACTTGCAGAACTGTAAGAGGAGGCTTATACTGAAAGTCAGTGGCACCTAGGCCGTCCTTACGTGGAGTCTAATGTAAAGCGTGATTTTCCACCAGTGTGGGTAAGTCGACACAAAGTCTATGGACGGACGGGAGGCCCGGGCGATCTGTGCAAGTCAACATCGATCCTCCCAAAGTGCGATATCGTAAAGAGCCTGGAACTCGATTTACCTAGCAACGAAGACGCAGGCATTTCCTGGCCACCTGGACGCCTGCGGCTCGCTATCATCCTGGTTAATGTCAGGGATAAGGGGGTGCACAGCGTGAAGGGCAGGAAGAAGCAGTCTCGTAGGTAGTAGCATATAGATTGGACCAGTAACGCCTGCTTCCTCCAATGTAGATTGGAGGAAACGGCCCTATATATATACCTACAACCCCCGTATAGCCCCTTTCTAGAAGATTCGACTTTAGCACGTGACAGTTAAGACGGACCTGAGCCGACCCGGTCCTCTCTTCGCTACGCCATCATGCCGAGGCTTGTTTCTGGCCGTCGTCATCTTTCTTGTTCTTGTAAATGGGGTGAAATCGCGCGGGCTCCAGCGATCGGTAGTGAGGCTGGGGGTCCCCGCAGTACGGCCGGGGAGGGATGGCCACGGTGACGGACTCCAGAGCCTCCACGTTGCCTAGCTTACTCCCCAACTTGCGGGCGGAGATCACCAGGTCGCAACCAGAGGTTTGCAGGTGGTGCAATTCACTGTTCCGGAGCGGGCAGATGAGCTGGGGGCCGCGCTTGCAGAATTCCTTGGTCTGATAGTCATGGGACAGGTTGGCGGACACCGTGACATTGCGGATGCGGCTGGTGTCGCCGCCGCCGAACTCCGTGTAGCACATCTCGGTGTAGCAGCCCTTCACCACGAAGTTGTCGTACTTGCTCATGATGAATAACCGTAGATTGGCATCCTTGACGATGTGGAATGATATGTTCTAGAGCTTCAGAGCCACCACGGAGGGGCTAGTCCGCTATTGGAGTCCGCAGGATGCACAGAGAAAATGGAGAAGGAGGACAAGCAATTACACAAACCACATCTTTGCACACTTTCCCTCATCCCATGCCTGCCCTGCCATAATCCCATGAATGTAGCATTCGCCAACAAGATGCCACTTTTCCTGGGAGTCCTTCGCTTCCCTGGCTACCAGGGGCACTCTAGCTCCTTTGAAGAGCCCCACCGCATCCCCACGCCGGGCAGCTACAGGCGCAAGCCCGATGTATCTTTTTGATGTGCGAATAAGTCGCCGATTCCGGACCAAGGTATGATTGGGATTCGACGTAAAATCCCCAATCCGCAGCATACCTGAATAGTCACGCATTGTCACCATCCCTCGAACGAAGAGCACAACGAGGTTGTATGGAGCTAGGAGCAATATCCATGGCCACGCTGGCAACCCCCACTGTTTAATTAAGTTCTCTTGGGTAACATGGCCACCGAGAAGAGTCTGCCAGTACGGATCCAGGGTATTATTATCTCTGTCAACATAGCTGGGTTTTTGAACGAGCGTTGGTAATTGCTTCTCATTCCAAACAGCGCTGTAGAAACTCTACCATGGCTTTCATGCGCTCTTTGTATTGCTTGTATCGTTGGAGTTTGGGATTTGATTGGTTAATTTTTAGCGCTATGGAGCAGAACTTTAAGTGATTTAAAAAACGAGCTAGCAGAGAGGCCTGAGCCAGCCGGGGTAAGCTCTAGGCTTTGAAACAAGGAGAGGGAGCTCCGCATTATCGGTCAACCTCGGCGAAGCTTGAGCGTGACGCTCGAACCACCACTTACTTTCAGCCTCGTCCAATCCCCTACGCACCACCCCCACCCATGTGGGGCGTTTGAACATTGGCGTCAAGTTCGATCATGTCCCTCTCGACCCTGAGAAAAACCTTCAGCCTCGTCGCAAAGCCATGCATTCGCCTGCTCACCCCGAGCGCCAACTCTACGAATGCATACCAAATGGCTCCGTGCCTTTCGCACAGCGCCATTATATGCGCCGAGACCGTGGCGCATAACGACAGCAGCCACTCGTCGGAATTTCCACGCTTCGGCCGCGCTCAAGACTACAGTTAGCCCAGACAGCAACACCGACAATGACAATACGAAGGACGAAAGTAATACTAAACCCGACAAAGAAGATGGGGTTGTTGAAGAACCAAACACCAGGGAAGACGAGGACATATTTGGGGAGAAGACTAGCACCACCAATGGAGAGAATACGGCCGGGACCAACGGAGAAAATCAGGGCCGTAAGAGGCGTAATGGTGCTAGTAATGGCCCCTTTAGGCCGCGGACGCTGCGGACTCGCACCCCTGAGGAACTTTCACCTGTCCAACTTCCCAAGGATTTCGACGTTACGTCCGTCTGCCGTTTGGAGTATGCTCAACAGGCACACGAGACGGTTGTGAGGGTGTTCAAGGAACTTGTCGGGCACCCGGAATGGTCACACGCCATTTCGAGCCTGTTCGAGCGACATCACGGAGCCATCCGAGAAAGGCTTAAGTATGACTCCAGCATGCATAAGGATATAGATTCTCTGATTGCCGCTGCTTATTGGCATACTGCGAATCTTATCCATGGGACTGGGGGAGCCGAAGCCGCGGCCAGGTTTCTCGAATCACACCCGGCCCCGTGTTCTACTAGCCTCCTGAGGTCCCCATCCATTCACAGACTCGCCGAGGACGTCTCCCCACGTCTAAAAGTTGACCTCAATGGGGCTATGGAGACGGCTTGGGAGCGGAACATACGGGAAACCGCCTTTGCAGGTTTGCATCCGCTTTTTCTGGAGGAGGTGATTGCGTCCCTGAAAGCCGAATTTGCTCTTTACCCCCCGAAAAATGTGAAAGTTTCAGATCTGCAGCGTCCTATCACTGTCATAAACGCGACCTACTATACCGGTTTCAGCGTAGCCCGAGTGCTCGTGCGGCATGTTGCTGCCGCTCTGAATGCCGATGTACTTCATTTGAGAGCACAGGATATAGCTCGGATGGTTTCGACTTACCTGGGCCAAGATGTGATCCGCGCTCCTAGCCCAATCTCCCGCCTGGGATACAAAGCGGCTGAGAACAGCGGGCGGTCCTTGCCAGGTAATCTCGACGACGTGAACGATGAGGACAATATTTATGTACCCTATAGTCAAGTCCTGCGAAACGATATGCTCCGCAAACAGAACAAGAGCAGGGTCATGACGATGGATGAGTTCTTGAATGGGGCGAATCGAGCGAAGCCTGATGAGCTCTGGGAAGAGCTCAAGATAAATTCGGTTTTAGATGAGCTCGTGCACGCTGCTGACTCCGACGCCCCGGAGCAGCGGCCTCTGCTCGTTCACATAGATGATTACAATGCTATTAACTTGGATTTAGAGGCCGGTTCTAGTATCATTGGCAAGATTCGAAGAGTCGTTGATGGTTTATGGGTGGAAGGACGCAAGATAGCTTTAGTGGGCACCTGCTCTTCCAAGGATGCCCCCAAGGCTTACCTTGACGGGCTCAGAGAAATAGCATTATCGGAACGTCTGATCAACCTTTACATCGACGCCACTCTCACCTCACAAGCCGAACAAGAGACGTTGAAAGAACTGGAAGAATGGGATTATCTTAACGAGAACGAGAGGAACATCATGGCCGTGTTCACGGCAATGACCGAGCCCAATCCGGAGTCCGCAACAATGCCACGGGCCGGAGCTCTGGGCCTGGGGCCACCGCTTTCTGGACCTGAGGTGGCCAGCGACCTCCCGGAATCATGGGCACAGCACGTCTTACCTCTTACAGAAACCTTCAGAATGGCTACAACCATGATCGGCCTCCGTGAGTTGGGTATATCAAACGGGACACCTATGAGAGAAGCCGCGATCAAGCTCAAGATGATCGACGAAACGAAAGAGCGGTTAAGCCGAGGCCGGAAAGACGGCGAGGACCAACCGAAGATGCCTCGAGGGCTCCTTTCGGATCTGCGGAAGAAAGACAGCGAGGGGAGTCACGAAGAGCAACTACTGTCCGGCCTCGTGAACGCCAAGGATATCCGCACGACATTCGACAACGTCCACGCTCCGAAGGAAACCATCGAGTCAGTGCGGATGCTGACTACGCTCTCCCTGCTCCGGCCCGAAGCCTTCTCGTATGGTGTCCTGGCTACGGAGCGGATCCCGGGCTGTCTGCTGTACGGCCCGCCAGGTACCGGCAAGACGTTACTGGCCAAGGCTGTTGCCAAGGAGTCGGGTGCCAATATGATCGAGGTGAGCGCCGCGACCATCAATAACATGTACGTCGGCGAGAGCGAGAAGACGGTGCGCGCGCTGTTCCGGCTCGCCAAGAAGAAGGAGCCGCTCGTCATCTTCATTGACGAGGCGGACGCCCTGCTAGGCGCTCGCGGCCAGTTCCGCGACCGGACCGGGAGTCGGGAGGTCATCAACCAGTTCCTGAGAGAGTGGGACGGCATGGACAAGACCAAGGCCTTCATCATGGTCGCGACGAACCGCCCCTTCGACCTGGATGAGGCGGTCCTCAGGCGGCTGCCGAGGAAGCTGCTCATCGACCTCCCCAGGGAGAAGGATCGCGCCGAGATCCTCAAGATCCACCTCCGGGACGAAGAGCTCCACGAAAGCGTCGACCTCGATGACCTCGCGCGCCGCACGCCGCTGTACTCGGGGTCCGACCTCAAGAACGTGTGCGTGGCGGCTGCCATGGCCGCCGTCAAGGAGGAGCTCCTCGCGAATCCCGACGGCGCCAGTGACGTAGAGACCGAAAAGCCACACAGGAAGCGCGTTCTCCAGCCGAGACACTTCGACGCCGCGCTCAAGGAGATCGGCGCCAGCGTCAGCGAGGACATGCAGACGCTGACGGCCATCCGGCGCTTCGACGAACGGTACGGCGACGCGGCGGGCCGCAAGAAGAGGCGGGGCATGGGCTTCGAGGTCGTCCCGGAACTTAGGGACACGGAGAGCGCGAGGGTCAGGAGCTTGCCGGCCGCCGAAGGCTGATTGATGCCACTACTTCACCTACCTCAGGGGTGAGAGGGTAGGCGGCCGCTTGGTTTCGTGTACATATTATTACGCCCTTTTGCGTTCCATGGGGCTGCCGTGAGTATGCGCGTCTGGATAGCGTTTTGTACATTATAGCATGTGGGCAATGCATACGATGATGGGTCCGTCAGTATAGATCGGAGTGTTTTGTTGCCCTATATCTTTCATTACATGGATTTCAAGGCTTATTGTAGTGTCATTCTACGTCAGACCCATAGCTATTGGTCGTGTACGGGAGATAGATCTACGCAACCATCCTATCATGCCCGATTCGAAGGCCAGTAGCGCTTTGTGTTCTCTCCTAAACGAATCAGAGCGTGACATCGACGTCCGCATAGCCTCGGTGGGTTTTTCGGTAGCGAACTTATGCTCGCTACCATTTCTGGGCGTTTGAGGCTGCAGCAATATTCACTAGACTACGTTGGTTACTGTGGACTGAGCTCTGTGTGCTATGCGGGAAAATCCTTCCCCCACTGGTCACCCTTTTTCTGTTGCCTCCTACACGTTAGTAGGGTGGTAAGTTCGAAACTCCAGTGACCCCTCCACTCTCCACCCCCTTACTCTACGGTAGTGGTTTCGAGTGATTAGAAAGTGGCATGAACAGCACATCTATACGCTGAACCCTAGTTCCGCTAGGACTCGGAGAATAGAGGGGTACGACTGCGCAGCAAAAGGCCAGGGGCGGGCAATCTGTCCTTTGGTTTAGGCAAGGACGGGTGATTCTCTGTGCTTGGGACGAGCAAATGCCCCGGCCTTGTCCTCTTAGCTTTGATAGCCTCGCTAAGTGGTTCCTTCGAAAACAGGCAAGGGTTTGAGGCTCGAAGTTACGTCGTCAAGAAGCTGGTCATGTTGTCCAGCAGATGGCCGATGACGACACCGCCACAGGTCCCAGGGGTGAAGAGAGCAAGGTAAAGACTGTGTTAAATCTGGGCCAACCAAATCTTCCTGGAGGTCTTGGCTTGTAGCCTGCTTGCAATCACAAACAAGCCGGGCGAACATATGGCGTCAGTCGATCTATCAGATACAGACACGGCATGACGAATGCCGCTTCTTTCATGCAGCACCTTCCACCCTATTTGCCTATGTACCCCTCGATGTACCTTCTGCAACAAAGCGGCGTTCCAATCCCCAGTGATGAGAAATACACGGCCTCCCCCCCTCTCTGTCACCACTGCTTCCAGCAGCCTTCTGTCCCCAGCAACACGCGCAAACTCGATCTCAACGTCTACCTCAGCAAATCACAAGCCGCTACAGACCGCTCCCGGCTTCAAGCACGACCTCCTCGCCAAGATGTCAGACTACCTCGAGCACTTCGACATTGACGCCTACATCGCCGATACCCACGTGGAGCCTTTTGACTTTGACTTCCTCAATGACCAGCCTCCCACCACCCATGGGGGCTATGACCCCTCTACTTCTGACCTACCTGACGCTAATGCAGCCACCACAGATTCGTGAGGCTTTTTTTTTTACCGCCTGCTAACAAAAAGGGTGTCAGCCGTCACACTTGTCATGCTGGTGCGGTTGTTGCGATCGGTACTTGGTAAGCATTCAAGCACACACCTTCATCGGCCAAACCTGTTATTAATGGCAGTCTAGGAGCTCCAACATTATACAGCAATTGCCCACCGAGTCCTTGCCTAAGGACGATACGGACACTGAGCCCAGAAATACCGCAAAACCCCAGGCCATCTCTGAACACCGCTGCCGGGAGTGTCAAGAATCGTTCATATTATCCTGCGATCTCGAGCGACACGCCCGAGCTACACTTCACGCGGCATTTGTCTGCAGTATTTCCGGTTGCGGTCGCGGTTTCAAATCGTATAGGCAACTGGAATCCCACGAATCTACTCTCCATGTCGCAGGCCATCAAGAGTGGGAGGGACCTGTCCCGTTTTCATGCTTTGAGTACAACGCGGCATTCAGAAATCAGACGCAACTACAGAACCACGGCAATAGCCACCGACATAGTCCACTTGCCTGTATATGTGGCATCAAATTTGCTCGTCTTGATGTCTTGAAACGGCACATCAGAAATTTCAACAAGGACACCCCGAAATTTCCTTGCACGTACTGCAAACGTCATCGAGGCAAAGCCGGCCTTTGCAGAAGGAATCATCTCGTCCAGCATCTGGAACGCTACCACAAGCTCGATCCGGAGGAGATCGAGAGAGTATGCCCAAAGCAGACCCTCAAGAGAGAATGCGAGATCCTTGTCTGCCCTCGCCAGGGATGTGACGCTCACCGTGACGATGTCTTTCGTTCTCTTCCTTTGCCTCAACAGCTTCAGCACAAACCATTCAAAAGCCGAGGCGAGTATGGCAAGCACATGAAGGAAGTCCACAAGGAGACGCCATTTCCCTGCACTGTGGCTGAGTGCGATAGGGTTGGCGCAAGGGGTTATATGCGCGAGAAGGACCTTATGAAGCATCTTGTAGACAAACATCCGAACGCACCTCAGTATGAGGTGAAAGTTCGCGAAGAAAGTCGCCACTATTGCCCGATCGCTGGCTGTGGCAGAAGTTACGCTACAGTCGGAGATCTCAGATGGCACGAGTATTCCAAACATTGGAGTGTAGAGGAACGACGTGTGCTTGGTGGTCGTTGCCATAAGGGGAGAGACGAGGGGAAGCATGAGCATCTAGACAATACACGGGTGGTGTTGGAGGACCTTTTCAAAGTACACAGCTTGGTATTGGCTTTGTCGTTCACTCATTCGATCCAGATTGTTGTTTCCTCTGCTCACGATCGTTTTGTTGAACCAACAACTATGTCAATCTATATTCTTTGCACAAGAGCTGATTCCCCTGAAATTTTACATCTTCAACAATAGCCTAAAGGTTCAATCCAGTTATTTTTCTGTCCCCGTAAATTCATGTTTTTCACGGGTTCATGTACCTCGCCCTTTAAGATACTTGAATGACGAATCTCCTCTCTAAGCTAGCATCCTCCGTGGTGGATTTGGTCAAGACGCCGAGGTGGTAAAGCGTTAATACAGTTTCTCACAACAACTTAATAGGAGGCTGGTTACATACCTCCACCACTCAAATGCGGTTCAGAGACCGTTTCCCCACTCCATAAAGTCTACGAGCTCGTGATTACTGCTTGTCTCCTTCAAACTCAGGTCTCCAGGTGAGTGCTGGAGCAATACGACGACGGCCACGGATCTTGCCGGCTCCGGTTGCTACCGCTTTCGTGTTGGCTTGCTTCTCATAGGTCCTTCCGCGTCTCTCCGAAAAGCTTCCACCCAATTTTCATCCCGATTGCATAGCACGTACATTCCATGTATTTTAGGGGAGTTCAAGAAGTCCACTAAGCCACAACCAGCAGTTGGACTCCAGAGGTGTCAATGCCTATTCGTCAAGCGCGTGTTCTGCCGTGTTTCTCATCCAATAACACCACCCCCGTTCCTTGCCTACTCGTTATCAATAATGTAACGACCATGGACAGGTGCAACCAAGTGCCTAAGTTCAGTTCCGGCAATGATTCTACGGCCGAAAACCCCGGCAGCCTATCTCCTATTGACTGGACATATGTTGGCTAGCATGATCTCATACGGGGGGCATGCTTCCAGCCAACCCCCATTCCGATACTTAGCCGTCCCGTGTTGGCATCAGCAACAGAAATCAACTCAAAGCGCGCCAAAGGAGATCCTCACCGATCTTCCGGCTGTACCTGCGGTATCAGATCCATTAGGCTGGTGCCGCTTATCGACACGTAAGCAACAAGTCCAGCGATGTGCCGCAGTGCCATTTGTCTATTGGTACTTCAACCAGGACAGCAGCGCCCTCCGTCGTTACGACCACCTAGTCCAGTACATGAGATGCTACCATAAGATTGGGACTGTTGAAGCGGTGGTGGAGAAACTCCTCAATTGTCACCATACTACGTCTATGACCAGCATCGCACCCCTACCGTTGGTGGCGCCGCTATGGCGGGTAATGCTGCTCCGCAGGCGGAGGTATCCTCCCTTTCTCTCTATCACTGGATGCATCAGGAAAGATCGCCGTTTAAGCGTTGATATAGGGAGCACGTAATTACCTGTCAATCGTGATTCGACACCGAGGTTGTCTTAGACAAAGAAGATCGCTATATAGTCGCCCACGACTGATTACGCCACAAAGTACTTAGAATCCTATTTCTGGTCGCTGTGAAACAGTAAACCAGTCGAAATGGATATCGTAGTGGAAAATTCAGATGTGATTCCGGATTCCCAGCAGCAGCTCAACCTAGAAGCCTCTCCTATGCCCTTATTCTTCGCAAGGAACTGCCTCTGGAGAATTGCACCTCATCTCCTTCCACCTACGGAGGGTTTTGGGCCGAGCTAAATCCGGATCAAGCATCTTGACACCGTACCACTTCGCTATAAGGCACCATATCCTGTTTTCGTCTATAGGGTCGACACAGGCATTCCGAAAACTCGCATTGAACTCGCCAATCCAGGAGGCGACCGGGTATTTCTCCTCATCGGCCGCCATCGACTCCGTGTCTTCTGAGCAGATCACTAGTGCCACAACCAGTACCTTGTCGATCACTTTGTCGACAAGATCGTCCCCTTCAAGTTCGGAGTCCGCGAAGCTCGAGGACAGAGAGGTCGAGAGCACATAGCTCCATACATGTCTAAAAGACCCCTTCCAGGTGGGTTCTTCAGGGTCTGGGACTAACGCAACGATTATATTGCACGCTCCCCAGCAACTTTGCTGTGCTCGAATAACTCACTCTCGGCCAACTCCCACACAGACTTCCACACCGCAATCGCCACGTCGTATGGGGTTATCTCCTGTCAGGTGCCAAGGTGCGGCCCCCTTTCCGGGGCCCAGCGACCCACCAGTGTGGCTCCAATTTGTGTATATATAGGGGGGCTTCGCCCCCGAGTAGTTAGAAAAAGGCAGGCATTAATGGTCATCTATTCACTACCCATACTATGAACCACCTGCTGGGCTGCTTCTTCTGCCTCTCACTCCGCACTTTACCATTTTCCCTGACATCTCCCACTCCCCAGCCGATTTGTCTAAATCGGTCTCTTCGAGGCATCTTGCAACACGAAATACAGAGTTCGCATGCTTGAACAGGGCACCTCAGTTGGCAATGAGGAAGGCGACGGTGAAGGTGCATCGGGCGCTGCAGGGAGGTCTTCAGGGTCCATGTCGGAAGAGGCAGTCCATGGTTGCGGCGAGGGTGTATTGCTGTACGTGACAATGCCGTCTTCTCCCGAAGCATTTCCCCTTTCCGTGCTATCATTACGAGAGCGACTAAATTTCCGGTCGGAGTAGGACATGGTTGAAGTTTGCTTACTTTGTCCGGGGTAATGGCCATGTATTGTACAGACCCGAAACGACAAACTCATGGAAGGTATACGCAAGGCTGGTTATATGTTGAACCTCTAAAGTCGGACATAAAGGTGAGTCGCTGAACTGATTCGGTAATATGCTGCCATACCGAGTAGAACGTGATTCATAGCGGACGTCAACACGGGAATCGAAGCGAGCCCTGGTGGGCATGAAGGCTTGGTCACGGGGTGTGACTCGAGGTATCAAGAGATAAAAACGATTGCCTCTTCCCCATGTGCTCCGTTTGGCTATTTAAACAGTGAATCTTCTTCGGCCATCCGATATCATGTTTGCTACCCTCCTAACCCAGTAATAACCCAATCGCTATGTCTGATCTAGTTGAGTGAAGCGTGGTAGAATATGTATAGTGTAGCGTGTTACAGAACCAAAATTAACTAAGTGAATCAGTCTGTGCTTGATCTGAACCCCGGCAACCCTAGAGACCAGTAATAACTGTTCAATTCAGGCATACATTCTTGAAACTAGGCGCGGACTGTGAACAGAATACGTGTTTGTTGAAATAGGGGTAAAAGGATCCCCACACTCTTGGTAGGTTATAGATGTTGTCACAGAAAAGGGTCCCCCCTGACAGCTTCAGGAATCATCCGGAACAAGGTTATTCCTCTCCAAAGCCCTGTATCAGTGGATCATCCACAACAAATGGGATCACCGCTTCCTAGCGTGTGACATGTCAATATATCCCTTTTAGAGCTGTGTATCTGCTCCTTAGTAAGCGTGACAGATGTGTACCACCCCGGAGTCTCGAGGCTTTGATACTTAGCATGAAATACCACCTATCGACTTCTCTCTCTCTCCCCCTTTCTCTTTGACATGTTTCCTTGTTTCTATACTTTGTATACAACCACGACGTTTCTGCTAGGATTGTTCTACGTCTCCCTCATCACGTAAACACTCATCATATGCACCTTCTATTTGATACCTGGCATTACCACCACTGTTATCCTGTCCATTGGTACAGGATATACACTTCCTTCCTAATGGGGCTCGCAGTCGTGCTGATCTTGGTCTTCTGTGTCAAAGTACGGAAGGCTCCATGCGGCATATACACGACCGCGCCGGAACATACATCATGAGGGGTGGTTACTCAGGAAATGGGGACAGTGGCCCCTGCTCTTCTATGAATATGACTGTTCGGCACCTTGAGGGTAGGAACCATGATATATCCTCGAAGATATAACCTTTTACTAGCAACGGCACTGTGTTGAAGGCAGATGAGCTCTTCGTATGCAATTTCAGCGGGAGCTGCTTGTGACATGGTGATGTACGTACCGCACAACATGCCGTTAATATGAACGTTGTCAATCTCACGGTTGCAGAAGTTTGGGGCGGCTACAGCGTGTAATCATGTTCGTTTGGTGGAGACATAATCGGGCCGTTATAACAGACTGCTGGATGGCACGCCAGCTTTGCTAAATGCGATGTCACCAGGCTATTCTGTTGGCGTACATGGATAAGGGCTCGCAACAAGTTACACCATAGGACAAACAATGTTCATATTGTAATAAGACCCTCGCCCTCCACTAAGACCCCCGTGGACAGAACTAACAATAATGAACTATAATCCCAACCCAAACTGGACGAGGTTTGACCCCAAGACTGGGATCGAATAATAAGCGCTAGTATAAAGACCTGAAAAGAAGTACGATACATCTTAACATTCACAAATTGACCGCGATGAGGCCGAGAGAACCCCGGGGTAACAACGCTGCCAACATGCACAGCTCTGGGGAACCGGTCATATTTTCTTGGGGTTGCCCCCTCACGGTTTCTATGTGCCCTCAGTGATAAAAGGGGTGCGGAGGCTAGGGAGAGTGCACGATTAGCTTCTTATTATCTCGGATATGCGGAGGCGTGGTTGCCCTCGAAGGTCGTCCGCAGTCGTGGATTCTGCGGCTCTGCGCGGAGGGGTCCCTTAGTGCCAGGGCGGCGGAGCCTAGAGCGCCTTTGTTTTGTTCTAAGACGGTAACCCAAGTCCCAAGGCGCACTAGAAGTACGCCTCGTCTTGACATAGTTCATTCGCCACTGGCCCATCTAAAAGGGTAGCCCTAATATCGTGCAGATGACGTCGACTGAAAACCCCCCGAACCCTATTTCAACATCTGTGTCACAAGGAGACCCGAGCTTATAAAACGGCAAGGATAAGGTTGTTCAAATTGGATTTGGCCGCCACGAGATAGTCGCTTAGCGTGTTTTGAGCTTCTAAACCATGCTTTTCGAGACTAGCGTGTTTCTTCTGTTTTACGGCTTTTCGGAGGCAACTTCGTCATAAGGACCTCCTGTGAGGGTCCTGAATAGCACCGAATTCCTTGCCCAATATGTGGCCGAGTTCCACCTTCAAATTATTGCGCACATGGTTGCTTGGCTATGTATTAGACAAGACGTAAGTGAACTCCTATAATGGAATGCATGGTAAAAATATGGGAGGACTAAAGGGCCACTCTTACCAAAGCAGTTCCTACCAGCCCCTTACACCACCACCGTGTACAACTAGTTCTACTTTTGACCCACGGGAGACTATGGCCCCGTAAAGGACTTCGCTTGGGAAGTTTGCCTCATCTGTCGAGTGGCCCAGGGTCTTCATAAACGTTGTGGCCATTACGATGCGCCTTGCTCTGACAAGAAGCGAGAACTACTCGCTGCAGTTCTATGTTGCTATAAGAATAGCACACACGAGCCCGTGCGAACCTGATCCGGGCGAAACCTATCCCCCAAACCAAGAAAGCATCCATCCCTTAGAAGTTCAAAAAATCGTATCACGTGCGAGAGCCCCATGGCCCCAGAAAATGCATCCAATCCAATTTGACTACATGCTTTTAGGTGTGTTTTGTATGGTGATATAAGTAGTGGCACTGTTGAGAGTTACATAACGGAATGGCACAACTCCCACAAGCCCATTGGGTGTTCTTCCTTCTGTTGAGGTTATCACCACTGATCTCCCCTAGGGCTCGAAGGTCCCCGTATCGACCTGCGGACATGCACCTTTTTCGTGTAACTGTTCTGCAGCCATTATTAGCCTAAAAAATTCGGTAAAAATCATCAAATGATTCGGGAAGGTCTAACTTAAAGAAATAATGCGTCCCCGAATCCATGATGCTTTGATTTATTGTTGATGTAGCTCTTAACAGCGGGATCTAAATCCTAGTGGGGTGTTTTGAATGGTGGGATATATGGGGTTGTGGAGGTCCTAGCACGTGACACGATTTTTGAACTTCTAAGGGATGTGATGGTTGTTCAACAATCCGAGGTAGATCTTGGGATGGATATCCATGGGGTCTTCTTACCCCAGCTGATCGCATGTTGCGAGCCGCATTATGAGTTCGGGGTCAAAGACTCAAATGAGGAGTCCCCGGAGTGTTTATTGTAAGCAGGATATATGTGAGGCATTCTAGACGGAGCTATCGTATAGAATCGTAAATGTTCTCGGGCGTGGATATGTAGTGCATGTCACAGCGTGATCCTGAACTCGTAAATTGATAAGAAACGAGTCAGGTTATTGAGGATGCCGAGGGTACCTATACCACAACGCTTGGTGGTCATGATCTAAAATTTTCTAGGCACGAGTTTAGAAAGGAACCAGAAAATCTAAACTTCCGACTAGTAAGGTAGTCAGTCAGTCACTCGATGACGGCATGCTGAGTTCGGGGGCACTTTGATACGGGTTTGAACTTGTTAGACTTGGGGGAGACAGCCCGCCGAGGGAAATTCCGACCGCTGAGCTCCGCCCTACGATGGGCGGACATTCTCCATAACAGGACCGACTCGGTTCTTTACTCGGCCAGCCCACTGTAGGAGGTCCACAATTTGAGTGGTTTCGGACTTTCTTCGCCGTCGCTTTGCCTCACTCGAAAGGATGAGAGTACGGGTATGTCTCTTATGCGGAATCAATGGAATTCCTGACGTCGAAGACGATCGGTGCTGGATGCGACCGAATGCCACCCAAGAATGCTGTGAGATTTAAGACCTGATAATGTCCCGCCTAACCTCGGACCCCACATAATGAATAACCCTAACAATGAATAGGGAAAACACACCCAAAATCTTACCTCATCTTGATCAGGACCCCATTTTGGAGGTTGTGGCTGCGCCGCAGGCGCAGCCGCCGTAGCCACAGCTATAGCTTTTGATTAAGAAGTATCTGTCAGGGGTCCAATGTATTAGCTAAATTCCTTTAAGAATAATACCCATAAAAATAACAAAACCTCCAAAATAAGGCCTGATAACAAGTTATGATTTTTTCGTTCCGTTTAATACGTTTTTATATATATTTGTAAAAATTATTAATATTAATTTTACTAATATATATTAATGATAAAGCTTTTAATATTTTAATTTATATAATTTAATATAAAATTAAAAATTTTATTTTTTTTAATATAATAATAATTTTAATTAATATAAAATAAAGATTATTATAATAAAAAAATGGCCTAAAATTTTAATTAATATATATTATAATTTTTAAATTTTTTAAGTTAATACGATAATAATATAACTTTATAAACCAAAATAATAATATATAAAGCTTAAAATTATCCGTAATAAGCTCCGAAATATATTTTTTTTAATTAACTAAATACGGATAATATATTTAAAAATTTGAGATAAATATTTTAAATTTTGAAATATTTAACTTTTTAAAGCGAAACGTTTATTTTTATCTAATATTTTTATAGGTTTTTTGCCGATATAAACATAATTAACTTATATATTAATATTATATATACGCTTAATAATTTTATAAAAATTTTATACCGTTTATTTATTCGCTTTATATTACATATTATATTTAATAAATAAAACCATATTTTACGAAAAAAACAAATTAATACGGTATATAATTTGGTTTTCGGAAAACTTAATATTTTTTATTATTAAAATAAATTTTAAATTTTTTTTAATTATTTAAGCCTTTTTATTCATAATTAATTTAATTATTATTCAAATCGTATTATTAATTAAATTAATAAAAAAATAATAAGTTTTTATATTAATAAATTTATATTTTATTTTTATTTTAATATTTATAAATTTAAAAAAACTTAATTTAAAAATATTTGACCGTATAATTACCAAATAATATAATTATATTATTTTTAATCCTAAATAAATATCGAACGATTAATTTCAAATTATTATATTAAATTTTATTTTCGAATAACGATATAATCGAATTATTATCGACAAAATATATTTATTATTAAAATAGAAAAACTTCCGGTTTAAATATATTAATATTTATAATTTACGTTTTAATTTTTTTATTTATATATATTAATTTGCATACATAATAATTATAAATAATATTATAAAAAAAATTACGAAATATAACAGCTTTTGTTAAATTGGCGGTTTAATTAAATATAATTATAAAATAAAAATCTAACGTTTTAATATTAATCATTCCGAAATTAATAGTAATCGTTTCGAAATTAATATTAATTATTTCGAAATTAATAACATTATTTTTTTATATTTAAAAGTAAATATTTAAATTAAAGGTATATAAATTTTTTAATAATTAATATATCCGGATTATTAAGTAATATTTTTATAATTTAAATTCATAATTTACGTTTTATTATTAAAAATATTATTTATATTTATAATAAGGCGAAAATTATAAATATTTATAATTACTTAATTAAAATTATAATAAATTAAAAATATTTATTAAAAATTATAAAAAAATTATTAAGTTTTATAATTTCGAAATATTTTACGGGAACCAAATTTACGTATATAATAACTTAAAATAATTAAATAATTTTATCCGTATTATTATATTTATTATTATTATTAAATTAAATATAAATATTCCGGAAATTAATCGAATAATATAATAAAATATACCGTAAAACGTTTTAATTAAAAATTCATAATAATAATTTAATCGAATAAATCGTAATTATAAGTAATTAAATATAATTAATTATAAATAAGCTATATTATTTATACCTTATTAAGTATTTAATAAATATAAAATTAAGTTATTTATTCTGAAAAAAGGCTAAAATAACGAAAATAATTTAGGCCTAATAAATCAAAAATCATATTATTTATAAAAATATAAAGCTTATAATAAAAAATAATATAACGAATTTGGATAATAAGAAAAATAATATATAATTTATTACAAATAATTTTAATTAAGACGAAATAATTATCGAATTTTAATTTTAATTTTCGGCTAATTAAAATATTATTCGTAAATTTTCGAAATAAAGTAATTTTGACTTATAATATTAAATAAAAATAAGGCTTTAATAATACGCGTTATTTAACGGCAAATATGTACGTAAAGCGATTTTAGCATATTTAAAAAAATAAAATTATTATATTAAAAAATGATAATAATTTAATTCCGGCTGAACTTTATTATAATATATATGTGTTTAATATTTTCTATATATTCGAATTTTAAATTCGAAAATATTTACGTAAAAATAATTAAAAATTAATTCGATAAAAGCGGTTGTTTGAGAAATAATAAAGTTCTAATATAAATAACAAGCGAACGAATTATTTTTTATATAATTATTTCCGTTTAACGATAAAAAAACAAAATGGATATTTATTTTTATTAAATTTAAACGGTCCTTATTTAATAGATTTCTAAATAAATTAAACGAAATTAAAAATCTATATTTAATTTAAAATATAATTAAATTAATTAAGGTAATTTCCGGTTTCGATAAATAATAATATTAAGATATTTTGAAAAATTACTTATTTTTTACGTTATATATAATATACGGAGAAATTATATTTTCGATTTTACAAAAAATATAAATAATTTTCTATAAGCGACAGAATTCGCTTAGTTAAAAATAACGGTATTATATTTTTATACCCTAAACCAATTTATATAAATTATAAATTATTATTATATTATAAATTCGATAAATATAGGAAAAAATTATAAAGCCGCCTTAAATTACATTTTATCCTAATTAAAATATATCGTATACGGTTATTTAATTTAAATTAATAATTAACGGCTTAATAATAATTCTAATAATTTAAATATTAAACTGGCATATAATTTATATATTTTTATAATTTGGAATTATAATATCGGTTATAATAACGTTTATATTTATATACGTAATTCGTAACGTATTAAGTAATCTTAATTAAGAATTTGTTTTATTTCTTTTATTTATAATATCGATATAAAATGTATCGTTTTTAAATATTTTTAATTTTTTAATCCCGCTTTTATTACCATATTTATATTTATATAATTCTTTTATTTTTATATCGTTACGGGAATCGCTAGTATTACTAAAATATAATAATCCGTAATCCGATATTATAAATAATATATTAAAAAAAGTTAAAATAATAATCTTTGTTAAAATTAAAAAATTGCGCGTTAAGAATAAACTGTATTTATCGGATAATAATATTAATAATAAATTAAAAAAGTAATCGTAATATTAAATTAAAAAATAAAAATCGAAATTTTGCCGGTTTTAATTAAGGCCGATAACAAAAAATACTTTCGGTTTCGACATAACATTATAATTATAAAGCATAATAATTATAAATATTTACATAATATTAATTAAAATTATTAATATATTATTTATTTATTAATTTTATTAATTTTATTAATTTTTAATTCGTTAAGATTTATACGGAATATTAATTTATTTTAATTTAAATTAATTATATGTCGTAATAAATATATAATAAATTTTTTAATTATGCAAATTAACGAAATTTTATATTATATAATTCGAATTTTAATTTATTATAATTATTAACAAATTATTTTTTTAATTTGTAACCCTTAATTTACGACGTTAAATTAAATTTTCTTAAATCTTATTTTCCGGTTTTTTTTTCGAATTCGTTATATTAATTCTTAAAATATTTTTTTTAACTTTTAAGATATTTTAATTTAAATCGAATAATTAAGGTAAAAAATTAATTATATAAATAAATAAATAATATAGATGATTTTTCGCTAATATTAAAAAGGTTATTTTTTTGTTATTAATATAGTTATTTTAATATTCGCTTTTTTTAAAATATTAATTCGAAATATTTAAAATCCCGGATTTATAATAAATCCTTATTAATTACATTTTGTAATTTTATTTTTTTATAATTAAGATTAACATTTATTGGCGTATAATTCTAATTAATATTTTTTGAAACCGCCCGTATACCTTATTGTTATTTTATTAAAAATTTTAGTAATTATTTCTTTTTCGAATTAAGGCTTTTTGGTTTCTTTAATAAAGGTTAACGGCCAGATTTAACTTTTTTTTTCGCCGCGTTTTTCCTTTGTCGGCGTAATTAAGTCCTCGGTTAGTTCTAAGAATTTTTCTGTTTTTTTTCCAGCTGGTTCTAGGAATTTCTTTGTATTAAAATCTTATATAAATATAATAATAATTGGATATTCCGGGTAACCGCCGAAATCCTTAATATTAATACCGAATATATCGCGGTATTTAAAAATCTCATCTTTGTATAAGATTATTTATTTGGCAGCTAATTACGTATAATTACGGATTTTTCTTTCGTTTAATATTATGAAAATAACGTCTATATAATATATCCTATAAGATATATTACGGTTTTATATTTTTTTTAATTAAAATCATAATTATTATATTCTTAGTATTATTTGTATTATGTAAATCGTTATAAATTATAAATTTTGAAAAACGGTTAACGGCCCGAATTATATGGTTTTTTAAAAAAATGCGCCGATTAAATTTATAATATAAAAAACGTTTATTTTGCAGTTTTAAAAATTTATTATTTAATAATTCGTATTATTTGTATTAATAATTTTATTATTACATTTTAATATAAGAGTAAAAATAAATAATATTATATATTATTTAATAATTTTTTATAAGTTATTTACATAATCGAAATTCCGGAATATGTATTTAAATATTATTTCGAAATTATTATAAATAAGATATGCGTTTATATATATATAATAATAAATAATATATATTTTTAATATATAATATTAAAATTTAGTTTATAAAAACCTTATAGTATTAGAATTTTATTAAATAATCGTTTAATTTAAAAAAGATTTATTTTATAAATTAAGGCAAGGTTTAGAAAAACGGTATATATAATAAGAAATAAGGTACGGAAATTAACGCCGCAATTAATATAATTCGTATCGAAAGTTGATTTAATGTTATTATAATTTTTATATACGTTTCAATTTTTTGCTAAGCCGCTGTATATTTCCCAAATACGATTATTATATTTTATTTTATTAAACGGCAGTAATATTAGTATAATAATTATATAATATTAAATATATATAAATAAGTAAGTATAATTACAAGATTTAATAATATTAGAAATTTACCAATATAAATTCGGCCTAATTAAAATTAAAAATATAAATAAAGAATATAAAATATAATAAATAAAATAAAGTTCGTATATTAAAGAATTATTAAATATGTTATTAATATTAATAAGAAATATATAAGGATTTATAATATATAAATAAAGTTTACAAATAATTAATAAATTATAAAAATATCTTAAAGTAATATATATAATTAAAATTAAAATATATATAAATTTCAAGGTTATATAGTTATAAATATATAAATTATTAAATTTATATAAGTTATTAAATATAAAAAAACTTTAATATTTTTTTATAATAAAATAATAATATATAAAGAAAAAACTTAATAATTATATATAAATTGCATAAAATCTATATTTTATTATAAATTCTATAATATAATTTATAAAATTCTTTCGTTTAAATTTATATTAAATATAATTATTATAATTATTTAATATGTAATTAATGTTATTTAATTAATTATAATTTCTTATAGTTTTAAATACTTATTATATTTTAATATATAAAATTACGTTATTTATAATATAATAATTATTAATTAGTTATCTTTTTATTTAATACCCAAAATCTATATTATAATATATATCTTTATATATTTTACGATATTATAAAGGATAAATAAATTTCTTACCGATATAATAAAGGTAATTTCCGTTATAGTTCCCGATAATGTATTTTAAATAAATTTAAAAAACTTTGTTCGCTCGGCTAAAAGAATTAGATTTGTTAATAATATTCCCGAAAAACAATTTACCCCCAAAAAATAATCTTAAGGACGGGTAATAAAATTTCGGATTAAAAAATAGCCGGAATAAGTATTAAAATAAAAATAATTTGCCTCCGAAAAATAACCTTAAGGACAGGTAATAAAATCCTTAACCAAAAAACAGCCGAAACCGGTATTAGAATAACTTGTAATAAGGCAAAACCGACGACGTAATCCCGATTAAGGCATTTTCGTATTAACTAAATAATATTCGATTATCTTAAAATATAAAATATTTTTTACGGAAAATATATAATATATATAACCGATTCCAAATAATAGATATATATTATAAAGTTATATTAATATGGCGAAAAATTAAAAAAAGTAAATACCTTATATTTTAATATTAATACGAATATATATTAATTAAAAAAATTTTACGATTATTAAAAATTTATAAATTCGATAATATTACGAAACTTTTATATTATAAATAGGATTTTTTATTACGGAAAAATATAATATTTATATAAATATTAAATATTAATAATATAATTTAAAATATTTTCCGTAATAATAATTAGCAAAATAAAATTTACGTTATAACGGATTATACCTGCTTTATAAGTTATTAAATTGGTAAATTAATTATAAACCTTTAATTAATTATAATTTTCGTAATTTACTAAAAAAGTTATATAAACTGAATACTATGTAAACGATACGGAAAAAAGTTTATAATTTTATAAATTAAATTATTTAATTAAAAAATATATATTATATAATGATTTTATAAATATTATAATTTACGGAATTATACGGATAACAAGTATGTAAATTACGTATAAAAATGCGGCTAAAATATTTATACGTAATTCTTAAATATTTGGTATTATTATATAATTTAAATAAAATTTTTTAAAAGGATTTAAATATAAATATTATGCTTAAAACGAACAAAATTTTGAGATCCGAAAATATAAAAGAAATTATTAATATATAAGTTATAATAACGCGCGAAAAAAAGTAAAACGGGAGAAAAAAATCTTAAAAAGTATTTAAAAACGTTAATTAGTAAATTAGATGCAAATAGAGTATATGGATTAACTCGAAAATATGCGTTATATTTAGCTATATATAATATAATATTTTTAAACGATTTTACGAAAAACAAAACGTTCGAACGGAATATAATTAATTAAAATTATGCAAATTATAAATTTAATTACTTATATTAATTTCGTTAATTATTATGCCGCGTACCGTTTTATAAAATATTATTTTTTTACTTGCAATTTTATTATCAAAAATAAATAAATTATGTTAATATGATAATTAAATAATTACGATGATATATAAAATAATTCCGAAATTTATTAATTAAAATTACGTAAGTAATAAAATTATATTAATATTAAAATTATAATATAAGTGCTATATTATTTATAAGAAAATATAAAATAATAAAAAGGTAAAAAATTATATTAATGATTTATTTTCTTTCGATAAATCCTTATTTTGTTTATCCGATAACGACGATAACGATAACGGACCGCCTTAATTAAGATTATTAATTAAGTTATCGATAATTTGTACTATGAGATTATAACTTTTTTCCGTATATAAGATATTACGGTTATTCGGAATTAAATTATTTTTAATAAATTCGGTATCAAAAAATTTTTAAGCAGTTATATTAAAGTTATTTACAAATTGATTTTCGTTTTTTGCCGTATTTAATTAATTAAGTTTATTTACGTCGTTAATAATAAATACGATATTATTAAAATCGATAAACTTAATTTTTATGGCTTTACGGCCCGCAATTAAAATATTTTCGGAATTTTAGCCCTTTTTTTTTAATCCGAAATAAATATTTTTTAATAAGCCAGAAATTTCGAAGCAGAAATTAAGCGTATTCGAAAATTTCGTTACGAAAGTTCCGAATAACGTAATATTTATTTCGTAAAAAAACATAACGGGTATAAAATTCGCGTTATAAGGATATACAGTACTTGATTAAAAATAAATTTTAGAAAAAAATAATATTAATATTATATGTATTATTTTTCGACCGGCGAAATTTATTAATAAATTATAAATTATAATATTTGCCCTTTTAATTAAATATAATCTATATTTTTTTCTTAAATTTTATCCGAATTAAATTTAATATTAAAATCAAATTAATAAGTATTTAATCTGATATTATAGAACGTAATATCCAATCGAAATAAAATATTTTTTTATTATAATTAAATTAACCGGCCTTATAAAAGAAAAATAATAATATTAATATTAACCGTTTAATATAATTAACGTCGTTATATTATATGATATACGAAAAGCATAAATTAACCTTGGCTTTTTAAAAATAATAATAATAATTTCGAAATTCTTTATTAATAAAAACGGTATCGATTAACGGTTAATTATTATTTTTAATAAAATTAAAAAAATTATCGCCTTATAAAATATTAACCGTGTTAAAATATTTTTAATTTCGTAATTATCCGATAAAAAGGCTTTATTGGGCATATTTTAATTAAAACCGCGCCGCTTAAAAATAATATAAATAAATTATATTTTCGAATTAAAAAATAAAATACTTATAAATTATTTATTAAACTATTTATATTATTAAGTACGGTATTATTAATAAATAATAACAAAAGATTTTCGTCTAAAAAATCCGTATTTATTAATATATCCTAATTAAAACCTTATAATATTTCCCTTATCCATTTAATACGACTAAGATATTTAAAAATTACGTTATGTACGATAAATTTAAATTCGGTAACGGTTAACCGGAAATATATATATTTTATAAATTCGGTAAATTCGGTTTTCGAAAAAAATTTTCGATCGAAATATTTCGAGAAATTTTATATATATTAAATATTTTTATTATAAGTAATTCGCATCGAATACGTAATTTGTATAAAAATAATACGAATATGCGAATATTATATATATAAAAGATAAAATGTTTAAAAAGGTTAAATTTTGACAATTTTTAATATAATTACGTTATTTTATTTAAAAATTAATAATTCATTTTCAAAATTACTTATGTTTTATACGTCTTGGTTATATTATTAGGCTAATAAATACGTATAAATATAAGCAGGAAATTTATTTATATATAGAATAAAATAGGAATAAAACAAATTATCGTTTTATCGTGTAAATCGATTATTTTAGCTTAATTAACTTATATTTTTCGAATATAACTAATTGTTTTTTAATTTTCGTAAATAAGATAAAAATATTCTGAAAACCGAAATTTTTTTTTTAAATTTATATATTCCTTAGAAAAATTTTCGATAAATGTTATAAGTACCGTCGATAATACTTTTATTTTCGTTAATTACATTTAACGAAATCGAACAGCATTTATTATATAAAAAACGTTTTAATTTAAGAAAACCGGGAAATTTTTATTTATTACGTTTATAAAATATATTAACAAAAATAAAAAATAAAATCTGGATAATATTAATTATAAATTAATAAGAAATATTAGACGGTACCAGATATTATTATAACGTTTTATAAAATTATTTTATTTTATAATATTAATTAGGCCCGAATATAAATTATTTTTTTAAAAAAAATACGGTAATAATAATAAATAAAAACGGTAATAATATTTTATATAACGATACTATATCGAAACGTAATATTACGAATATAATTTTAAATATTAACATTATCGTATAAAATATAATATTACCTTATTATATTTAATTATAAAATGTAATTTATCATAATTAAAATTATATAATTATAAAGGAATTAATACGGTTATTTTAGTTTTTTCTGTTAACCGAATTATATTTTTATTTAACGTATAATAATTTTCGTAAATATTTAACTTTTTTAATATATCGATATTATCCCGTAATAAACCCGAAAATAATAGGAATTTGCTTAATAAATAAAGTAAATAATTGCCGTTAATTTTAGAAATTATTTTAATTATAATAATTAAAATTATAAAAAAAATATAAAAATGTCCGTATTATTATTATTATAGGACCGTTTCGTTTTTTGCTTTATATTATATGATTTTTTTTAAAATATATAATATCCTAATTTAAAACTTAAATTAATTAAGGATAAACGTTTTTATAAAATATTAACCTTTATTGAAAATAATATAAATTATTTTAATTTCGAATAATATTTTTTCTGATAAATAACGAAATTTAAGTTTTTTTGCGAAAATTATAAGTTTTTCGTATAATATATTATGGTATTTACGTATAGCGGGATCTTACTTTACCGGAATCAAAAATTCTTATTAACTTTTATATATTAATAATTTTTCGCGTATTTAATTTTTTTAAAAACTATTAATTAATCGGTTAATTTAAACGGTCGAATTAATAATTCGGCTTAAATTATCGCAAAAAACCTAATTACGAATAAAATTTTTAAACGTTATGTTAATTTTTTTATATTAATGTCAAAAATTTAAAGTACGCGTACGTATGTTTTATTTTATAGACGTAACCCGATAAAACTAAAAAAATTCGAATTTATTATATTTTGAATAGGAGGATAATAACACCACGGGCTTAGGCTGTAGCTATTGTACGTATTAAAATTTAAGAATAACAAATAAGTTTTAATCAAAATTATCGTAATATTAATAATAAGTCATAATTAAAGTAATTATATATATATATATATATATATAGCTACAGAAACGTATTATTATTAAGTTATTACGGATTTTTATTTTTTTTTAAAAAAACAAATATACCAAACGAAACCGTTTTTACGCAATTATAATTCAGGCCTCGCTGGCTCGTTACGAGGATTTGGGATTTGATTGGTTAATATTTAGCGTTGTGGAGCGATACTTGAGTAACTTTAAAGAAATTGGGAAGACGAGCTAGGAAGGCCTGAGCTAGTTGAGGTAACTCAAAATCATAATAACCTACATATTCCAAAGCCTTTTAATAACGTAATAACGTATTTCTTGATAAAATAAAGCTATTTAAACTATTTAGCTTTGCGCTGCCTTTTCTTAACAAGCTACTTTTTAATATAATTATCAATTAAAACCTGATCGTCAGCCTTTATAGGTTTTAAACGCTTAATAACTTTATTCTTAATTAACTTAATATCTGATAAATTCGCAAAAATCTTATTCGATTGCTTAATAATAATTTAACATTTACAATTTTCGTATTTTTCGAATTTCGTTTGCAGAAGGTTTTTATTATAGCGGAAAATAACGTTTTCGGTATTAAAATTATTAAGCTCCTTAACAACTTTAATTACTATTTTCCGTATATCGCAAAACGCCTCCGCCTAATTACGTAAGGCCGTTCGCATATTTTTCCGTAATTTTAAGGCCTTATAAAATATATACAATTTCGTTCTGGTTATTAATCATTTATTCCGGAGGTATTTTCGGCTTAAAAGTTAATTAAAGTATTATTTCGGAATTCTTTAATATTACTTCGGGTTTAAAAAAATAAACCGGTATGATACTATCTAGCTTTAATATTTTTATTAGTAAAAGCGATTTCGACAACCTTATAATACGTTTTTAACATACGACGTTTATATTCGAAAGTTATTACAAATAATCCGCCGGCTTTTTACAAAACGATACAATATTTCTTTTTAAATATAAAAAATACGGTAACGTCAAATAGCTAAAGATTACTATTCGCATAAGGTGAAAAATATATAAAAGCGACCTTATTCTTAAAATATTTCCACATAAAAACAAAAAATACGTATATAATATGGCCATTTAAGATAAATAACCGCCATTTATTATAGAAACAAAACTTAATTTTCGAAAGGAAAATAAATGTTAGTTATTTTAACGTAATAACGTTATTAATCCACCTTTTCGAAATTAACGTATATTCGGCTTTTTCGATATTTTCGAGTAATTATTATTTTTAAACGGTAAAATTATTAAAAATATATACGGCCGTATCTTTCCCGTATATAAAGCCAATATATTCGAAAATAAATATCTATAACGTTACCCTCGACTTTTTAAATCTTACGTAAACCGTTTCCGAAAATCTTACGACCGTTCCATTAGCTTATTCCCCTTTTTGGACGCCCGTTTCATCCATATTATACTCGTTCGCAAACTTAATTTTATATTTGGCTCGGACGGCGGCAAAAAAAGGAAAAAATTCGCGGATATCGTCGCAATCGCGTACCTTTAAACGGTCCCGGGGCATAATTCGTTCTTTTTTCGTATATATCTTATTATAATGTACAATAAAGCAATTAACCCAATATTTCCTAAAAATCCTTTTAGGGCCTAATAAAACTTCTGCTATTTGACGGACCTATATTTTTATGGGGGCGCGGCCGCATATCTTTTCGTACAATATCCAATTAACAAGCTTATCCTTTTCCTGATCCGACAGCTTATACGTTTCAGCTTTGGCTTCGGAACGCGATTTGGAACCATAAACGCGATATAACAAGGTCAACTGGGGTATATCGAATCGCAAATTTGCAAGGGTTTCGAAACCACCTTCCGCCATAAAATTCTTAGCATCCCGAATTCTGCGTTCTCGGTCGAAATTAACCATCTTTACCCGAAATCAATTAACGAAAGGGTTATTAAGTTATCGCAGAGTGAAGCTTTAAGGAATGGTTGTTGTTGTGGAGAAAAGTCGTATTCATTGTTAGGGTCATTCATTATGTGGGGTCCGAGGTTAGTGTGGGGCCTCACATTTTTCAGGTTTGACAAATGCTATCTCGGTGGTCCCGTACGACTGCCGGGCGTAGGGGTCGCATTCCTTATAAGGGTTGGGGCCCATCAAAACTCCGACGAGTTCTCCCTCCCATAGAAGTCAGAGAAGGTCCTCTCCGCAATATCACACACTCAACACATACTCGCATAAACGCGAAGAAAGACACCCACATACAGACAAGAATGGGTTTTCTCAAACGGAACACCGACCAGGTGGAAGGGGAGAAGGATGGCGAGCCTACCCCGGCGGCAAACCAGCAGAAGGTCACCTTCATCGCATGCTTCCTCGGTCTTGTCGCCAGTATTGGCGGCTTTATGTTCGGCTATGTTAGGTACGGTTTATCCTACTTCGATCTCACGGTGTTCTTCAACTGACGAGGCCGCAGCGGTCAAATCTCCGGTTATTTCAACATGATGGATTATGGACGGCGCTTCGGTGATGCCAACGGCAACGGATACGAGTTCAGCGCTGCCAAGCAAGGAACCATTGTCGGACTGCTTCCCATCGGTTGCTTAGTTGGTGCTTTGGTAGCCGGCAGAATTGCAGATATCCTCGGCCGTAAGCTGGCGATCAGCGTGTCGGCTCTATGGGCCTGCGTCGGCATCGTCATCGAGATCTCGTCCCAGACGAAGTGGTATCAGTTCGCCATCGGCCGTCTCGTCACCGGTGTGTCAATCGGCGCCCTATCCGTCGTCGTCCCCATGTATCAATCCGAAAGCAGTCCCGCCATCATCCGCGGTATCCTGGTCTCGACGTATCAGCTCTTTATCACACTGGGTATTTGGACATCTTACATGGTCAACTGGGGAACGGCCGACATGACCAGCAGCGCCTCCTGGCGGATCCCCAACGGTCTTGGCTTCCTGTGGTCTCTCATACTGGGAGTCGGCATCCTCTTCCTTCCCGAGAGTCCACGATATGCCTATTACGCCGGCCGAGAGGACGAAGCTCGTCTGACCATTGCCAGACTCGCCGGTGTCGAACCTGAGTCCCGAGTAGTGAGCGACCAGCTAGCGCAGATCCGTGCGAAGGTCGAGGAGGAGAAGAACCTCGAGAAGGCGAGGTGGGTTGAGATTTTCACGGGACCGAGGATGTTCTACCGAACTATGCTGGGCATCGTGCTTCAGGCCGGACAGCAGCTCACGGGTGCGAACTTCTTCTTCTACTACGGAACCACCGTCTTCGCCGCCACCGGCCTGGAGAACTCCTATGTCACGCAGATCATCCTCGGAAGCGTGAACGTCGCTTGCACTGTCGTTGGTCTGTGGGTCGTACAGAATGTTGGCCGCAGAAAGGCACTCATTGCTGGCGCCTTGTGGATGATGGCGTGCTTCTTGTCAGTGAACCCCTTTTTGAAATTCGTGACTAGCACTGACGGTAAACTAAAGCATCTACGCTTTTGTCGGCACTTATTCGCTGGATTCGGCAAACCCGATGAACACACCCAAGGCAGGATCAGTCCTCATTGTTTTCTCCTGTCTCGCTATCGCTGCCTTCGCAGTCACTTGGGGTCCGCTGGTCTGGGCAGTCGTTGCAGAGCTTTACCCCGCTCGCTATCGAGCCCAGTGCATGGCCTTGGCGACAGCTAGCAATTGGTTCTGGAACTTCATGATCTCCTTCTTGTGAGTGCCGCCCCTTTTCTAACTCCATATAAGAAAAAAAAAACCTGTACTGACCTAGTTACAAAGCACTCGATTCATCACAGACGCGATCGCCTACTGGTACGGCATGGTATTCGCAGGGTGCTGCGCTGGCCTTGTCGTCATTGTCTACTTCTTCATGATGGAGACCAAGGACCGCAGCCTCGAGGAGATCGACACTATGTACGTACTGCATGTCAACCCGATCAAGTCGAGCAAGTGGGACGGCTCCACGGTCCCCCACGATGCCACCGCATCAGAGAGCGGCGAGGAAGGTGTGACGCACCAGCATGTCTAATCACCCGCATGGCTTCAGAATAAGACTGCTCAATTTGTATTTTTGAGATACCCCCGGCGGCGGACTGGTTTTGTATGGGTAATGAACGTGTACCGATAAGTATGACTTCGAAGGAGTAGCGGTGTCTGGATCACTAATAAGTTGCTACCTTTATTTCACACCGTAAGGTTCTGAATGCTATGGTGCAGTGATTCAACGCCATATTGATAGTGTCGCGCCAAAACTCTATGAACTTGTATCACGGGTCATCTATAGCAGCAATTATATATCAGGATATTAGAACTTGCTTATCGGGTGCATCCGGGTCAAGGGGCGTCCATGAAACAATACCCGCGCAACTACGTCCTCCCAAGTTTAAACAACAATCTAATTCGTTCTGTAACTTCGGTTCCGAGCTGATTTGAGTACAAGGAAAATCAGGTTGTTGGTCGATTAAGCCTATGCTCTTTCTACACCCCGAATAATTTGATTCTCATTGCCACGCTACGCTAACCATCGTTCTGCCTTGCGTTGATATTATTTTGGCGAGGTAGGCAATCGATACTCTACGTTTCATCAGGATGAAGATGCGAATCCCACTGATTATGTCTTTATGTCTCCAGTTCCGATAACGCTTTCCATCCTCGCACACTAGCTCTTCCAGTATTGTTGATTTTCGTTGCAGCGCATGAAGCCTCGACACCGGACCAGGTGATACAGCCGTTTGCTACCGTAGGACAGCTGACCATCTCCTGGCTACCAGCGGTCACAAGAGAAAGTGTTCAACAAGATCGAAGACGTAACGATAGGTGTTGAAACTCACGGTATCCGCATCAGTCGAGATCGTCGCGCGTCAGTCACAACGTGAGCTTCTAGAACACAGCGATTTGCAACGATCTCCACCGAGTAAGGAAAGTGGTTACGAACTAGGGAAGCAGACCCTACAAACTGCCTGCTGCGATATAGTCCTCGTATTTGACATAGGCCATAGCGGTATTTACGGGGTCCTGGGCTGGTGTCTTCTTCTTTAAGAGTCCGCAAAGGTCTGTAGGTATCTGCTCGAGAGGTGCACCGTTCGAAAATGCTGGTGCGGTTCTAAACGAGAATTTGGGCTCGTGTGGGCAGCGGCAGAGCTGATTACACACAGAAGACTTTATTTCATACAGGGGGCGATAGCATGGTAGTTTATTCAGGTATCAATAATAGGTCCCTAAGTTGTTGCCAAACTTAGTTCTGCGTTGATCCGATGAAAACGCAAAGGTGTAACAAGAAGGGTTTTGAAAAACGCGAGATATCGAACTATGTTTGAGAATAGGTCTGGTATCCCCTGTGCTCCTAGTAGTAACAACATATTAGTGGCAATCCCCTTTGGTATACCTTGCTTATAGAACGCTTGAGCGTCCGTGACTGGTTTACGCACTTGGAAATGGTTTTCCGAAGGCATCACAGGACAACCGCGCAAGGAGACGACCGGACCTTGACATTAGGACAAGAAGGACAGATCAGCGACCACTATGCCGGCAGTAAACAATACTTTTGATATACTAGAATATAACATGTAAAAGCCCCCAGAAAATACGGAGATTCTAGCGAGAGATAATATCATAGGAAAGCATAAAAGAGATGGCTGCTAGAGAACAAAGCATTCATATGTTGACAATCCATGTCCGAGTTCCAAGTTTTCTGTAGGCATGCACCAGACAATAATTATCGATATTGGTTGAAATGCACCTTTAATAACACGGACTCGAACTCGTACTATAAAAAGGGTATTCATCGCAAAGTCCTTTTGCTTTTACTATCCCCCCGAAACTGGGCCTCGATTGTACCTATATCGTACCTCTTAAGAAGCGACTCCTCATCCAATGTGTCTTCCCAGGTCGCGGAAAACCTTCCACTACGAATTGTGCATCGTCTTGTTTAGACACTCAATCATTGTCCCGCCCGAGAGTTTCACCAAATTTCAGTCGTTAAGTCGTTGTGGCCGATGTATATGTTTCCACGGTTGAGTCATATTTTGTCTCCCCGGTTTACACCGACTTTACGGCCGCGCCACTGCAGCCAGGATTTCAGGGGCTGCGGTGGAGGAGGACTTAGAACCTGATCTGTCTCTATTTTGGTGGTGAGGAATTGACGGTGGGTTATTGAGCAGGAACCATTCATGACCCAGCTGCCAGACCAATTTCCTCATTGCGATGACAGCCCCAGTGGTATATCACCCTTGGCGTAATAACTTGAATTGCTATCAAGCATATTTAGAAGATGGGCGAAGCAGAAAGGCCTGTTTTGTCGTCGGGACCAGTCCATAAATACGACATAACATCAGAACTAGGGACTGTGAGAAAGGGTGTTTATATTGATGATATATCTTAGCTCTGAATTCCCAACTGTCGTGGAATAGGGGTATATGTGTTAGTCATCAAGCTCCACAGCACCCGGAAGAACCTTATTCCGGCGCTCCCACAGTATATAGAGAGCTTCCTAGCTACCGCTCCTTGGAGCTCAATTCTAGTCAGACAATTATCACTTCCCACACTCTATGCAACCTTTTCTCGCGATCAGCCTAACTGTGACACCAACAACAACTGGAAAATTCAGGGCTATATATATACACGAATAAATGGATTATTAAGCGTATCATTCCATTATTAATCAGTATGAAAACGTGTAGAAGAAAAGGATTTTTTATTCCGGAAGCGTATAGGGGTAGACCCACTTTTCCGGATCCGGATTCCTAGAGGGACGATGGGGGTTATTACTGAATGATACCAAGGTATAAGAGTAGGGGGTTCGTTTGCAGGCGCCCCAGGTGGGAACCGAGCCCCAGGTGACTGAGACTTATGGTCAATTGTATATAGCTACGCCGAAGGTTCATGACAGGAGAGTAAATAGCCTACGAGGGAGCTAATTTGGCGAAGAGACGCCACCATAGCCACAATGAGTGTGATGCAGCGCCCCAAGCTGAAGATTTAAAAGGAGATGCCAAGAGCTCAGCTTTCTCACATCTTCACCAATCACCTCCCGAAGAAAAGGCCATGGCTCACAACCCTTGCGGAATTATGCAAGCTATTGGTTATTGCCACGGCCTAGACCGCCAACCGGACGGAACCTAAACCCAGGTCGGATCAGCTTTAATTCAACCTGCTTCATCGCAGAGCAAGCCTACAATCCACGCAGCTCAAATGTCCTGCGCTTGCTTCAGAGACCTCTCGACTTATACGCGGCATTCCTAGATAGCTGCAGTGTCTGCGACAGCCTTGACGCGATTACAATAATTCGCACGGCTTTAGATTGCTCTGCCGCATTCATCCTACTCTTGTCGCTTCTAACGCCTAAGATGCGCTCGCGGCAGTGATCGCGGAGACTTGATATTACGGTTCCAACTAAAAGCGAGAAGGCAAATACATCATCCGATTGAGGCATAAGACTCTTCCCAGGCGTAACCTGACCTCATCGACATCAAGTTCTCTAATCATGCTGCCCGCCTACCGTTTCCGAACCCAGTCCATGGGCCGGCCGGTCTGGTCGAACCTCTTATTCCTAGCACTCCTCCCAGTAGCGTTCGGTCAGTTAGCCGGCGACTCTCCCAGCGTCACCATCTTCAACAGCAGCGACACATACCACTACCACGGGTGCTGGGACGAAACAACCGAGCTCGCCAACACAACGCGCCTGCGGGCGCTCGACGGCGGGATCCACATGCAGCTGCCGGAGACCATGACGGTGCCGCTGTGTCTAGACTACTGCGCCAAGAGCACCAGCACGCGGTACCAGTACGCTGGGCTCGAGTACAGCCGCGAGTGCTGGTGCGCCAACGAGCTCAACTCGCTCAGCGTCAGGCTTCCCGATGAACAGTGCAACACAACGTGCGACGGAGATGCGGCTATGGCGTGCGGTGGCGCGCTCAAGTTGAGTGTTTATCAGCTGGTAGCGGATGGGGCAGGTTCGGCGCCGCCGATGATGGGTTTATTACGCGACGGGACGGGCTTAATGCTCTTGGCGGTGGGAACAGGCCTGGCGTTGTTCTCTTTTTAAGCGAAGGCGTAGGAAACTTCGCTGTTGAAGGAAGGGTGTATTCCAGATTGCTACGCGGAGAAAGTAATGTTTTGACAATCGTATATGTGTATGACTCAATTTGGCTTCGGAAAGAGAGCAAGGTGCGGTACCCGGATTACTTTGCAACATTGGAACAGGCGTTAGAATAGAGGGAACATGTCAGGCGCATGTTGTGGAAGTACGAAGAAGGTCTAAATGTAGGGGGCCCTGGCTCCTAACCTGATATATGGAAGGATAGAAGGGGGATCAATATTTAATGAGCCCATATCCCCCATATCCTCTCGTCGAGCCCCCGTTTATACAACGGCTAACCTGCCGCCCCTGGACTATCATGTTGTTTCCCCACGAAATCAGACCACCCACGCCTTGTGCACCTTTGGTCCTATGATCAGCAGACACCGTAAGCCGATCGCTTAGCATGAAATACAGCGAATGGCATTTCACCCTTTTAGACGGGCAAAGCGATAAGAAAGCAGGGTTCTTCGGCGTCAGTATTCTGGCTTACCAATGTTACTGGGGAATTCATAAAGGTGTCAAGAAGTGAGACATGTGTTTGTTAATTGACAAATATAGCGGCTTAACTAATGAGTTATCTAGCTAAGGTGAGTAATAACACCGTCATCCATGGCCAACCCCTTTCCATCCCAGACGTATGCCACACCATTCCCCACATTCATGAGCTAAGCTCAACCAATGGCCACCGCTTAGCAGCCCAATCCACAGTCCACCTCGCGGTTACCATACTCATAACCACAAGTGCTGCAACCGGTGGAGCTGGGGAATGTGTAGTCGGCGTAGGCAAGCTAATCAGGATCGTCAACGACGGACCCCACGGTGATTACGAGCGAGTAGGGCAGCTCGCTGAAGATGGACTTGCTCTAGAAGTCGACGATGGCCTGGTCACGAGTACCACCGATTATGGCATGGACGGCATCCATGATGGTTACAGTGAATCTGTATTCGCCCCCAACGCCTCCTTGGTTCTTTTGATATTGAGTGACGTGAACGACGCACGACACTGGAACCTAACTCTCCAGAGTTGGAGCGGCGGTGCAAAGGCCAGCAATGGCGGCAGTATTAAGGTGGTGGAGAACTGCATGTCTACGTGTGGCGTTGATACGGTTGGACTAATAGTGTTGGCCTTAAGAATTTGTAGAAGTTGGTAGTGTGGAGGTTGAGGGTTGATGAGAGGAAAGCCATGCGTGTGAGTCCAAAAGAAATAAGGAGGATGCCAGAAAAGATTTAGCGGGTTTAGGTGCGATAGCAAGGCTGTAGTGTTAAGCGATCGTTGGTAAACTGCTGTCAGGGAAAATGGTAAAGTACGGAGTGAAAGGCAGAAAAAGCAGCCCAGCAGGTGGTTCATAGTATGGGTAGTGAATAGATGACCATTAATGCCTGCCCTTTTTTAATTACTCGGGGGCGAAGCCCCCCTATATATACATAAACTGGAGCTATACTGATGGGCCGCTGGGCCCCGGAAAGGGGGCCGTACCTTGGTACCTGACAGAGTTACCCTTCCTACCGTGCTTCTATCCTTAGGAGCATTATTGGAGGCCCCCCCGAGGGGGGGGGTTAAAAAAGGGTAACCGGTAATTCGTAATAACCTCTATAAATAAAGGTATCGTAAAATAAAGTTTTAATATAACGCGGGATAAAATAAGATATTTTTTTTAAATAATTAGTTATTTTAATATCAGTTATTTTTTAAATTATTTTTTTAAATTATATCTTTTTATTTTTTCTTTATTTTTTAATATAATCTTAATCTTAATAATAATAATAATAATAATAATAATAATAATAATAATAATAATAATAATAATAATAATAATAATAATAATAATAATAATAATAATAAT
>QJNS01000241.1:1854-116824 GCA_004154925.1 Monosporascus cannonballus
TTTTTGGGGGCCCCCCCCCCCCCCCCGGTGTCTATGCCAAGCAGGCAGCCCAGGCGCCAGCTGCGATATGCGCTGAATCAGCGGGGGCTTGTCAGGAGGTTGGCGAGGTCGACCAACACCACCACTGCCATCACTCAAAATCCCTGGTCTTCATGTTGTTCGTGTGTTGGATGGCCCCTAGCCTTTCAACCTTATGAACTGGCGGACGAGCGGATGCTTGTACGGAACGATGGGAAGGCCTGTTCGGTGGTAACTAGACTAAAGCTTCTATAGGATTTCAAAAGCAATCAGGGGAGGATTCCCTTAAGCACAATCGGAATATGATATTTTTGTTTGCATTGGACGCACGTAAAGGATAGTCTCTTATCTGGCTATCTCTATCCAGTAGATACGTGTTCCCGAATCGAAGCGCAGACCTTCATCGATATTCGCAACTCTGGGCAAACCGGGTCATTACATAATACACGAGCGTTCTAAAACTTGGCAATGCATAGCCATAGGTGGCTGAACTTGGGTCTATCAAAATCCGATTACGCCACAGCTCTCCAATGCGCGCACACTTTCTTGATTTCAAGCACGGGTGACTCCAATATGACGTCAGACCTTTGTGCCAACTCAATCACATCCTCGTTCAACTGGTTGGTCTTGAATTTCAAAGAAAGGGATACCTTGGCTATAGGAGGGCTAGGCGCGTAACACGACCACGTCAGATGACGAGTCAGAAAGCCTGGATCATCGTCCAGGAAACCGCGAAGCCGTTCTAGGGCATGGTTCTTGTCGTAGGCCAATGGCTTTCGAGGTCTCTCAGAGAGCATGTCTTACCGCATCTAGAACTGGCTGTCGGGATCGCTGCTGTCAGTGACTTTCTCCCCCAGTCACTGATACACAGAACCAGCCAGAAGCGTCACACTCACACCTGTGATTGGCATTGCGTACAAACCCGTAATAAATATCTGCAAACGTGCCCAAACGCACCTTCGCTCGCTCTCTTCCACCACCTAGCAGCCAACTCGATCAATAAGCACCTTAAAATTGCGTGCAGTAGAGCGCTCTCCTCCACGCAAGCTTCTGCGATACCAAATAAGTAAAAGAGTATCATATCAGAGAATAATACGCTCGCCACAATGATCTTGACCGATCTCCTCTCCATGATCCTCCGGATCGCGGAGCTGGTCTTCGCCGCCATCGTGGCCGGCGTCAACGGCCAGTACCTCCGCATGATCTCGAACACCAGCCACTGGGACCAGGCCCGCTTCATCTACACCGAGGTGGTCGCCGGTCTCGCCATACTCCTGGCCCTCATCTGGCTATTCCCCTTCTCCGGCAGCTTCGTCCACTGGCCCGTCGACCTGTTCATCTCCATCTGCTGGTTCGCCGCCTTCGGCGTCCTGGCCAACGTAAGTTTTATTCTTTCGTCTTTCTTCTTCTTGCTAGTTATACCTCTTCCCCATCGAATGAACTGCGCGCGGAAATAGAATGGTGTAGGATGAATGGCTTAACTAACACGTCTCCGACCAGTACCTCGACGGCTCCTGTGGCCGCGTCTTTGCTTGGGGTAACGTGACGTTGCGTGGCGACAACCTGTGCGGCAGGTTCAAGGCCATTATCGCCTTCTCATTCCTCTCCGCCATCTGCTGGCTCGTGTCCGCCATCATCGGGTTCATGTGGGTCCGCGATCACGAGAACCGCTACCGTCGCCGCACCTGGCACCGCTCGCGCGTCTAGGTGGGCTGCTACCTAATCAGGGGACCTTCTCTAGTTCGCGGCGCCGTCTAGGTTGCAGACGTTACGTACTCACTGTCTCGTTGGCCAAGGATTGACATTATGAGATTGTTTGTTTTCTTTGGGGTTACAGCACAGCATACTACATGATACCAAATGCGTTTACCTCACACTACCCTTACTCTATTCACATGGATGGTTACGAGGGGTGAATTCGGGGCACTGGGGACTTACCAAGGTTAATGAGAGCCCCAAATTGATACCCCTAGTACATTACATAGTACCTACTTATTAATCTTATTTCCTTGATGACAAGTCACTACGTTGCGCTACAAGAGATCTCAGCATGTGAGGTTTATTTACATGGTTTGTCTATCAACACATAAGCTTGCGAAAGATATCGCAGACTGAAATAAGTGCAAACTAGGAAAACAGCTCACAGCGCCAATTAGAGCCGATACCTGTTAGGTAGCTCGCCTAAACACGTGAATGGTAGTATCGACACTGCGTTCGGTGTCAATCAAGCTTCAAATGTGATTCATTCTGACTCAGTTATCGTCGAAGGACGTATCGACTTGTCTGACCTAGTCAGATCTTTTTCAAACTATTTCGTATTTTAACCTACCACCGTTCCGGCAGAAGCACCCTTTATGCTGCCAATCCGAATAGAAGCTAGGACTTTAACACCACCCACCCCCTTTTTCCCTGGACGTCGGCTAGGAGTTGTATAGCGACAAGTCAACATGGCACCGTTACCCCTGGAAGCGCGCCCCGGCCGCGAGCCTCTTGCACATCTAACGGCAGTGTGGAGCTCTCAGCGCGGCCATTTCGCGCGCTCGGAAGTGATCTCGATGGGAGAGGCCTTCGGATGGATAACCCTCGCTATGGCTATGTGTTTCTTGCTGGGGTCCCTCGGGTACTGGATTTGTAAGAGGTCGAGGGCCCCGTGCGGACGGTGAAGTTTTTGGAGATCAATTAGTCGCGGCACAAGCACCGGCGGATCAGTTACCTCGTGCCTAGTTGTAAAGCCTAGCTATGCGTATCCGATATCATTTTGTACTATTTTGGTAGATCTCGATATCGCGCGATCTTGCCATTGAGTAACCAGACTACCGTGTTACGAGGTCGTTATGGAAGAGATACGGACAGAGGCGTAGGGCCCGTATACGCTACTGGATGTTGAATGGGTTAGCAGCAGATGTATACATTCAAAGAAAGGAAATGGATTTGTTTCTAAGGCATAACAATGCGCCATGGGATAATGAACCAAAACACAGAGGAGATTTCACTTGTACGCCTGGTAGTAGGGACAAAAAGTGTTATGTTACCCCCTGACTAAGGTAAAGCCTACGTCGGACCCCCCCTAACGCCCCACGCCCCAACGCCCCACCATATCCCCATACATATTGCCGAAATCGCTATATGTTTAAAATCTGTTGTAAATAGCACAAAAATGACAAAAATAAACGGCTTTCGTTATGACTTAAAGCTTTATAAATGGTATAAAATAATACTAATAAATAAAATAAAAAAACTTACTTACTTAGTATATTTAATACTAAACAAAAATTACGATTTTATTATACAATTTAGTAATAATGTTGTATAAATAATTAAACAAATTAAATAAATATATAAAACAATTGCATATATTTTTTAATTTATATAAATTTGAACAGCTTATAACTATATATTTAATAAATACAGTATTATAGCTATAGACGAAAATACAGAATAACTTTTTTAAAGAAAACTGCTTATATTAAAAGTATTTATTACTTTGCCAAATATATAACTATTAAAAAATAGGCTACGATATTAAAAATACTATTATATTCAATTTTATTAAATAAAAATATAAAATTTCTAACTGTACTAATTATAAAGATATATAAGATATAATACTTTAACAATTTTTTAATAATTTGTACTGAAAATTGTTTCGTAAATTAACATTAGGTTTAACTGTTGATGTATTAATATTAATATGAAAAATATGTTCTATATATATATATATATATATTAGTTATGAAAGATCTAATTTTATATTAGGCATCTGGTCATTTATATCTATTTTGGTCAATTAATTATAAATATGCGATTTTGTCGATTTTGTATGGGAAATGATGGCGTATCTGGGGGGTAGGGCGTGAAGGGGAGTTCTGTTACGGCTTGGTCCACCGTAGCAGCTCCAGTATATATGCAGCTGTAAGCACCAGGATGATTGCCGCAATTGCGATCATTCTACCGATCTTTTGCCCTAGTGGCGTAATGGTATGGTGCAGCCGTAACAGGTTCCGACTTATATATAATTTGCCCTGATTTCGAACCAGCGACGTGGGTATGCATTTTCTATCCTAGATGTCTTGGTTATAAGGGCGGAAACGCCTAATCCCTTCACATCATTATCCATGTAGTACGCAAGGTTATTGGAATTTTACAAAAGGTCGGGCGTTCGAACTGTGTTAGTTCAAGCGCTATGTGGTTTTATATATATTCTTACAAAGGTGTTGTCTCCTAACTTTCTTCGATTATGTGTGACGAGCTATAGGGTTTAACCAACTATTAAACCTTAAGTCGACGGGTTTATGTTGGCAGGAGTATTGTGGGAATCTGAGCAATAAATACAGTAACGTATTACGTCTTTTAATATCGGAAATACCTTATTGCAAATGATTGGTATTAATAAGTGTTGTAAGCTGAAATTATCTAAACTATGGAAATAATGAGCGTATATATCTTTATGAATTAATTGGATCTTTATTGGATTTTGACGTTGTTACAGATCCAATACCATTAGATTTGGTTAGTTCTGTATAGATTTATTTAGATTTTGATGCCAAGAGAGATTCAAATTACGTAACTCTTTTTTGTGGATCCGACCGTTTCCGTGGCCGATTTTGGGTTAGGTTGTAATACGATCTTCCCTTTCCTAGGATTTTTATCTTTAAAGATTTTCCTTCCTGGTAAGTTATTTTCCTTTATTATAATAGGTTATATTGCTAACCGCAAACCTCGTAATCGTCCTAATCAGAAAGAAAGCCTAGATTTTCTGGTTGCTTATATTATCAAATTCGGTTTTGAAGTTATGCCGTATACGCTTTATTTCGAAAATGGTACCAAATGTCAAATAATTGAAAAAATTCGTCGTTATAGTGAGTGTATTAAGAATCGTCGTATTAAGGAGGAAAAGAATCGTTTAAATCGCGAAAAAACTGTTACTGAAAAAACGCTTTTACGCCTTTAACAAGAATTAAAAAAGGATTTGGCATACAAATAACATAACATCGACGAGACTATTAATCGCTTTTTTCGTTTTCGTCGTTAAAAGAAATTTCTTTACGTTAAGAGAATTAAAATTGTTAATTACGGTTTTTAATTAATAAATAAGCTGGATAAATAAAAGCGCGCGGAAGCCGAAGTTCCATTTCCTATGCCGTCTTTTGTTTTCCTTAACTGGTCCATTTTTAAGAACTTTGATTAAGGGGTTTTTCTTGGTAATTCCGTCGCCGTTGGTAAAAGTTCTTTAATAGGCGCTAGGCGTTAATAAGATTTTTGGCGGGTTCCTAAGTGTTTTCGGAGTTTGGGTATTTTTTTTACTTAATTAGATATTAGGTAAATTTATTTTATTTTCGTATGTCGAAAATTTTCTCCACTTTGTATATTTATTCCTTTTTTACTTCCACGTCGTTTTATATCGTATATATTTTAATTATATCTGTTATTAATTCGAATAAAAAATATAAAAAATTAGATAAAATTTGATTTTTAGTAAAAATTCTAATTAGTAATTGTTTTCTGAGATTTTTTGACGATTTTATATAGACCGATATATTTGAAATCGAGTTTTTTGCTGGGTTACTTTGTTTAAATATTTTTTGTGGTAAGGAAAACCATTTTTCTTTTTTCGAAAGTTAATTCTTTTAACCTTTTTTGGTTATAGTATTTGTTTATTTAATTCCGTACGAATTCTAGTTTTATTTTTATTTTCTAATACAATTATCATAACTGTTTTAACGTAAGAATTGTTTTGATATTAATTAAATCATTATTACGTATTTTTTTATAAACTTTTAGAATAAAACCAAAATTTGCGTTCGTAAATATTATTTTAATGCTTTTTTAGTAATTAATATTATAAGTTAATTATACGATTAATAATTTCTTAATTTAATTATTTTGTTTGTAATTAATATAATATTATAAATAAGTTTTTAAGGTTTAATTTGTTCGTTTTATTTATTTATCCGTTTAAGGTTTAAATATATTAGATAATTTATAATTTAAGTCGATTTTTGTTATAAAGCTTTGTTAAAATTTAAATGCGAATATTAATTCTTTATTTAATATAATTTTTATTAATAATCCGTATATATTAAAAATTTGTTTAAAAAAATGTATACCAGTTATTCGGTATTTATATTTTTATAATATGGTAAGAAATAAGAAAATTTCGTAAATCGGTCGACGGTTACGAAAATATTATTATAATATATTTCCGTAACTAGGTTTTTTAATATAAAAAGCTTAGTAATAAAGTCGAATATAATTAAATATTATAATTATTTTACGACTAATAATGGTTGTAATTTTTCGTATGGCTTATGTCGTCGAATTTTTGCTTTGGCGCAAATATCGTATTGCTGTATAACTTTTTATACCGTTAATTTCATTTTAAGAAAGAAATATATGCGTCGAAATCGTTTTAAAGTTTTATAAATTTCTAAATATTCGTATAATTGATGTTCGTATATTTTTCGTATTAGATCTTTTTGGTATTCTTTTAAAACTTGTATTTTGTCCGTTTTTTGGTTTTTTTAAAAGATTATTGTTATATTATTGGATTTTCTGGTACATATTATTAGGTACTGTCCGAATCGTCGTAATCTGTCGTAAGCGTAAATATTTTTTTGTAGTAATATCGAAAATTGTATAGCTAATTTTAACCAATTTCTTTTCGAAATTTGGTTATTTGCTTAAAATATTTATTTTGTCGTTTTTTAATTTTTTCTTGTAAATAATAACAAAATCGAAATTCGCCAATTTTTCTACATATCGAAACTATCGTTTTATAAGTTCTCTAATTGTAATAAATTAGATAAAATTTTAATAATGCGTATAAACTTTGATTTAATATAAGCTTTCTTTTAAAAAGTACTTAAATTTTTAAAATGCCATAATAATGGCCATAAATTCCTTATTTGAAATGCCGTAATTAAGTTCGATTCCTTTTAACTTATACGAAAAAAATATAATAAGGTATAATTTGCCTTAATTATTTTGTTATCCGATTATTACGTTTAACGCATAATTCGAAATATTGGTTTCTAGTTTAACGAAACGGTTTAGATTATATATAATTAGTATTAATTCGCTGGTAATCGTATTTTTGATATTTTAAAATATTTTTTTCGTATTTAACGTTTATTTGAATTTTTTTTCGTAAAATTTATTAAGAATATAATTATTTTATTAAAGTTTCGAATAAATTTCTTGTAATAATTAACGAATTTAAGAAATGTCTATATTTCCTTAACCGTCGTTGGCATCTGTTATTTTGTGATTATAGCGATTTTTTGGGGGTTTATTTTAATATGTTTTAGAATAATAATATGTTTTAGATATTTTATTTCTTATATATAGAATTAACTTTTTTCTGTATTAATAAGTAATTTTACGTCTTATAAAGCTTAAAGAATTTTGTAAATATATTTTATATATGCTTTTTCCGTTTTTAAAAAAAATAAAAATATCGTCAAGATAGCAAACGACAAAAATATCGAAATATTTTCGTAATACGTAATTAACTATTTGCTAAAAGGTTATTAATACGTTCGTAAGTTCTATTAATATAACTAAATATTTAAATAGTTTGTATTTCGTCCTGAAAATTATTTTTTATTCGTATCTTTTTTTAATTTTAATAAGGTTATATTTATTTTTAAAATTAAATACTATAGACTATTTAGCTCCGTAAAGTCGGTTTTTTATTTCCATAATTAAGGGTAATAATATTTAATCCTTAATAATAACGTCATTTAATTGCCGATAATTAATTACAAATCGCAATTTTTTATTTTTTTTAAGTACGAAAAATATTAGATATTTTGCTAGTAATTTCGAAGATTAAATCCATTTTTTTTGTAACTGATTTTCTAGGTATTTTTTAAAAATACGTAATTTATTTCCGCTAAGGTTATAAATAAGATAAAACTTTGTCGAAAATCCTTTTTTAAAAATTATTTCGTGATTTTATTCGTTATATTTTAATAATTTCGTATTAAGTTTTTTTCCTAAAACGCTGCTTATATTTATAATATTATAGTAATATATTAATTAGATTTTCTGATTTTTTGGACTGTTATTTTTATTGTTCTAGGTCGTTATTTAATTGCTTTAATTTTGTTTTAAGAGTAATAACAGTACGTCGTATTTTTTTTAATATTTATTTTTTTTAGGTTTTATTTTTTTTAAATAATAAAGTATTTGTCGTATCTTTATGCCTATATTCGTTACTATTATTAATTAAGTATTAAAATTTCAGTTTTTTTTTAATTTATTAATAAAAATAAAACGAATTTTATTTGGCCAATTTTTTCGTTAATTAAAACTCCGTATTGACGTATCCATAATTATCCTAAAATTATATTATAATTTCCGATTAAAACGATGTCGAAATTAATTATTTAATATTATCCTTTAATAAAAATTTCGAAGTAATTAATTTTGCGTATAACTTTTTTATTATCGTAAGCGAATTCCTGATTTTCGGCATTCGTCGCTGTATAAGGTTTTAACTTGTATTTCCATAGTAATCTAAGCTTATTGACCACATCCGGTGCAATGTAATTTCCGCCCAAAGCTCCGTAATTTATTATTACGGTATATTAATACGTTTTGATTCGTATTTCCAAAGTAATAAGGTCGTTAACATTTCTTATTATCGTATTTAAAGCTCTTTTTAGGAATTTTCTTTAATTTCTTTGGATTTCGTTATTTTGCGGCTTTTTTATAAATAATTTTTTTTAATTTTTGTTCGAGTTTGTCAAGTTTTACTTATATCTTTTTATTTAACGTATTTAGCTGCTGTATTTGTTGTTATTGCCGGCGTATTGTTTTTTAAGCCGTATTAGTTATTCCTAATTTTCTTGCAAATTTTTTTATCGAATAAATTATTTTTCCATGTTTACGATTACATCTTATTATATGTCGTTTTGGTTATCGTTTTAAAGTTTTTCTGTAAATTAACATAATTTTTTAATAATATTTCTTTTTTGAGGATTTATAGTAAATATTAATTGGAAATAAAAATTCGTAATAACTTTTTAATAATACTTTTTTACCGTATGCTGGATTAACTTCTTTTCCGTTTAATAATTATATTATTTATAATAATAAAAGGGGTTTTTCTGCAAGTATTATTTTTTTAGACCAACCTTTTATTTCGGCTAATTGCTGGATATTTTTTAAAGTTATAATTCGAAGTTATCGATATTATTACTTATCGTTTTTGTTATGTTCGGTACGATTTGGAAAATTCAATCCCTTATAGTATATGCGGGTAATTCGTACGTAAATATATTATTTCTATTTCTTATAATCGGGATATTCTCGTCGTCGACAATATACAGCGTATATTTTGCCGTATTAATTAAAGGTTCCGGAACAGATTTTTTAATCTAGTTTTGGTATTTACGTAATTATCTTTATAGCGTTTTTGTTATGTTCGTAATATTTACTAAGCCAACTTTCTAGCTTCTTATTTTTTTGTCAAATTTCTTATCGTAATGGTCCCGGTTAGACCTTTTATTATAGGCTTAATATATATTTAGTTTAGATTATGTTAATAATTTTATTATCGTTTCCTTAATTATTTTTAGATTATTTTTTCGGTATAAGGGTCCAGTTATTTTACCGTGGTTTCTTGGATTTTTTGCACTTATAAGCTTTATATCTTATTTTGCTATAATTAAAGTACTTAATATGGCTTTAATTTTATTTATGGGTAACGCCAAGTTCCATAGGTTCTGGCGCCGTTTTATAAAAAGTAAGAGATACGTCTTTTTTCTTTTTTTGGTTAGACTTGTTATATTCCGAATATAAAACGTATTATTTTTTCTTTTTTTATGATTTTTTAAACTGTTGATTATTAATTTTGATTACCTTTATAATATACCGATTTAGGGCAATTAATTATTTAATTCGAATAATTTTATTTTTTACATTATTTTTTAATTTTTTATAAAATATATCGATAAAGGTATCGGCTTTATTATTTTTTTATCCGGCCTTAACCGCAAGACTTTTAAAGGTCACGGCGTACTTGAACGTAAATCCTTTCTGTTAAAATGTGACGAGCTATAAGGTTTAACCAACTATTAAATCTTAAGTCGACGGGTTTATGTTAGCAAGAGTATCGTAAGAATCTAAGTAATAAATATAGTAATTATATTACGTTTCATAATATTAAGGGTGCTTTAAGTAACGATATTATATTACAAATTAAAGTTATTTAAATTATAGAATTAATAAATATATATATTTTACTTTTGGCTTAAGGTACTTATTATGGTTTAATGATATTTTTCCAGTTAAGTTCCCTTAAGCCCTTTTAAGCCTTCTTTGATGCTTATCCGGCTTAAGCCTTTTTGTTTAATTAGGGCCCTTGAGCCTTTTAAGCCAGTTACGTGATTTCTTGGCTAGGTCGAGGTTTGGTTCTTTAGAATTCCGACTGTTTTTAAAAGCTAAGATCGTTAAGTTATAATACGATCTTTCCCTTTTTAGAATTTTTGTTTTTAAAGATTATTCCGTTTGTTTGTTAATTTTGGTAAGTAACTTTTTCTTTTTTATATTTATTATGTCGGGTCGTATTAAAAAGTCCAGGTTTTGCAAACGTATTAACGCCTTTGTTCTTTTAAAACGGATTAATTGCTTTGGTTTTATTATATCCTTAAATATTTCTTATTTTTGCTGCAAGTTTAAGAGCAAAATTTGTAAAGCCTATCGCAATTTAAAGAAGTATATTTTTTATACCGTTTACGAAAGTCCTTATAATTTTTTTAATCTTTTTGAATTTGAACATTATAAATTAATTATTAAGAAAAATCGTTTACAGTTAAAGGAACGTATTGTCAAAAAGAAAATTTTAAAAATTTAATAATATTTTAACAAATTATTTAGTCGTTTAAGTTGTTTGCGAAAATAAAAAAAAATTTTCTTCGTTAACCAGAAATCGAAATGTTTCGCCGCGGTATTTAAGATGCGGAGGCGATAAAGAAATTTAAGCGTTTCGAAAAAGAATAAAAACAATTGAAGGCCGCCGTTATAGCTATTACGTTAACGTAGACCGTAGCCGACTGGCCCGACATTCCGGCTATTAATTGGTCGACTTTTAACTGGGACGCGCCTGTTGTTATTGGTAAAAGTTTTTTAGCAGGCGCTGGGCGCCAATAAGGTTTTTGGCGGGTTCCCAGGTATTTTCGGAATCCAGGTATTTTTTCCACTTAATTAAGTACTGGGTAAGTCCGTTTTGTTTTCGTATATCGAATATTTTTTTACTTTATATGCTTGTTCGTTTTTTATTTTTATATTATTTTGTGTCGTATATATTTTAATTATATTTATTATTAATTCGAATAAGAAAACGTAAAAAATTAAATGAAGTTTAACTTTTGGTAAAAATTCTAATTAATAATTATTTTCTAAGATTTTTTTGGCGATTTTATATGGATTAATATATTTAAAATCGAGTTTTTTATTAAGTTGCTTTATTTGAATATTTTTAATAACGAGGAAAACCATTTTCCTTTTTTCGAAAATTATTTTTTTAACTTTTTTTTAATTATAGTATTTATTTATCTAATTCCGTACGAATTCCAGTTTTATTTTTAATTCTTAATATAGCTATTATAATTATTTTAACGTAAAGATTATTTTAATATTAATCGGATTATTATTACGTATTTTTTTATAAATTTTTAAAATAAAATCAAAATTTGTATTCGTAAATATTATTTTAATGCTTTCGTAATAGCTAATATTATAAGTTAATTATATAATTAGTAATTTTTTAATTTAATTATTTTATTCTTAATTAATATAATATCGTAAATCAGTTTTTAAAATTTAATTTATTCGTTTTATTTATTTATTTATTTAAGGTTTAAATACGTTAAATAATTTATAATTTAGGCCGATTTATGTTATAAAGTCTTATTAAAACTTTAATGCAAATATTAATTCTTTATTTAATATAATTTCTATTAATAATCCGTATGTATTAAAAATATATTTGAAAAAAATATATTAATTATTCGGTATTTGTGTTTTTATAATATGGTAAAAAATAAGAAAATTTCGTAAATCGGTCGACGATTACGAAACTATTATCGTAATATATTTTTGTAATTAAAATTTTTAATATAGGAAATTTAATAATAAAGTCGAATATAATTAAATATTATAGTCGTTTTACGATTAATAATAATTGTAATTTTCCGTATAGCTTATATTATTAAGTTTTTATTCTGGCGTAAATATTGCATTACCGTATAATGTTTTATATTATTAATTTTATTTTAAGAAAAGAATACATACGTTAAAGTTGCTTTAAAGTTTTATAAATCTTTAAATATTTATGCCACTAATATTCGTATATTTCTCGTATTAAATTTTTTTAGTATTTTTTTAAAAAATATATTTTATTCGTTTTTTGGTTTTTTAGGAAATTATTATTATATTATTAAATCTTTTAATATATATTGTAAGGTATTGCTCGAATCGTTATAATTTATCGTAAACATAAATATTTTTCTGTAATAATATCGAAAATTATATAATTAATTTTAATTAATTTTTTTCGAGATTTAATTATTTACTGAAAATATTTACTTTATTATTTTCTGATTTTTTTTGTAAATAATAACAAAGTCGAAGTTTGTTAATTTTTTTACGTATCGAAATTATCGTCCTATAAGTTTTTTAATTATAATAAATCGGGTAAAATTTTGATAATCTGTATAAACCTTAATTTAATATAAATTTCCCTTTAGGAAATACTTAAATTTTCGAAATGCTATAATAATAACTATAAATTCCTTATTTAAAATATCGTAATTAAATTCGACTTTTTTTAACTTATACGAAAAAAATATAATAAGGTATAATTTGTATTAATTATTTCGTTATTTAATTATTATGTTTAACGTATAATCCGAAATATTGGTTTTTAATTTAATAAAATAATTTAAATTATATATAATTAATACTGGCTTACTAGTAATCGTATTTTTAATATCTTAAAATATCTTTTCCGTATTTAACGTTTATTTAAATTTCTTTTCTTTTCGCAAAATTTATTAAAGGTATAATTATTTTATTAAAATTTCGAATAAATTTCCTATAATAATTAGCAAATCTAAAAAATGCTTATACCTTTTTAATTATTATTAATATTTGTTATTTTATAATTATAATGATTTTTTTAAAGTTTATTTTAATATATTTTAAAGTAATAATATATCTTAGATATTTTATTTTTTATATATGGAATTAATTTTTTTTATGTTAATAAATAATTTTACGTTTTATAAAACTTAAAAAACCTTATAAACCTATTTTGCATATACTTTTTTTATTTTCGAAAAAATAAAAATATTATTAAAATAGCATATAACGAAAATATCGAAATATTTTCGTAATATATAATTAATTATTCGTTAAAAAGTCGTTAATACGTTTGTAAATCCTATTAATATAATCAAATATTTAAATAATCCGTAATTCGTTTTAAGAATTATTTTTTATTTATATTTTTTTAAATTTTAATGAAATTATATTTATTTTTAAAATCGAATATTATAAATTATTTGGTTTCGTAAAATCGGTTTTTTATTTCCGTAATTAAGGGTAATAATATTCGATCTTTAATAATAATATCGTTTAATTGTCGATAATTAATCATAAATTGTAATTTTTCATTTTTTTTAAATACGAAAAATATTAAATATTTTGCTAGTAATTTCGAAAATTAAATCCATTTTTTTGGTAACAGATTTTTTAGGTATTTTTTGAAAATACGTAATTCGTTTTTATTAAGGTTATAAATAAGGTAAAACTTTATCGAAAATCCTTTTTTTAAAGATTATTTCGTAATCTTATTTACTATATTCTGGTAATTTCGTATTAAGTTCTTTTTTGAAAAGCTATTTATATCTGTAATATTATAATAATATATTAATTAAATTTTCTCATTTTTTGGATTCTTATTCTTTTTGTTTTAAATCGTTATTTAGTTATTTTAATTTTATTTTAATAATAATAATAATACGTTGTATTTCTTTAATACCTGTTTTTTTATATCGTATTTTTATATTTATATTCGTTATTATTATTAATTAAGTATTAAAATCTTAAATTTTTTTATTTATTAACAGGAAATAAAATAAATTTTATCTGGTTAATTCCGCCGTTAATCAAAATTCCGTATTAGCGTATTTATAATAATCTTAAAATTATATCATAATTTCCGAATAAAATAATATCGAAATTAATTATTTGGTATCGTTTTTTAATAAAAATCTCGAAATAATTAATTTTGCGTATAATTTTCCTGTTATCGTAAGCAAATTCCTAACTTTCGGTATTCGTCGTTTTATAAAGTTCCAACTTATATTTCCATAATAATTTAAATTTATTAATTATATCCGGTATAATATAATTTCCGCCTAAAGTTTCGCAATTTACTATTACAATATATTAGTACGTTCCGATTCGTACTTTTAAAGTAATAAAGTTATTAACGTTTTTTATTATTACGTTTAAAGCTTTTTTTAAAAATTCTCTTTAATTTTTTTAAGTTTTATTATTTTACGGCTTTTTTATAAATAATTTTTTTCTTTTAATTCCTGTTCGAATTTATCGAACCTTACTTATATCTTTTCGTTTAACGTATTAAGTTATTATATTTATTGTTATTATCGGTATACTGTTTTTTAAGTCGTATTAATTATTTTTAATTATTTTTATAATTTTCTTTCTTATTAAATAAATTATTTTTTATATTCGCGATTATATCTTATTATACGTTATTTTGGTTATCGTTTTAAAGATTTTTTATAAATTAACGTATTTTTTCCTCAATGGCCTTTTTTTATAAAGATTTATAATAAAGATTTATTAAAAATAAAAATCCGTAATTATTTTTTAATAATGTTTTTTTATCGTACGCTAAATTAATTCCTTTTTTATTTAATAATTATATTATTTATAATAATAAAAAAGGTTTTCTTATAGATATTACTTTTTTTCGAGCCAATTTTCCGTTTCGGCTAGCTGCTGGATATTTCCTAGGGTTATAGTTCGAAATTATTAATATTATTATTCGTTATTTTTGTTATACCTAATACGGTTTGGAAAATCGAATCCCTTATAATATATGCAGGTAATTCGTACGTAAATATGTTATTTCCATTTTTCGTAATCGGGATATTTTCGTCGTCGACAATATATAACATGCATTTTGCCGTATCGATCGGGGGTTTCGGGATAAATTTCCTTTATTTAATTTTAGTATTCGCGTAACTATCCTTATAATACCTTTTATTATATTTGCGTTATTTATTAAGCCAGCTTTTTGGCTTTTCGTATTTTTCGTCGGATTTCTTATTATAATAATTCTTATTAAACCTTTTGCTTAAAGTCTAATATATATTTAGCTTAAATTATATTAATAGCTTTGTTATTATTTTCTTAGTTATTCCTGGATTATGTTTCCGGTATAGAGGTCCAGTTATCTTATTATGGCTTTTTAGGTTTTTTGCATTTGTAATCCTTATGTTCCATTTTGTCGTAATTAAAGCATTTAATTTGGTTCTAATCCTGTTTATAAGTAACGCCGAATTCTATAAGTCCTAACGCCGTTTTATAAAAAGTAAAAAGTACGTCTCGTTTTTTCCCCTAATTAAACTTATTATATTCCGAACGTAAAATATATTATTCTTTTTTTTCTTATTATTTTTTAAATTATTGGTTATTAATTTTAATTACTTTTATTATATATCGGTTTAAGGTAACTAATCGTTTAATCTGAATAATCTTATTTTTTATATTATTCTTTAACTCTTTATAAAACATATTAATAAGGACGTTAGTTTTATTATTTTCTTATTCGGCCTTGGCCGTAAAATTCTTAAAAGTTATAGCGTATTTAGATATAGGTCTTTTTTATCGGAATTATAAAAGTTATTAAATTGTAGATCGTTTTTTATCCGGATTGCCGAAATTGTTACGTATTTTGTTTTTGAAATTGGTATAAGTTAAAAAGATTTTATTAATAAAGTTCTTATTATTTACTTTTTTTATTTCTAAAAAGTTTTTCATAATAGGCTTAAACCAATTAGCCGTATTTCCAGTTAAGCATATTCCTATTATTAGGACCATATCCGCTAGGTTATTAAGGTTTAAAAAGCGAAAGTAAACTTGCGCCTAAATTAAAAAGGTTTAAAGGTTACCTTTTTTATCGTAAGGTTCCGGCTTTTTAGGTTTTATGCGGGCGAGAAAGGGCTGGGTAAATGGCGTAGCCCTAAGTTGTCGAATTTCTTTTTCCAGCTCCCGAATTCGAGCCTAAAGCTGCTAAATAGAGGTTTTCTAAACGCTAGTCGATATTTTGATAATGTTAAATATTACTTAAAGTTTAACGGTATTATTAAATAAAAATTTGTAACGTATAACGAGCTATAAAGTTTAACTAATTATTAAATATTACAGGAACAGGGGTTCCTGCCTTAAGAAGACCAACCTTTAAGGCCTAACGCGGACCTATCACGGCTAAACTCCGGACAGAAAAGCTTGGCTCTTAAGGTGATCTAATTGATCTAAGTAATTTAAATAATTTGGACCAGATTATATAAATTATATAGATTATATAAATTTACGATATATTTACTTTAGGAATTGGGATATATAATAAATCGGTTTCTTATGTAAATAGCACTTACTTAATTTTATTTTTTAGCTATTAATTTAAGCCTTTAGTCAAAAATAATTATATCATTTTTTAATTAAGAGAAAAATACTTAAATCTTTTTAATAAATAAATTATTAAATTATTTTTCGCCTTATTATTATTTGTAAATTAAGATTTTATTTCGGATATTACTTATATTTCCAGGTGGATATATAATAAGTTTGTTATATTTTGATAATTTTTTAATTAATAGCTGACGAATAATTTAAGGCCTAATTAGGTATAAGTTTTTTTGAACTTAATAAAAACGATATTATAGGATAATATTTAGAAAATAAATAATATATCCGATTTCCGTTATTAGCTAGTAAAAAACTAATAATAAAATTAAACGATTTATTATTTATTAAAAAAGTTTTTTAATTAATAAATAATATGGTATTACTTATTATTCGATTTTAAGGAAGATTTTCCTTTTAACCCTAATAACAGTTTTCTTTAACTTTTTAGGAAATTATTAAGGTTTAGGATTTGGAGCCAGAAAAAGAATAATTAGCTAAAGGCTAAAGGAGCTAAGGAGGCGAAAAAAAAGAATTTATTACGGAAAAAAAATTGGATTTCTTAGCCTAAAAGGTTTAGAGCTTGGAAAAAAAAAAACGTTCGACTTATTAAGAAATTAACTTTTCCTTAATTTGGCTCCTTTAAGGGATAAAGCCAAAAAGTTGGTTATCGATCGTTTCTGACTGATACGAAATATCCAAAAAAAAAGAACTTTGGCCCTATTACCATTCGATACGGGACAAATACGGGAAAAAATTTTAATTCTGCCTTTATTTAAAATTAACCGGGTACGGGAAAAAACGGTCCTACCGCCTAATTACCATAAAATACCAGATATTAAGAGTTATAAGCTAACCCTTTTTAAGCCTTATAACGGATTAAAAAACCCTGATGGATTTTTAATTTAGGCCAGGTTTTACCTTAAGTTTTATAAAAATTTTTTAATAAAAAATTATTAAAAAGTAATAATTATTTCTTAATTATTAATCGGATAAATTTACGATTAATTCGAACTTATTTTAACGGATTATTTTAAGAAATATCCAAAAAAATCTTTAAATTTTATTAATTATATTTTTAGTAAGTACGAAAATTTTGAAAAAAAAATAAAAACCTTATTTAGAAATCCAGATAAAGAATAAAATGTTATTAAATAATTCCATTTACTTTATTAAATTAAGTTAGCCGTTAAATATATAATTAAATTTAACCGTTTAATTATTATTTCGAATTTATCAGAAAACGTATTATTTTATTTTTATTATACCGGCTTAAAACTTTTAATTAAGGACGAAATATATAAAGTACTTAAGATTAGATTTTTCGCGAAATATACGGATAAGGTTATTATCGCCGACCGACGTACCTTTAATTAATATTTCGAGAAAAAAAGGATTAATAAGTAAAATAATAACAAAAGTTTTAATAGCTGAATTAAAAAGGATAAGGGCAAGCCTTAAAAAAAAATAAGTTCCGTTTCGAAAAAGCCTAAGAAAAATAAGTTTAAAGTAAAATATTTTAATTATGGCAAAAAAGGACATTTTAAAAGTAAATATCGCTTTCCCGCCAAGAAAAACTTTAAGAAAAAAGGAATTTCTTAACCTCAGAAAAAAGTTAGAATAATTAAATAAAAAACCGATAATAAGGCAGAAAAAAAAGAAAAAAAAGTTAACTTAATTTTCTCCTAACTAAAATTTATTATTACTATAATTATTTAAATCCAAAACGATATCCCAAAGTACGAAAATTATCCAATTTGCCAGGATTTTAAGGTTAAAACTTACAAATATTACCCAGGACAAACGGCTTTTAAGATAGCCATAAAATTAAGATATTTTTGCTATTTCGATATACAAAGGTATAAAATATATAATATAAACGGTTAATTTTAACTAAATATTAATAATTACGGATAATTATTCCCGGAATTTTATAAGTTTTTAAAATGTATTATTTACCAGAAAATATTATCGGTAAACCCTTATAATTTATTATATTTTATCGTTTATTATTAAAACGATTATTTTGTTTATTTTAAAGTTAAGGAAAATAATAATTTTTGGCCTAAATAAAATAAAGAAATATTTACCGAACCTGATAATAAATATAGATGCATAAAAACCCCCCAATAACCAAAATACCCCAAATCTTGTTATTTATATCTTAATTCAAAACGGAGTCAAAAGGCTATATCGCAAAAATACTTATGTTACGCTTTAACACTTTATATTTAATACGAGCTCCTAAATATAGGAATATCTTTTTCGGAGGTACACCTTTTTAACCTTATAACCCAAGAAATGCCAAACCAAGGATCGAACCAAAAAAAAACAATTACTTTCGGATGTCAGTTGGGCAAAAAAAAATAATATAAATATATGGACGATTATTGTACCAGGTACGTAACTAAAAAGGTACGAAAATAAAAACGTTTTTTCGTAAATAAATTACGTTATTTAAAAAATAACAAAAGTTTTCGAAAATAAGGTATTAAAAAGCCTTAATTTATAAAACCTTATGTAAAACAATAAAAGGATTACGTAATTAAATAAAGATTTTTTTTCGATACAAAAGCAAAACGTTTAAAGTTATAATCGACTTAAAAGCCGAAAGTAATTTTATTTTTCTTATAATGGCAGAAAAATATCAAATTCCCTGGAAATATAAATTAAAGTTTTATAAATTACGTACGGTAAACGGAAACTTATTTATATATGATAACGGACGAATCTTTCGAAAAACTAAAAAATTCCCAATAAGAATTTAAGGATACCAAAAACAAATTTCGCTGGACATTATTAATATTTTTGGGTACGATATTATTTTGGGAATACCGTAATTCAGATTTAATAATTTATATATTAATTAAAAATATTAAATATTTTTATAGGAAAATAAGTTATCCGAAAAAGATAATTAAGAAATTTATTATATTATCAAGGAAATCCAGATTGCAAATTAAGCCTTTATGGTATTACCTAAGTATTAACGGTTTAAGAAATTATTTAAGGATAAAAAAAATTACGAATTACTATTATATAGTTAATAAAATTATAAAATATCCATTAAAAAAGGATATTATCTTAAATTTTATAAAATTTATTATATAAATCCTAATAAATTAAAGGCTTTATGGAAAAACATTTAATTTAACTTAAAAAGAGAATATATTTAACCTTTTAATTCTTCCGTTGGATATCCTGTCCTTATAATACTAAAAATTAAAGACGGAAAGCAAAAAATTAACAAAAACGGAAATTTGGTTTTCAGAAAAATAATTGATTACCGATAGTTAAATAATATTACGATTAAAAATAAATATTTATTAATTTTTATAAGTACGTTAAAGGAAAACGTTAACAAAATAAAATAATTTACTGCATTTGATTTTTAAGATAATTATTACTGTATCAAAATGGCCAAAAAAAAAAATAAAAAACGGCATTTAGAATAATATATGGATTTTACGAGTACAAAGTAATACTTATGGGATTTATTAATGCTCCCGCTAACTTTTAACACTTAATCATAATTACGTTCAGAAAATTTCTGGACAAATTTATATTCGTTTATCTCGACGATATCCTTATTTATTCTGAAACTCTGGAGGAACATAAAAAGCAAATTGCCCAAATGCTCCAAACGTTAAATAAAATAAATATCCGAATTAACCTAATTAAAAACGTATGGCATATATAGAAACTAAACTTTTTAAAATATATTTTTACCCCCGGCCAAATTCAAATTTAACGTTTTAAAATGGAAATAATTAAAGATTAACTTATCCTTAATAAGGCGACCGTTATAAATATCCGGTAAATTTTAGGATTTACGGGTTATATACGTAGCCTAATTAAGGGATACGGAGATATAATCAGATTATTAACGAAACTTATTATTAAAAAATATATAAAAAAAGAATTTAAATTTTTAAAAAAAATAAAAAAAGCGTTTTAAATTTTAAAAAATACGATTATTAACGGACCCATAATAAAATTACTTAACGCAAATAAAAAAAACACTTAAAAACGGATATTTTAAATTATGTATTAAGTGCCGTCCTAAAATAACTGGAGGATAACGGCAAATAGTATTTAGTAATATATTACTTAAAAGTATTCCGAAATATAAAATTTAAATATTTAATTTACGATAAGGAATTATTAATAATTATTAACGCTTTTAAAGAATAAAAGCTTTTTTTTAACGGAATACGGAAACCTTTTAATATTTATTTTAATTACAAAAATTTTACTTAATTTATAAAAATATAAAAACTAAATAAACGATATAAGATTTAAATAATTTTTCTGTTAAGATTTAACTTTAAAATATATTATATCAAAAGAAAAAAAAATATTTAAATAAATATTTTTAGTTATAAAGACGATTACGATTTTAAAATTCCTAAAAGGAATATATAGATATTATAATATAATCAAAATAACATAATATAATTATGCGAAATCTTAAAAAAATTATTTTACGAATTTTTAATACGATTCCGGAATTCTTATAATAAGGAAAAATAAAAAAAGGTTTAATAATTAAAAGGACAGCTAAAAAATTAATTATTATATTATGGCAAAATTTATGTTCTTAAGGATTAACAAAAATAATTTATAAGGGAATTTTACGAAAACCTATTATATGGATATTAAGGAATTTTCAAAACTACCCGACGGCTACAAAAAAAATACGATTTCCCGGAATTACGCCGTATAGTTAAAAAGATAATTAAGAATTATAATATTTACAATAAGGCTAAGGTAATATATTATAAGCCTTATAAGTTATTATAACTTATTGAAATTCCAGATAAGGCATAGAACGCCATAGCTTAAAACTTTATTATTAATTTTTTTCTATTTAAAAACCCAATTATTAAAGTCGAATATAACGGAATATAAGTAATTATCGACAAATTTACTAAATATAGGTATTTTTTATTTTTCAAAAGAAACGTAATAGCAAAGTAATTAACTTATGCCTTTATTAAATATTACCTCGATAAATATGGAATATTTGAAAAGATTATTTCCGATAAAAATACGTTATTTATTTTAAAATTTAGCATTAGTTTTTTTAAATAAATTAATATTAAACTTAAATTTTTTATAGCTTATTATCTTTAAACGGACGGTTAAATTAAAAAGTTAAACCAAACTTTGGAACAATATTTCCAAAATTATGTTAATTACTAATAAAATAATTAAGTAAAGTTTTTATTATTAATGTAAATCGCTTATAATATATTTATTAACGAAAATATAAGCGTATTTCCTTATATAACTATATACGGATATAATATAAAAATAAAATAATTTAAATAATTACTTAATAAAGTATTAAAAATTATTATAATTACCCTAAAAGCAAAAACGTTAATAATAAAAATCAAAATAATTTAAGCCCATTTTCAAAACGAATTGCGATTTTTTTAATAACGGATAACTTAATATTATAATAAAAAAAAATTAAAGGATTAATTTTAATAAAAAGAAATAAGGTTTATTTATTACGCCAAAAACAAAACGTAACTTTAAATATCTTACAGATTAAAACGAAAAAATTTAATAACAAGTTCGACTTTAAAAAACTTGGCCCGTTTAAAGTTAAAAAAATCATTTCTAAAATTAATTACCGATTATTACTACTTAAAAACATAAAGATACACCCTGTTTTCCATATTTCTTTACTTAAATCAGCACTTAAGAACGCCCCGTTAAAAATAAATTTGGAATTTGAAAAGGATTCCGACGAATACGAAGTTAAATAAATACTAAATTCCAAAATAATTAAAAACAAAGTTCAATACTTAATTAAATAAAAAAAATATTTATATAAAAAAATATTTGGGAATTATTTAACCACTTAATAAATACGATGGACCTAATTAAGACGTTTTACCGCCAAAATCCTGACCAACCGTTTTTAATATAGCCAAAATTATAGGCGATAACGGTCCCCCGTTTAAATTTAATTTTACGGCGCTCTAATTGAAAAAAATTAATATTTTTATAATAACATCCATTTCGGAAACAAACTGCGCTTATTTTGCTTCTGTGCGCCGTTATTTTTCCTCCAATTTTTCTTATTTTTCCAATTAATCCATTTTATAACTTTTTTTTAAAATCGCGAAAGTTTTCTTTTCCAGAACGCCTTATTATAGGCGGATACGTTTTAACCGATTAACGAATTTTTTTATTTTCTTTTCGGCGGCCTCCTGGTACGCCGTTAGCGCTTCTTAATACGTAACCAAAATGTCCTTTACTTTGCACTGCTCCTTTTATAAACGCTTACGTTCCTTTTTAATTTTTATTAAAAAGTTTATATTTAGTATGTTATAGGCAAAACGTTAATAACAAATATAATACTTATAATTAGGGATATCTAACACAAAATAATAATCAAGTTCCCCCAGGCAAATATAATTCGAATAAATGATAACTTTGGAACCAAATTTTTCGATAAAATTTGTACGATTATTACGTATTTCGCGTTAATTTAAGCGAAATTTTTTTTTCTTTTTTTAAATTCGGCTTATTATAATAAAAATTAATTAGGACGCCTTTAAGAATTTTTTTTAACAAAATAAAATGGCTTATTTACAGTTCTTATTTTTAAGATAAAAATCCTTAAAAAAAAGAAATAATATTATAGGAATAAGGGTTCCTATTTCGAAAAAATTAATCTTTAAGGCCTAACGCGGACTTATTACGGTTAAATTCCGGACAAAAAAACTTAGCTTTTAAGGTGATCTAATTAATCTAAATAATTTAAATAATTTGGACCAAATTATATAAATTATATAAATCATATAAATCCATGACATACTTACTTTAAAAATTAGGATATATAATAAATTAATTTCTTATATAAATAGCACCTACTTAGTTTCGCTCCTTAGCTATTAATCTAAGCCCTTAGTCAAAGGCAATTGCACCATTCTCTAATTAAGGGAAAAGTACTTAAATCTCTTTAACGAACAGATCACTAAATCATTCCTCGCCCTATTGTTACTTTCAAATCAAGACCCCATTTCGGATACTGCTTATACTTCCAGGTGGATATGTGACAGGTTCGTTACATTAAACCTTAAGTCGACAGGTTTATATTAATAGAAATATTGTAAAAATTTAAATAATAAATATAATAATTATATTACGTTTTGTAATACTAAAAATACCTTAAATAACGATATTATATTATAAGTTAAAATTATTTAAATTATGGAATTAATAAGCGTATATATTTTACTTCTAGCTTAAGATGCTTATTATGGCTTAACGACATTTTTCCAGTTAAGTCCTTTTAAGCCCTTTTAAGCCCTCTTTGGTACTTATCCGGCCTAAGCCTTTTTGTTCAATTAGGGCTCTTAAGCCCTTTAAGCCAGTTACGTAACTTCTTGGCTAGGTCGAGGTCTGGTTCTTCAAGATCCCAACCGTTTTTAGAAGCCAAGACCGTTAGGTCATAACATAAAGTTACAGAAGTTATTAGGCCGTAGATCGTTCTTTATCCGGATTGCCGAAATTATCGCGCATTTTGTTTTCGAAGTTGGTATAAGTTGAAAAAATCTTATTAGTAAAGTTTTTCTTATTTGTTTTTTTATTTCTAAAAAGTTTCTTATAATAGGTTTAAACTAATTAGCCGCATTTCTTGTCAGGTATGCTTTTACTGCTAGAACTATATTCGCTAAGTTACTAAGGTTTAAAAAGCGAAAATAAATTCGTACCTAAATTAAAAAAAATCTGAAGGTTGTTTTTTCTATTATAAGGTTCCGGCTTTTTAGGCTTTATGCGGGCGAAAGCGGTTTGGGCAGGTGGCGTAGCTTTAAGTTGTCGAATCTCTCTTTGCAGTTCCCGAATTCAAGCCTAAAGCTGTTAAATAAGGGTTTCCTAAATGCTGGTCGATATTTTGACAATATTAAATATTGCTTAGAATCTAACGGTACTACTAAATAAGAGCTTATAACGTATAACGAACTATAAGGTTTAACCAATTATTAAAACTTAAGTCGACGGGTTTATATTAGCAGGAGTATCGTAGAAATCTGAATAATAAATACAGTAACGTATTATATCTCTTAATACCGGAAATACCTTATTACAAATGATTAATATTAATAAGTATTACAAATTAAAGCTATTTAAACTATGGAAATAATAAGCGTATATATCTTTATAAGTTAATTGGATTTTTATTAGATCTTAACGTTATCACAGATCTAATGCCATTGAATTCGGTTGGTTCTGTATGGATTCATTTGGATCTTAATGCCAAAAGAGATCTAAATCACGTGACTCTTTTTTGTGGGTCCGACCGTTTCCGTGGCCGATCTTGGGTTGGGTCGTAACATTATGCGTATATACGTCTGTTCGTAGTTTTTATCGGCACCACGAACCCACCACGGTCACTTTTCCAATCAGAAATTTACTCATCGCGTTTCCTCACCTTTCGCCAATGAACTGGGAGCTACGAATACCCATAGCACAGCCTCTGGTTAGTAGAACAGCAATTCTTGGTAGAGAAGCATCGGCATACTAGATCAATAACACTAGGGGCAGGTGTTGAACCTAGCTACGCCATGGCTTAGTTAACTAACCGACTAGTGGAAATGGTTTCGGCCACTCCGGTATTTTTATCTCTTGGCTACCACTGTTTTTATCTGTATTTAAGGAGGGTTCACCACCTTCACCTTCTATAGAAGACCTTCTAGAGGTTATGCAACCTTTAATATACCTTTTTTTCAGTTATATGCTTCTGTGTGTGATGTAGGGTCTTACAGTTATGAGCCCGGTCCGCACTTCTTTTTAGCCGCGCTTTGATACATTTGTTATATACGTTCTGTTAAAGCTATTCGGAACCTTGCTGTCGTTCCTGCGGTACACCTACTGCTCTGTCACCAAGGATATCCATCGCTTAGCTGTTACGCTTTTAATTATCTTAGCCCGTTTACTTTTTATATTATCTTTGAAATTATGGTTACCTAATTAATAAATCTTGACGAATTTTTTTTAGGACGCGCTCCTAGGTATTTACTTAGGAAAAGGACTTTTAGAAAGTATAATACTTTTGAATTTTACGTTAGTACGAAGGCTGGCATATTATGGGCATATATTAACCTTAACGTGGCCTAAATGCTATCTTTATTAATAATGCTAATTTTTCCTAAGCCTTATTACTTCCAGAATAAAGTAACTAACGAATATGCCTTGGATAACTTGAATTATTTGAAGTTCGAAAGGGCCCTGAAAGCATATAATAAGAAATAATCCTTATATATCGTTTAAGAAAAGGCATTCGCTGAAATTAATACGTTCCTAAACCAGTCCGTTTATCTTAATTATTATTAAGTATACTGGAAGAAAGTTACGTTTCGAGAAAAGCTAATTATTTTAAAAGATAAGTTTAAACCTAGTAATAACGTTCGAATTTATAAGGTTAACGTTCGATATAAATAAACGTTAAAGACTAATAAGATTTAGATGGATATTTGGTTATCCATATATTGGAAAATATATATTAAAGTTGCGGAATTTCAGATTCCGGCCGTCGTAGGTTATTACGGCCATTTTAACTTCTTAAAGGCTGTTAACGTTTATTTATCCGACTTTTCTGTTACCTAGACTATTACGGTGGAGGAAGCCATGTTCGAAAATAAGGACCTTGCTGAGCTATTACCCGTACAGAAGCTGGTAAAGCGGTTCCGAAGCTATATAAGGTTGAAAAAGGCTTAAAGCGTTAACGCAAAATAGTTATTACGGGAAATGTTCGGCGTCACCTTAAATAAAAAGATTTCTAATTAGATAAAGAGGGTTAGTAACCGCGATATTAGCCGTAAAAATAATGGTAACGATTATTATAGCTATTTAACGAAAAAGTATTTATATAAGGAGTTACATATTTTTAAGAAATGCCCCTATATCTGTAAAAAGGTTAGGCCTTTAAAATAGACCGAGGACCTTAAGATTAGAAAAAAAGTGAATAAACGTATTTCGAACGAAATTTACAGGTTAAAGACTGCCGTTAAATATATTTAGAATAACGATAAACTATCGGCCCCTTAATTAGCTTTAATGTTTTTTATTAAAGGATTTCTTACGGATTTATAAGTTAATAACGTTACTACCGGATATAGCCTAAAAAGGTTTACGTTATTAAATACTTGTTCCGACTTTTATATAGGAAATCGTAAGGCTAATTTTCTTGATTTATATTTATCGAAAGTTAGCGGAAAACTTTTAACCGGAGGAAAATATCTTGATATCGTGGGCGAAAGTATACGAAAAATTACGTTTATCATATCGTTAAAAATTTAATACCTTTTTTCTAAAAAATTATTTATATATTTTTAAGATATATATCAATCTAATTTCGCACAAACTTTTTTAACAGGCCGGAATTTATTGGAATTACGAAACCGACGTTATATATCATAAGGTATTAGGTACGAAAATAGCTAAGATTAATTAGATCGAACGCCAGCCTATTATATATTACGTTAAAGTGATACCGGAAAACGACGATAACGATATTGCTTTAACAGCTTTTGTAACGGCTAAAAAAAAGCTTATTGCCACCGTCTCGAAAAACGAAAATAATTTAAAAAATAAAGTTATCCTTAAAAACGAAAACGAGAACTTCGTTCCGGAACCCTTAATTTAGAAGTTTTTACTTCTGAAATTAATTTTACAACAAAAACTTTACGGCAATAACTTCCGACTTCTCTTAAAGTCCTTAAAAGGAAACGTTACGATATAGCATTAAAAATTAGCTTATTTAGATTTACGCGTATTTAAAAAGGTAGTGTATACAATTTCCGAAACGAAAATCCATTTGCTTTTAACGATTTAATATCAGGATTATTAAGTCGTTAAAGCGCGGAAAAAGATATTACGACGACAGCCGGTTAGGGAAAGTAAGCCCTTTAGTACGATATGCGCTAATCTTTTCGAATTTAACGACGCCTTCGACGGGCGTACGAAAGCATTAATTATTACCTGTTTAATTATTAAGGCTAAGATTAGTTATATTTTGAAACGGAAGAAATACGTTTTAACCGCCTTAATAAATGTAATAATTTTCCTTAAGAGATAATTCCATATTAAAGTTAAAACGATCGTATTAAATAGCAAGATTTTTTTCGAGAATAAATTCTGAAAATAGCTTTTTAATATAGGTATTTTTTATAAACCTTCGCCTTTATATACTAAAAAGCTTGTAGGCGTTTAAAAACGCGCCGGGAGCGTAATTATTACAAAAGTACGTTATTTAATTATTAGTAGTAACCTTTTTTTCGATTTATGGCCGGAAATAATAAAAGTAATTATATATATTATTAATCGTATACCTATTTATGCCCTAGGTTGGAAAACCTTTATTTAGGTTTTTAACGAGTGGTTAATTAAAAAAAATAAAATATTTATTTTTGAAAAAGGTTTAAAGGTAAGCATAGCGAATATCGTACTTTTCGGATTAAACGCTTATGCGCTTACGAAAATTATCCGTCGGGGTACAGAACGCCTAAAAAAGATGGATCCCAAAATGTATATCGGCTACCTTATAGGATACGTAATTAGTAACATATATCGGGTATAGATTTTTTTGTAATAATGCGTTATTACCGTTAGAGACGTTACTTTCGACGAGACGAAAAAGTATTAGAGCGAGCAAAAGAAATTTTCGTTCGAAATCGTAGAACTAAACGACCAGATCGACAGTATCTTTATTTTACTTATAGTAACAATTTTCCTAAGGACGTCTAAAGTTATTTTTAATAGCAATCCCTTAGAAATAAGTATCGTTAGGAAGGTGGATAATTTGATAAAGCAAAACGAACTTAAAGAAGTTATTTACGACATTATCGTAATAGTTATAAATTTCCTTAATTAGGAAATTTTATAAAAAGTTAAAAAAGTAAAATTTAATAATCTTTATAAAATTGTTTCGGATAAAAATTTTTTTTTAATTTAATAGTTAGTAATAATTTCGAAAAAAACGTTTTGGATATTACTAATAAAACGGACGATTTGGAACGTAAGATTAAATAACTTTATTTGCTTATACCGGAAGCTATTCCAGCTTTCGAAAAAAATCTGCAGCAATATTACGTACTATTACCGGATAAAATTTAAAATGTATTACCAGGTTTTTTTTAGTTACGGCAACGACGTACGGAACTAGATTTCCTAAATTAAATAATTATTATCAATTCTGGAACGCGAAACGGAAAAAGGAAAAAGTTATTTTTGGCTAATATTAATTATAAATTGGCATTCGAAAAACGCAATACGTATTTAACCGCTTTTAACGTTATTTTCTTAATTGCAATTAAGCATAATCGCCTATATCGTATTAGTTTTCTTACTGTCCTTAAAAATTGGTAGGAAGTTATATAGTATAAATACGCCGAAAACTGGAAGGCGGCTGTACAAAAAGAATAAAATCAAATATATCGGGTAAAGCGATTAATTGCTGTTATCCCATTGCAAAAGGCGATTTAGGACGTAGGTTTTAACGGTATCCTTCCGTTAATATGGGTATTTACATATAAATTTAATAAGTACGGGATATTTTAAAAGTTTAAGGCTAGGATTGTTATCCGGGGTAATTTTTAATTTCGTAAGGACTTTAACGCTTACGTATTTACGTTAGCAGGAAAGTTTTTCCGTATGTTTATAGTTGTTATAGCCCGATTTAACCTTAAGTTTCGTTAACTTGACGCCGTTAACGCGTTCCTATACAGCGACTTCGATAAGCTAATGTACGTACGTTTCCTATAAGGATTCGTACGCCCGGGTTTTTGTTTGAGGTTTCGAAAGGCCCTGTACGGCTTGAGGCAATTATTACTTCTATGGCAACGGGACCTGACGGCAGGATTAGAGGAACTGGAACTGAAATCCGTTCCGGATAACCTATGTATTATAACTAATGGCTGGTTAACGTTATTTTTTTATGTTGACGATATAGCTATAATGTACAGGATTTGCGATATAATACGTGCTAAAGAATTCCTTGCGAAATTGATGTAACGTTTCCATATTAACAATTTAGGGGATTTATAATAATTCCTTAAGATACGTATTTTGCAAAACTGCGTAATTAGGAAGTTGTAGTTATTATAGGATATTTACTGAGAAAAGCTATATATATGTTTTGAGTTATTTAAGCTTGGAAAACGTTACTTTAAGGTCTTTAAATAAAGAGATTTTAAGGAATATTAAGGCGAAACGTTAGTAGCGTCTAAAAAACTGTATTTCGAAAAGGTCGAAAACCTATTATACGGAGCTATCGCTATTCGCCCGGACTTAGTTAAAGCTGCTTCTCATTTATTTTGCTATTACAAGAACCCTAGCTTTATACATTTTGACGTTATTAACGAGGCTATTTTTTACGCTTATTCCATACGTACCTTAGCCCTGGAATTCGGAGGTGACGAAAATCCTAACGTACGATCGTTTCTATGTACGAACGACGTCTTATTCGCGGATAACTCTGACCGGAAAAGCTTTTAGAGATTTATGCTGTTATTTTTCGGTGGCCTTATCGTATGGAGGGCTAATAAGCAGGATATAGTTATTATTTTAAATACGGAGGTTAAATTACTAACCTTGTCGCAAACCGTAAAAAAAACTTTTTTTATGCTAAGGTTATTTAAGGCTATTGGGCTAAAGTTAGGCAAGGACTTAGTTATCCAGGTAAATAATAAGTAGACGATACGATTAGTTATTAAAAAAAACCATACGCTTAATTATAAAGTTAAAATACGTTAATGTCTATAATTATTAGCTTCGTAAAATCCACGTAGCAGGAAAGATAAAAATCGAATGGACGCCCATTAACGCCATGGTAGCAAATAGGTTAACTAAGCTCTTAAAGCTTTAGCAACATCAGAAATTCGTCAGGCTGCTAAACCTTCAGGACGTTATTTTAAGGCTGAAGGAAATCTAGGAAATATTGATTTATCTTAGACGTTATCCAGCAACAAAAGGCTATTGCCCCCGTTTTCTTCCTATCGTTCTTTCTCTTACAAGTTGTTATTACCTTCGTCCCTAAACGACCTTAAAGGTAGGGTCAGTAAAGAAGCTTTCTAACGAAGCTTTTGTAGTCTAGTGGTATAACGTCAGGTCCTAATACCTGAAGATATGGGTTCGAATCCGGTCAGAAGTTCTGGTATTTCGAATAACTTCCTTAGTTAATCGAGATGTTAATTACCCTTTTTGTTTCCGTCTTTGCGTTTTATTTATTATTTGTTAAAAGCTAATTACTACGGTATTTCCTTTTTGGGCAGTTGCTCAGTATTATGAAAGCTTCAGCTGTTAATTCCTAACAGCTGGGGGGGTATGTTGAACCTAGCTACGCCATGGCTTAGTTAACTAACCGACTAGTGGAAATGGTTTCGGCCACTCCGGTATTTTTATCTCTTGGCTACCACTGTTTTTATCTGTATTTAAGGAGGGTTCACCACCTTCACCTTCTATAGAAGACCTTCTAGAGGTTATGCAACCTTTAATACACCTTTTCTTCAGTTATATGCTTCTGTGTGTGATGCAGGGTCTCACAGCAGGACTGGGTCCCAGATTTGAGTGCGTTTGGCCTTAGATAGGTAGCCCCGGACACATTGCCGGTAGCCAGTTGGCCGGCCGGCTTCCAGCATGTGGGCTCTGGCGTCGTAGGCAGGCTTCAGCTATCTGGCACCTGCCTGTCAAGAGAAAGATACCTTACTACGGAGTTGAGCAAGGAGTACTTTGCTATAGTGGCATGCAGTCTCTAGGTTGCATTCAGACATGAGCCTGAGATTCGACTCTCAGCTTTCTCGGAAATCAGTAATTCTCATGACACGCATCGAATTGAGCCTGACTGAAGATAGGACTCTGCAACAGTGAAGGGAGTTAGGTTTGCGCAAATATATCAAACAATCTATAGAGGCATATGAAGAATCGACTTATAAATTACAGTTCGGACGTACCCACCGACTTACCGGTGGTCTTTTTTTGCGCTATTTAGTCATGGGCCTTGTGAGCCACTGCAGTTTCATATTAGGACCTGGTCCTCACTTAGGGGAAGGTGTCTTTGAACCATACGATGGATTCTGAATCATGTATGTGTGTCTAGAGGTTGTTTACCTTATCCTGCGGTCGCGTTAGAAAACATCGAGACTTAGAGGAGTATAGGTTTCCCCACAGCTTCCCTTGGGTCTGGACTCAGCCTAGGTTCTTTGACTAAGCTTTGATTTATTCGTACCTATGATCGCTTACGTATCACTTCCAAGTCCCAGCGGTTAGGCAAGTAGTGTAAGTCCTCAAAAGAGGGAAGTGCACGCGTCGGTAGCGTTGTATACAGTATAATTTGACTTGAATTGATCGATTATGGAGCAATGCGTAGCTTGCTTTAGGGGGTCGGAAGCCTGTATTTGCCTGCTTGTTCCTGCCATGGTGCCAAGGTTCCCAGCGTCAGTACATAGCATTGCGCAAGCTCGTAGATTACGAAAGGCCATTCATAATTCGGCTCCACGAGACGTAATGAAGTCCCCCTAGCGAACCAGCATGACGACACGTAGATGGTTGAGCTACCCAAATGACTCGTACCTACATAATATGTAAAGGTTTCGTACATTCGGATCAGACGGCTAGAGTCTTTCGCGCCGTCCAGCCGCTTGGTCCTAATAAGAGAGGTGGTTGAAGGCCGTTTCGTAGGGCAGCCTATGACCGCATCGGTGGAGACGGGAGGGGCGGCCATGGCGTGAATGACGCCACACGCCCCGCTGACAACCCCAGACATTACTACTTGGGGGGAGCTTCATCAGCCACAGCTTTCCAAGCATGAAAGGTGCAATCTGTGGTGATGTCACTGGCACGGGTGGACCTGAAGCCTCTTGTGGCTACCTGTTATGCAAGAGCCTCAGCACAGCCCAGCATGTCAGCCCCAAAACCTTAAAGCCCTTACCAGGGGGATCGCCATCATCTTGGCGGCCGCCGTTGGTGGGGAAGGAGTGTGAGTAGACTCACCCGATTCGATCGCGGGACGATCAACCTTAAACGCCACCAGCGCATTTCCGTAGACGCGTACTATGACGCCAACTACTTGGCTGCAGAGATTCCGCGGCCACTAGAATAACCGACCATTGGAGGAATTATAGCAGCAGGGCGATCAAGGGGTGTTTGGGGGAATTTGGGGACAGTCATGGTGAGCGTACGTTGGAGTATCCTTGAGTGAAGGTTTCCGAGAAGGAGCCATGACGCCATATGAAGTAACTAGGAGGACCCCGAAGTTCAGATGCTGCGCTACCTCTTGCCTTGATGTCGGTTCCAGGGAATCCAGCTCTGAGTCCCATGTGATTCGAATCATCATGGAGTCTATCGAACTTATGGAGAAAACATGAGGGCAAACTGGTCGTACCTGCTGTCGGCATATTCGTATGGCTTATCCGTATTCGTCGTATTACCCTGTATGTACCTCGTTACGTTGCCGATGATGACATCCAGAACGACAATGGGAAAGGGGCATTGGCATCAAAACAAACATGAAAAGGTTGTTTGTCATCCAGGTCCAACGAAAGCATATAAGGCTGCTCATCTTCTTCCGTTTCAGACTTTCGATTCTCCCATCATCAGCATTCATCACAAACATATAATACAGTATTGATACCCTACAACTACCAACGACTTCATACCAAGGCTCTTGAATTTTGAAATCCAGATCATTACAAGAACCATTCATCATGTCTTCCATTATCAGCAAGGTCAAGGACGCTGTGGCTCCTAGTCACCACAACGACAACAACACCACCAGCTCTTCGGCCCCTGAAGGCACCCACGGCCCCCACTCTAGCCGTGCCGCCAATGCCGCCGACCCCCGTGTCGACAGCGACCGAGACCACCGCGCCGCACCCGGCAGCACAGTCGGTGGAAGCCACGGATACGCCTCCAGTGACAACTACACGCACTCTAGCACCGGCCCCACCGCGGGTTCCCGCGAGGGTCCCCACGGCAGCAACATGGCCAACAAGATGGACCCCCGCATCGACTCAGACCGGAGCGGTACGAAGTTCGGCAACACCGCCGGAGACCAGTACGGCAGCGGTCGTGAGGGTCAACATGGCCCCCACAGCAGCCGCCTAGCCAACGCTGTCGACCCTCGTGTCGACAGCGACCGGGACGCATCGCGTACTGTGGGCAACACCTACGGCAGCTCTGGCACCAGCGGCAACACTGGTACTTATGGCACAGGAGCTATTGGTAGCCACGGAACCAGCGGTCTCACCAGTACCCATGAAACTTCTGGAACTCACGGTACTAGCGGTCTCACCGGTACTCACGGAAGCTCTGGCACTCATGGAACCAGTGGCCTCACCGGTACTCACCCTACCTCGGGCGCCTACGGTACCACAGGCAGCAGTGGTCCAGGCCCGGCCTCGAACACGGCCGGACCTCACTCCTCTAACATGGCCAACAAGCTCGACCCCCGTGTCGACAGTGACCTAGACGGAAGCAAGACCGTCGGTGGGAATAAGACGTATAGCTCGTAAAGTGAGCCCTCAGTTGAGGCAAGCCTTGGTCGTCTTCTCTAACATAGTCAATAGTGCTACCACTGGCACTAGCAACCGCGACGCCTATCGAGACCCAGCCGACGCTGCTCAAGTGCCCCCGTCTACCCTTGCGAAGCACATCGGCGAACCAACAGTGGTACATGACGATCACCACCATGGACGGGACCGCAGGCACGAGTCGACATCGGCGCAGGAAGCTTTTAAGGGGGTGTAAACAATGACTTAATGATGGGAAAGGTTGATACCACTTGATGTATACTTTACATAACCCTATGAATTGACGACTTCTGCTACCGCAATACTAGTATTTGTATCGCATTTAGAATTGACTAAACCCATGTTCCATCAACGACTATGATTGATTATCCTACCATCTCATAACCAGACCTGGCTCGGAACGCTCTTCCGTATTTGAAGAGGGCAAAAGGGAGGGGCATCATGGCGATGGCCAGGAAACCGAGGACGCTCGTGGCCCACTCGACACCGAGTTTCTGGTAGACTAGAGAACCCGTCAGCACTGTGTCCTGAGACTGTTTTTTATTTTCTTACACAATGGATGAGGGTCAGGGACGACTTGCACTGCAGCGCGAACAAGGGAAAGAAGGCTGCCAGGGCGTGGCACGCAAAGAAGTGTGCGGCCGCGGCGCTCGGCCAGTCGGCGCGGAGGTAGGCGTCTCGATGGTACAGTACAGCGCTGATGAAAAGTGAGACGTTGCCGGCGCCGAACAGAGAAATTCCGATAAAGGGGAAGAGGTTCCCGTGGACGGACAGGTCAGCGGTCCATCCGAGCCAGAACAAGCCGGCGGGAATGAGGACGCTTCCGATCATGGCTGGCAGCATGTGGGACTCAGGAGGAATCGAAGCTGGCTGGAAGCGGCGCAAATACTACATGGCACTCCGGGGTCAGTAAAGGCTAGACCTAGGAATCAAGCTTTGAATAGTGGAGACCCTCTGGATGCTTACCTTATGCCGGTAGCATACGGTAGAGATCATCACAATGAAGATTCCCACGGCGCAGCCGCATCCGAGGGCATAGAATATACGACGACACTCCCAGAACGCATAGCCGTAATTGGTCTGGAAGACCCAGAAGAGACTGCTGAAAAAAGCGAAAGGGATGGCGAACATAGAGGCGACGTACAAGGACAGGAGGCCGACGAGCGGCTCCGTCCCCAACATGACCAGGGGCCGCAGGATGGTAAGTTCGATGAGCCCCCGGAAGACAGCCGCGGGAGTGGGCAGCTGCGCCACTTCGAGACCGAGGCGAATGTAGCGGCGGCGAAGGAGCCTTTGGTGGTATGTATCGCTCGACATCTTGGCCAGGATGAGGTTGAAGAGCGACAAGAGTGCCACGAGGTGCTGAGTCCATCTCCAGGCGAGTTTCGTGAGCAGGGCTACACCTATAGCCGGACTATGTTTTTGAGACAAGAGTTAGCTAACGTCAACCAGACAGACAGACAGACAGACAGACAGACAGACAGACCGACGCGTGTGGAATAAAAGAGAAGGAAAAAACAAGAAAAATCAGAGGACACAAGAAGAAACCCACCCGATAGCGGAGCCCACAAGGAGGCTGAGAGTAACAATGCACAACGCAACGCTTCTTTTCTCCTCTTCGAATATCTCGGAGACGACGGCGGCGCTGTTGAAGAGGCCGGGGCCGTACGAAAATCCACTGATGAAGCGAGCGATACAGAACCAAGAGAAGCTGCTGGCCAAAGTGGCAGCGATGCAGAATGTGCCGCCTGAGATGATGGACACATACCACACGGCCTTTCGGCCGGCGATATGTGTCAGCGACAGGCCGACCACAGGGCCAAGACTGAGTCCCAGGAGATAAGTAGTGATGGGAACGAAGGCCGCGGTGCTCGAAACGTTGAACTCAGCCATAATCTGCTCGTGGGCAGCGCCGAGGATCGAGGCGCCCATGGATCTAGTGTGGAGTCTTCAGTCAGCAAAATATGAACAGAAGAAGTAACAACGGCAGACATCCAGGGCCAGGATGAGGAAAATCAGGGGAAAATCGAAGATAGCAGGATGGAGGGGCGAACGGGATACTCACGCGGTAAACGCGATGAAGAAGCACACTAGGAGCTGGTAATATTTCTTACCAGAACGCCAGTTGACAGGGTTCTCAGGATCGATCATCCACGGCCACAGATAAGCATCACGGGTCTCTTCGGCGGCTCGGCGAACGGCCTCGGCATTGTCACGGGTCTCCTCGCATGCGGCCGTGGCAGCAGGTGCGGGTGCGGATACGGGTATGGGTACCATCTCAATGTGTTCTATATCCATGGCTACAGAGATGAGGATGGGGATTGCTGTGAGGTATTCTGTCTGTTTGGGATGGTGATCTTGCTCTGGCGGGAACGGAAGTACAGGTGTGGCTCTGCTTGCTGACGTCTAGAAGAGATCAGAAGAGATATGTTTACATGAAGGCCAAGACGTGAGGTGAAAAGAAAGAGAGAAGCAGAGAAGGCGGAGGGATGATTGCTTGAAGAATTTTTCAGTTTTGTGTGCGCGGTAGGTACTCTCGCTGTCCCCCTTTCGACTGGTAGTGGCTGCTCAGTGACCCCGAGGGGTTTCCGCGCCCCTCCGTATTGTTCCCCCCCGAGCGACATCATCATGCGGCTGTATTGGTGTACACTTCCACGGGGCAGGCGCTGACTTATGCGCGGGTCTCCGTGCCCTTCCGTGATGTTCCGAGAGACGACATCGCTATGCTGTCTTGCTGGTAGACACTTTAACGGGGCAGGCGCTGACTCACGCGGGGATCTCCGCTCTTTGGCGGGCCGCCTCGTCGATATACAGTTCTGAGCTATTCCGCGGTGCTTCGCCGAGACGGCATCATCACGGAATCATACTGGTAGACGCTTCAACCGGGAAGGCACTGATTCAAGCGTGGGTCTCCGCTCTTGGCCGGGGACCGTGCCGTCAGTATGCGGCTCGGGGACGGTGTCCACCGGTGGGCAGGCCAGGGCGTGCCCTTGAGAGTTACGGGGGAGCCCCGGCTGGCCATAATAGCGCAGTAATGTCCGCGTATAGGGGCCGTCCGCACTCGGAATATACATATCTGTCCCTTCTTGCATTCCAAAAACTTCAAATCTGAGTAACAACTTGCATCCAGTGGCGCGGAGAGAAAAGTGCTCTGCTTGTTATATTATGTGACAGAATTTTCCATTGGTCACTGGCACGGGAACTTATCATATTTTGCTAGTAGAAGTCCCTATACATAGCTTTGTTGTTGACATTATGAGTCTCGCATATCGTACCGTAGTCACAAGGGGATGTTACATCACTGCTTGACTAGGTGTCTAGGAGTTGAGGTATGTGATGAGCGACAACCGAGGACGGAAATAATAAACTCTATGTTTAAGACCTCAAGCATTGTCACAAAGTTAGTCAAGGAGGTAAAGCTGCGGACAAAGTACGTTCCTAAGCAAGCAAGGAAAAGGTCATATAATCACGAACTATATTGTCAAGCACATAAGGCCGAAGGATTATGAACAGCTGGTTTCTAAAACGGTTACGTGGTCGTGGATGAGCATGATGCTAATTGTAGCCTAGCCCAGGGGCGTTCTATAACCTCGAGCGGCTGCCGCGTCTTCTGAGTTTTCCACAATGTTGCTATGCAGACTTATATTTACAATCCAGTCGTCCAACCTACTTGTAAAACGCGCCAGTGGATAGAAGGTAGTGGTTGCGGCTGCGTTGTGTGCTTTCAAGTTAAAATCTGGACGTTAAAACTATGGACCTCCAGTGCTGGTTGTCCTAGTCTCTTTCGTTTCACTTAGGGTTTTCGAACCTTTATTGCTGCTCTATGTCGCCCCTCTCATCTTTCACCTCCTTGGCCTTGTTTTGTTTTTAAATGCGGCCTTTCAGCGGACTTATGAGTCGCACTTATAGGATTGAGCTGCCTGCATTGCCCGATTAATAAGAGATCTGCTAAATTTTTCAAAGCAGGGGATAGGGGGATACGGCGATAGGGGGCTGTCGGGTCGAGTGGTTGACCATATAGAACGTGTATAGCACAGAGTGAAAGGCAGAAGGACTTCGCTGTCAGGTAGGGGTATATAACCATAGCTATATTGACACCTGAACATCTTGATGTAGGTTCAGTATGTGGGAGGCGAGGCCCTCTTGTATATACCAGCATTTTGAAAGCCTATCTCTATATGTGGACAACACATCTGTTCACGAAGAAACGTGCCGTTGACGTCGGCCAGGGGCAAGTAGACGACATCTGTTTGAAATCGAAGGAAATGTGGGAGAAATAGGCAGCAGCCAGATCGCAGCCTAACCCCTACAAACTATTGAAACGGCTACTCCATCAGCCGATCCTGATGCCGAAGGTCCCCAGCGAAACCCCGAATCGCCGGAGCAGAGACCAAAGAGGACATGGCCTCATGCGACCATACGGTGACAGACAGAGCGTCGATGCTTCCCGAAAATAAAATCCACTAAAACCAAATATGGCAAGACTTGCCATCATGCGGGCGTGCTGAAGCGGCGCAAATATGTGGACATCTGAGGAGTCTAGCAGCCAAGACCAGTCGGACATATCGGTCATGCGTTTTGCGGAGTTTGGCGGCTGAATAATGCATACGGCTGAGCAGGAGATTCTGAGATTGAAGTCTGGCAACAGGAAGTATCATCGAGAGAGGGGCTGCCATCTGTTTCCTTGTGGATACTCTCTGGCTCAGAAGCTGTCAATTCGATAGTCGTCTGCAGAAGCCGTCCAGCAAGAAAGCTAGCCGTTTTTGGTTGGTGTCTAAGCTCGATTGGTTTACAGTACGCATTCCACCAACCCGGTCCGTCCAGCTCCTGCAGAAACCCGTCTGCATAGATAACTTGTCAATACAACTGGGCACGAATAGACAGTAATACCGGCTTCTATGCTTCGAACCGGTTCCACGACAATGTAGGCGAAGGACGGATGTGATTGGGCCTGTATACCTGAAGGATTGTTGAATGTAACCCCTATAATCATGATGGCGGATAGCACTTTGGGCTATTCGAAGGCGTGCCATTCATGCCTCCCGTCTGATTCGAGGTGAACAGCATCGGAAGACTCAGGGGCTGCCACCTGAATATTCGATTGAGCATCACTTCCCCATTCGAGAGGCAGGCCATTTAATGATGGCGATACGCACAATCAATGACCGGAGTTAAGGTTTGGGTTGTCTGGAGCTGGTTGGGTCGTTCTGGACATAGGCGGAGGCGTTCTGATGGTGGCAGTATGTCGTTCCGAGTCTCTCTCCGGTCTGCTGGGTTGCCGGCATCGTCCAGGGGCTGGCTTCGGATTTCATTGCATTACTACGAGTTTTGAGCTGCTGGTCGTCGCGTTGCATGCGATGCTTGCCTGACCGACTACGGAAACATGGCCATCCAGAATGTAAAAACCCCTCATATAACAGCATGGCCTGGTAAAATATCATTGCATCGAAGGCCTGATGACGGTCTCAATGAAGCGATGAGCCACCAGAGCTCTGTAGGGATGGATGACTCAATCTTTATCCGCGGCAATGGCCCGCTCGTAGGCTGAAATATCCAGATCTTCGGCTGTCCAAATCAATAGGGCCTGTATACAGACAGTCCCAGGACAGCGTGCCTTATCAGATTTAGCCGGTTTGTTCTCAACAGACATGACATATCCAATAACATGCACCCAACTACCAGTATCTGTTTGATTGGTCTTGAGTGATTGGAGAAGGAGCCTGACATCTACCGCAGCTCTCACTGCATTTCCCTTGGGAAAGGCATGCTCTAACGTGAGAGTTGCGGATGGGATGGTGTATGACACTACACTTCGCTATATTAGTCTATACGTCAATGAAGTGGTCGAGAGGGGGGTAATCTATAACGGTCACACCGAGAGCGCCACAGAGTGAGCAGAATCCTATTCAGTCCAAGACTAACTGTATGCCAATTTGAAGTGATAAGGGGATATTCGATAGACTGAGAATTAAGAACGGTATTGGGGGCACCCTACCATCCAAGAAATCTGACCTTATCCCCTATCTCCTTTGTGGGGAGATCTGAAAGAAGGCACTTCACAGAAGGGAGAGGTCCACTTGACATTGTCGGAACGCGGTATAAACTAGTCGCATCTTTGGAAAGCGGCCCGTTGCTAGTTATAAATCATTGATGCTTGATCATTGAAACGGGAAGCAGTCCTACTCGGCGCGTAAGCACCCCCTTGATGACAATAAGTGAATTCGTCAATAAGCGTGCATCTAGGAGATGTTCATTGTCGTAATTCGTTGACAGGTGACCGACATAAACCTGTTGAATATGTGACTGCGGGTTCTTGTTGTGCCGACTGTGTGGCTGAACCAGCCTTTCCCCTTCAGTGCTAGAAAAGGCGACCCCCGACCGCTTTGTGGCTGGTTCAGTTAAGCCCCACCGCCTCACATGGATACAGTAGGCACAATACGCTGCTTAAGCTTGGCCCTGTGACCTCCGGAGCCTGTTGCATCATATCACTTCCTCCGTTTCCAGTTCAACCATCAACTCTCTTCCTAGGTTCTCATATTGCGACCCCCGATATCATCTGCCGAATCACGAATCTGACACTATATAATCGACGGCATTTGCTCATTTCTCCAAACCAGCTAGGCGAGCATCTCGGTCGAGGCATCCAGGACATTCCATCTCGACCTACACAACTGTGATTGTGTCTAACATAGTCTACCCCACCATCGCCGGACTTTCATCTCCGTCCTATCTGCAATCTTGACTCTGTCGACAGACCTCAGCGGCCGCATCCCCATACTCTCTTCAGTTCGGCATTCTCGGTCCCTCGGTATTTAGCTTCACGCCTTTCGAGTACCGCATTACTGTTGTCATCACCATGTCGGGCATCTGGGGCTGGTTTGGCGGTGGCGGCGCCCAGAAGAAGAAGGATAGTCCAAAGAATGCGATTCTGGGCCTGAGAGCGCAGCTAGACATGCTGCAGAAGCGCGAGAGACACCTGATGACACAGATGGAGGAGCAGGATGCTATCGCACGGAAGAACGTCAACACAAATAAGAACGGTAAATATCTCGTTGCTATACCACTGGCATGATGGGCCGGAAACTGATAACGTGATTCTAATAGCCGCTAAGGCTGCGCTGCGGCGGAAGAAAGCGCATGAACACAGCCTCGAACAGACAGTAGCACAGATTGGCACCCTGGAACAGCAGATCAACGCTATCGAGTCCGCCAACATCAACCGGGAAACCCTAGCGGTGATGGAGAGAGCCGGAGAAGCCATGAAACATATACACGGCAAGCTTACGCCAGAGAAGGTCGACGAGACTATGTACGCAATTCCGTCCCGTCTTTCTAATCTCCGCGGATGACTGACGGATACCAAACAGGAGCAAACTGCAAGAGCACAACCAACTGAGCGAAGAGATCTCCAACGCCATCACAAGCACCAGCCTAGGAGAGCCAGTGGACGAGATAGACCTAGAGGAGGAGCTCGAAGCGATGCAACAAGAGCAGCTCGACGAGCAGATGCTCAAGTCGGGGACCGTGCCAGTGTCGGATGCCATCAACCGAATGCCGGCCGCCGCAAATGGAGAAAGTAAGTGCCCTTCAAATGTAGGAGATTGGACTAGCCAGCTAATGATCCCATCAGTCAAGGGCAAACCGCAACAGGTCGAGGAAGACGACGAAGAAGCCGAACTCAGGAAGCTGCAAGCGGAAATGGCTATGTGAGATCTGGCCACGGTCGCGTCCGTTTATTTTTCTCACTCCATGACATCGTATGCTGGGAAGGCTCAAGGCGCTATCTACGAGGGTGGTATGCACTGAATGACAGAGGTTTGCCGGCCATAACATATTGGACCGCCTGGGAATTATGCTTAGCTTGCGGCGTTGGCGTTGTAAGATCAGGGGGTCCGAGTTTGTACACATTTAATTCCCACTTCATTTGAGGTACTAAGACCAGCCAGTCTCGTGACCCGCGGAACAAATCACCTGGCATCAACTGCGGACTTATATATTCCTTTATAGACTTGGTGATAGTTGAATACGGCCCATCCAGGACTTGGGCCATGAGTTGGCCCTAGCCGCAACGGTGTTTCTGTCATGTTCCTCACATATACGTATAAGACTAGAGGTTGGCATAGGTATGAGGAGGCCAAGCAAATGAATCGCACGGTCAAGTTGATGTCCTATTACGTTCTTTCAAGCGAATTGGATCTGAATTGGTAGGTATTGATGTAGACAGATCTCAATCCCGTACAGTGCCTCACATGCGCCCCCCTGGACCATTGAGCTCCTCGAGTCTCCTGCGCATGGCATTCGGTATCCATCGCGTATAATCTTATCCAGAACATAATTGTTCTCGTAATTAGGGCATATACTATTCCCAGGACGGCTAGAATGGCAGTCCTGACACCGTGGTCCCAATTTGAGGAGCCAGAGATATGTAGGTAAGAAGACAAAGGAAGGCTTTCCTGATACTGCAGGGTGACGTTAGGATAGACTAATGGCATGGACCTTCATACCATGCGCGGCAGTCTGACTGAGAAGCTGGCTCCCATACGGGCAATTCTCCTGTCTGGGGTTATTCCCCCTTCCTCCTGTCCTTTCTGCACACATCGTCCATGGCAATGATTCTCTCACTCTGATCATTGTCAAGACACGAAAAAAATATGAGAACTAAAGACGGATAGTTCGTCTCTGATACTTGGTCTACCCAACGAGCTTCATGACAAGATCGCCGGTTACACTCGACTTCCCCGATGGCTTCAACCTGAGAAGCATTTGCCGACACTTCTACCATGAACTCCCGCCTCTAACCCTAGGCCGCCTCTTCGAAGCCGAGCAGACCAATGCGGCTCACTACCGTAATCTATACGCCTGCAGCATGTGCATGAGACTCTGGCCGGTACACAAGTTCGTAGGCCGCTCGCGGAAGCCAAAGAAGGGCAGACGGGGCGGAGAAGCGCGGAAGCGGCTCCGTCTCGAGTACGGTCTCAATTCTCCCAACGGCGAACCCACGCCATGGGCACCGGTGCTCTCCGCCTGTTCTCGTACATGGAGTCGCCCATGGCAGATGTGCCCGATGGATCGGTTCGTTGCCGTAATAATCGGCTCGCGCCCGGTGGCGAGCGGACGGCGCTATTAGGTTTCTTCTAAGAAAAATGTAAACATCGCGCTGACGAAAAGGAGCGAGAGCGCCGGATGCAGACTTGTATCGCGGACAAGATAGAAGCGAGGCGGCGGCGCCGGGCCACCCGAGCCGAAAGGAGGGAGATTTACCGCTCGGAGAATTCTCTCAGTGACTACGGCTCGGACTTGGATGGCCCGGCTTACCAGCGAAAAATTCCACTTGCAGCAGATATATTTTCTCTGAAGTAGCAATCTCATGCCTCAGCGTTAGAGTCCGGCTCTTCCATATTTAGCATTTAAACCAGATCAACTATGACTATAAGGCTATCATCCTGTCAGGAACCAAGTTATTTAACGGCGTATAATCGATTCGCTGAAAGGATTCCAGCGACAAACCATTGACACGTCTCTATGGGATGCTCGGGGCACACACGCCCATTATTTTAGCCAGCCCTATTATGTAGAGATAAAAGTGCTAGCACGTAATAGGTTAGACCCGCCTTTTTGGTTAAATGTTGCCAAATAGTATAGTGCAAATGCCGGTCAATTAGCGCTATATATGCATATCACGCATAATTACATAATACTTAACACTAAAAGTGTTTGCTACACGCTATTAGTAAGCGCCTCGCAATATGGGTCCAAAATATACCGCGTCGTCCGGTGGCCCCACTTAGCGACTGTGCGCGGCGGGTTGCCGGATGCATCGATCGGCCTAAAGTGAAGCCAACAGAGACGACCACGTTGCAGACTATACAGGCGTACGCATACATCTTGCATGGCTCCCGTCGCAGGTAAGTGGATTTATCCATACCAGTCAGTCCAGGAACCCAACCCAGTCATTCGGCTGTTGAAGTTTTCCCTGGGAGCATTGAGCCGAACCAGATAATGGATGTCTTCCCGGCTGGAGAGCGGCTTGGGGCCCAATCGCTGCGTATGGCCGGTCGCCTTACGTATACTGTTTGCTGGTGGGCTTTTATACCGGAAAGCTGTGTTGATGCATCGACCCAGTGGTTGAGCCAGTGCCTGCATGCTCAGGCGGCGTCTTCCCTTTCATGACACCTAATGCATGGTGCCATGCAGATGCCCCCGTTCCGTCTCTCCGGCATTCTTGAGACATTGGGCCGCCACGAGCTACGCAATACCTTATTTGCTGCCGTGTTTGCTATCCTCCATCTCTGTTCAATGGGGCCCTCGAGTTCCAACAGCAGCCGCATGGTTAGCCCCGACCCAATTGCGACGTGGCGTTCCCATTGGCGAATGCTATCTAGTGGGCCAATGGCTCGCGAGCAGGATATTGAGCACAAGAACTTCTGTGCCTCCTACGAGAAACCTTCTCGTTATCGAAACTTCATTTGAGGGATCACTTAGAGAACTGCGATGCGTGGGGTGGCACTGGTGGCCTTACGTCACACACGGAGAGCCGAGCTCGCATTGGGGATGCCTTTCTACACCTTTATACACATTGTGTCCCGGGGAGTTGTGCTCTCCGCTATCATCTCCTGCCATCTAAATACCTCACAATAAGCAGAGCATACATTCGCCTGTCATACATCCGGATGTGCTGTCGTTGTCTCACAAGTGCCAATCCGATACCTACAGCAGACTCTCAGAATCCGAGGTCCAATGGTTGCGTGTAACTGCTGCAACTGCCCGCAATTGAAGTCGTAATTATGCATCGGACAACCTGGAAATAATAAGAATAAGTTCTCGAGTCAGTCTTCAGACCTCTGACCCCTAGGTTGATTAGCGGACAAAGGAGGAGCCATGAATGACAACTATGGAATAATATATTCTCCGATAAGGATGGACCCATTGGCGAATGTTCAGTATGCAACCTACTCCGAAATACAGTACCTTGAGATCGTAAACTCAGATGATGAGGATGAGCAGAAGGGTTAGTTCTTCTCACACTAATTTGCGTGCCGTATCTGACATAACGCTCAGGCGAAGCGAACGAAAGCGGCGCGGATGATGTAGACGAAGGCTCATCCGGCCCCGCAGGTCCCTTATCACCAGGGGCTGCAGAGGAAGCGTCGCAACCGCCGGAAGAAGCAGCAGAGGAAGCTTCACCGCCGAAGTCACCCAAGGCCAAGGTAAAACAAGCCAAGGTCAAACCACCAGTACCCCCAAAACCTGCATTCAAAAAAGTAGCTCCAGAGGAGGACTCGGAAGTTAAGTCGAAGAAGGGAAAGGACCCCAGGAGGAAGGAGAAGCAGAAACAGGACAAAGCGGCGGAAAAGGTCAAGAGCCCCGCCCCCAAGAAGTCCGGACATAAGTCCACCCCGCCTCCGCCTCCGCCTCCTGCCCCTGTCCCTGAAGAGCCCGCCGCGACAGAAGCCCCTTCACAGCCTGCTGCCGATGATACACCCACCGAAGGGGCCCAACCAGCGCCAGAATCTGCTGAACCCCCCGCGCCGCACGTGGACGCTGCCGACATGAAAGATGAAGCGAAGCAACCCCCTGCCGAGTCGGCTCCCGCCGAATCTGAGGCCAAGAAGGACGATGCAGAAGAAGTAAGACCAGACGCTCCGCCCGCGGACGAGACGCTAGCTCCGGTCGCACCGACCGCAGAGGTGAAGGAGGAGGGTGCCGCCGCCGTGGATTCTCCGAGCGACTCTGCTGTAGAGGCGCCGGCTGATCCCGAACCGACAGAAGCTGTTGCGACGGTAGAGGCCGAAGAAGCTCCCAAGGTCGTCGAAGCGAAACTTGGAGATGCGGGTACCGAGGAGGGCAGTCCAGCCGCCAAAGAAGAGCCGCCGGAGCCGGAGCCGGAGCCGGAGGCTGCAAAAGACGACGACAAGCGGGAACTGGTGAATCCCGAGCCGCCGACAGAAGCTGCTGCGGTGGTAGATGCTGAAGCTCCCAAGGCCGATAAAGCCAAGCCTGAAGGCGTGGGTGCCGAGGAGAGTAGTCTAGCCGTCCAGGATGGGCCGTCAAAGCCAGAGACAGAGCCGGAGACTGCGAAAGAGGTCGACAAATTGGCACCGACTGATCCAGAGCCGATAGAAGCCGCCGCGGCGATAGAAGCTGAAGCTCCTAGGGGTGATGAAACAGTCGAGGCCGATGAAGCTCCCACAGCTGACGAAACTCCCAACGGTGGCCAAGACAAACCTGAAGATGTGGGCATCGAGGAGGCCAGTCCGGTCGCCAACGAAGAGCCGCCAGCGCCGGCGCCCGAGTCGGAGATGGAGGCTGCTAGAAAGGACGACAAGGCAGCGGCTGCAGATTCCGAGCCGATAGAAGCTGCTGCGGCAGTAGAAACCGAGGCCCCCAAGGCTGATGAAGCTCACAAGGTCGACCAAGCCAATTCTGAAGGTGCAGACGCCGAGGAGAACAGCCCAGCAGCCCAGGGGGAGCCGCCAGACCAAGCGACCGCCGAGGACGATCCCGCAGAGACTGAAGCAGCCGCAGAAATGCCTAAGATGGCCGAAGGCGCTGAAGAGACTGAAAAAGCCAAGCACGTTGAAGTACCCAAGGAAACTGAAGAAGTTAACGATGCTGAAGAATCCAAGGATCCTACCGCTGGCCCTGCTCGTAAGAGTTGTCCTAGTGCCACTGAGAAGCAGGAATCCGAGAAGACTGAAGAGCAGGCGGGGCCTTCTGAAGAGCCTGAGCCACCCGTAACGGAGGAGAAACCGGCAGAGGTAGCAAAAGCGGGACCGGTAGCAGCAGCAGAAGAAACGCCAGGAGTACCACCAGAAGAGACATCAGCAGTCGTTCCTGGAGAGGTACCAGCAGCATCATCAGAAGTGACGCAAGTAACGGCACTAGCAGAAACGCCGGTAGCAGCGCCAGAAGACACACCGGCGGCCGCTCCAGAACAAGCATTGGCGGCACCATCAGGAGAGATACCGGCAGCACCGCCAGAAAATACACCCGCAGAACCTCCGCAAGGGGATTCAGTCGCGGCACCAGAGGAACCGGATGATAATCCCAAAGAGCCAGAGTCAGCAGCTGCCAAGTCAGAAGCTGAGGGGAATGGCGATGAGTCCGAGAAGACGGACGAGACAGCGGAATCGCCTGCGGCTAAAGAAGATGAACCCGCACGGCCGGAACAGGCCCCTGCGTCGGAAACTGCACCGCAATCCTCTGCTGGTGAAGAATCGTCGGCATCACCAGCTGAAGGATCCTCTTCTGAGACTAAAGAAACACCTAGTGACATCCCGACTACCGAGACTTGTGAGGTCACGGAGACGCCGGAGAGAGCTCCTAAAGCTGAGAGCGCCCCTATGGAAGCCGAAGGGGCATCCAAGGACGCGCCTGGGGATGACTCCAACCCAAAGCCGGACAACGGCGCTAAGCAAGACCCCGAGTCCCAACTCGACTCGGATATTGTGGTGAAAGAAACCACCGAGTCCAAGGATGAGCCCGAGCCGGCACCTGCAGCTAAAGCGACCGAGGAGGACCCCGCCACAGACACAGCTGAAGCCGAAGCGAAACCTGATGATACCCCCGAAGCTGCAGAGTCAACTAAACCTCCGGAGGAGCCTGGCGACGACAAGGTGAAATCACAGGAGCCCGAAGGTGCAGAGTCCAATGACGAATGTGCGCCAGAATCTACTGAGACCCCTGCTGCAGCCGAGGAGAACAATCCACCCCTTGGAGACGCCGACAAGGGCAACCAAACCCCTGCTGGCGAGGCAGCTACGGAACCGGAGCAACCTAACGAAGAGACTAAGCCTGAGTCTCCAGAAACTGGCGATAAGCCTGAAGGAAAGTCATCGATCGAGGAGCTTTCAACGGAATCAACTCCAGAAGCGAGTTCTGTGACAGAAACACCAAAAGCCGAAGCAGATAAGGAAAAGGCCGAGGAAGGTTCTGCAGACTCTGCTCCCAGTGAAGACAAGTCTCCGGATCAACCTTCGGAGGATGTCGCAGGAAAACCAGCGGTGGGCCCGGCTGAGGAGTCGGCAGCGGATGCGAGCTTTGCGGCCGAAGAACCGAACACCGAGGGCGACGAGGAGGGTTCTAAGGCGGATTCGGCGAAGGTTGCTTCGAGCGAAGACGAGGCTCCTGCACAACATGTCGCGGAAGCAGGAGCAGAGCCAGCAGAAGAGCCAGCAGCACTAACTGTTGAAGCAAGTTCAGCAACAGAGGAATCAAAGGCTGGAGATGGTATCGAAGAGTCACGGCCGGGCGAAGGATCTCCGCCGAATGAGGACAAGCCGACTGAAACGCCTGCCGGCGAGCCCAGCACCGCGTCTCCTGAAGATAAGGCGGCGGTGGCTGCCGAGAAACCAGCTGAAACAAATAATGCTCCGGAGTCTGAGTTAGCGCCAGAAAAGGAGCACGATGGTGGCGAAGCTCCAACGCAAGAGATAACCGGAGATGGGGCCGACGACGTCTCAAAGGAACCAGAACAGCCGGCCGCCTCTGAACCATCAGCCCCTGAAACTGGTGTAGCCGGCGATGAGGCTAAAGACGGTGAGACGCCCGAAGGCGATGCCGGCGAAGATGAAAAGCAATCCAGTAAGACCGATGACCCTGCATCAGTCGCTAAGGAGGCAGCAGAGAGCCCAAAGGGCCCTAAAAAGGAGGCCGATGCTGAACCGGCAGTCACGGCAGAGGTGGCTGCTGATGCCAGTGGCAAGGTCGATGATACTGCTGCTGCGGACGACGCAGCCAACACGGAAGCCACCACCGGAGCTGCCGACAGTGCACCGGCGGAGAATACTACTTCTCCACCTCAGAGTACGCCAGCCCCTAATGCAGCCGAAGAAGCCAAGCCTGCTGAGCAATCAGAAGAATCTGCAGCAGCTAAGACAGCCGACGAAGCCAGCGAAGAGCAAATAGACAAAGCTCTAGACACCAAGGAAGAAGTTGCTGAAGCAGCAGAGACTCCACACGCCAGCGAACCTCCAAAGGATGCAGAACCGACAGAGCCCCAGTCTAATGCGAATGATACAAATGAGGTAGTCGCGCCCGTGGAGAGCGAGGCCCAAGATCCTGGAAAACCTGTAGAGGATGCAGAATCGGCGGACATGCGGGAAGCTAGTGTGAGCAATACAAAGGGCGATACAGAGGAGGCCGGGGCACCCGTGGAAAGCAAGACCCAAGAGGCTGGTGAGCCTGAGAGCGAAGCACCTGCTCCCCAGGACGACCCGGAAGGAGACAAAGCGTCCCAGGACGGAGAAAAGCCTGCTGCCGCAGACGCTTCCGCTGAGAATGAAGATACCAGTGAAAGCGCTTCGAAGGAACAAGAACCCCAAGAAGGTTGTGCAACTGCAGAAGAACTAGTGACATCAGCCGATGAGGCACCAGCGCCTGCGGAAAAGGATGAAGCTGTTGATGCTAGCGTTGCTCCGGAGGCGACAGTGGATGAGGCAAGCGTCCCTGCTGCTGATGATGCTCATACTCCTGCGGATAGTGACGGTAAGGACAAGGACGCAGATACGATAGCTACAGCTACAGACCCTGCTCCCGCTGGAGATACTGTCGCAACCGAGGCCCCTAAGCCTGAAACTTCATCGGAAGAGACAAAGGCTACAGAAGAGACTGCGCTATCTCAGGAACCAGCTGAAGAAAAGCCGACTGAGACGCCAGTTGAAGAGATGCCAGTCGAGATGCCAGCTGAAGAGAACCCGACTCAGGAGAAACCAGCTGAGACACCTGCTGCTATGTCAATTGAGGGAAAATCAGATGAAGAGAAATCACCTGAAGGGCAGCCAACTCAGGCAAAGCCGGCTGAGAAGCTAGCTGGCATACCCGCTGGACTACCAGCTGAAGAGAAAGGAGCGAAAGAAAGGTCAGCTGAGGACAAACCAGCAGCTGAAACGCGGTGTGAAAAGCCCGTAGATGAGACAGCTGCTGAGGTCCCGACACCTAGTGCGTCTCCTGTCGAGACTCAGACTGAAGAAGCCGAGACCGCGACTTTGGCGGAGACTACTAAAGAGAAACCTGTGGCGGCTGAAACCACAGATACTGTCCCCCCGGAGACCAGTAACGACTCCGAGGCAGAAGAGGTTTCAGAAGAGAAGCCTGAGGAGACGAAAGATGGAGGTGTCGAGGACCCTCCCGTTCCGGCCGAAACAAAGGAGGATGAGGGCAAAGACGCCTCACCCGAGACCGTAGAAGTGACCGCGAAGCCACCATCGGGATCTGGCGACTCCGCCGAAAGCGCTCCTGTAACTGACAGTAAGGGTCAACCTGTTACCGAGCAGTCTGCCGAACAGTCTGCCGAACAGTCTGCCGAACAGTCTGCCGAACAGCCCCCCGAAACAGGCGAGAGTGGAGGTGAGGCGGAGGTACCAGCTTCTGAGCCTACTACTACGATCGAGGAAATACCGTCGGCTGCGGAACTGGAAGGTGAAGCAAAGCCTCAAGATGAGTCCCGCCCTGCAGGATTGGCGGAAGAGAAGGTAGAGCCTGAGGCCCCTGCAGAAGAGGCCAATGAAGACACCCCTGCACCCGCGGAAGGTTCAGCTGAAGGCGCCGAGAGCCAGACTCGTCCGGAGGAAGCAGCAGAGGAACCTCAGGAGCCAGAAGGTGAGACTGAAACGCAGCCTGCCACAGGGGAAGGCAACGCAGTGGCCGCCAAGGCTGTCGTGGATGCAGAAGAGAGAAAGCCCGACAAGCTAGAAGAGGACGTATCGGAAGCTACAGAGAACTCGGTTGAAGCCGTCGAAAGCCAGTCGACCGAAGAGTCTAAGGAGGAAGAAGCTACGCCGGTGCCCGCCGAGGCGCTAGAAGCGGCAGCCCCTGAGATGGCAGGGGAGGTCAAGCCTGAGCTTCCATCCGAAGCCGAAGCTACAGCTGCCGAAATTACCGACGAACAACCGAAGGGAGATGAGGTGCCAGCAGTCGTTAGAGTCGATAAGGCCGCAGAACCCCCAGTGGGGGAAGAGGCAGCTCCGGAGCCATCCGCCGACGTCGGGGAGACCAAATCCGCGGACGATACTGCTAAGCCCACTCCGGTAGAGCCAGCTGCCGGAATTGCGACAGAAGAACAACCGAAGCAAGAGGTGGCAGCGACCGATGAAGCTGCCAAGGCTGAAGAGCTGGCGGTGGTGAAAAAGGCCGTTCCTGAGCCACCGGCCGAGGCTGACGAGACTAAGCCCGCAGAGGAGGCAGTGGAGCCCACTCCAGTAGAGCCAACTGCCGAAGCCGAGCCTGAAGCCTCCAAGGAGGCGGAACCTGAGGCTGTTAAGGAGAGCGTGCCAGAAACCCCTGTTGAGATAGCTCAAAATGAGCCACAAAAGGATGAACCTGTTCTGGCGGAGGCTGACACGGCGTTGGCGCCAGAGGAGCCTGCCACTGACCCTGCAGGAGAGGAGGCCGTCACTGCGCCTGAGGGGCCTGAAAAATACCAGTCGGCACCAGCTGCGGCTAAGGACCCCTTGGCCATTACACCGGAACCTGAAGCTGTGTCTAAAGAAGTTGAAGAGCCTGCCAACTACGAAGCCGCTGCCGAGAAGACCCCTGTGGAAGCTGAAGGTCCCAAAGAAGAAGACGCTGCAAAGACCGAAGACATTCTCAACGAAGTCGTGCCCAACGAAGATGTTCCTAAAAGAGAGGCTCCTAGCGAAGAGACTTTACTTAACGACAACGAACTCCCTAAGGAGGAAGATGGGAAAGAGAAGTGTCTCGAATCTGAATCTAACGAAACCAAATCAGGCCTATTTGAAAAAGAATCTAAGGAGGACAGATCCCAAGAAGAAGAAGAACGCAAGGACAAAGTTGGGCCAATATTGAATGATAGACCGCCTGAGAAGGCTAGTAAAGGTGAGGAGCGAACCATGCCCTATTCCCCCCCAGAAACCCCCGTTGCTTTGGAGCACAAGATTGGCGAGAGAGTCCCTGAGCTGGTTCGGGAGCGTGTTGAACAACCGGCTCTAGAGGAACCTGTCGAAGATGAGGCGAGGACAATTATTGTTGAAGGCTTAGGGTCGAGTGAGCCAGTTGCTACGACGAAGTCCTCGTTACCCTCAGGGGAACATGTTCTCTCCGAAGGAGGAACACCGGTTACTAAAGGCGCAACTGTTGAAGAGGCTCTACTAGTCCCAAAGGTGCAGGATAAAGAATCAGAGTCTAGCGAGATCCAGCTTGAAGAGCCTAGAGCTGCGAACGCTATTCGGCATGCTCAACTGGAGGCTATTGTGAAAGGGCCTCTCAAGGACGATGGCTCGCCAAACGCGGAGCATTCGAAAATCACGTTTATGCAAGAGGCGACTCAACGTAAGACTTTGCCGACTATTCCATATGTCATTGGCTGTGCGATGCTTCCCGAAGAACCAATTCTGGACGGCGTCTTCAATAGTTCTGAGAAGTCTGAACATATGACTGAAATACTGTCATCTCCCATTCACCCTCCTTCCCCAGACATACCTCCGGAAATCGTAACGGACGGTAGGAGTGGTTTCAAGCCCTTCATAAACGAAGATTTTGCACCTGAATTTGTTCTCCGACCTGCCTCAAGCACAAGCGGGATCCTGACAGAGTTCACAGCAGTTGTATCTGCGGAAGATCAACCATATGAACAGCTTGAGAGATCTTCACTCAACGCCGGACTTCCCGACAGCGTCGAAAGCTTGAGGCGAGTATCTAGTCGAGGGCGAGGCAATACTCGGCTTATCTCGATGCCATCGAAGACCTCAAGAGTTAAACAAGGCCTAATCACTATTAAGGAAACAGATGAGGAGCAAGACTCCAAGGAAACCGTCGGGTCATTATCTCAAACCGATGACCCCAAACTAGAGAACCTGGAAAGTTCTCAGGCCTCAGCTACTAAAGGTTCTTCCGGGGTAAAGTTCACTGGTGAATCTCAGAATGATGCCATTGCTGCTGCGGCTACTATGGGCCTAGCTGAGGTTATCGAGGAGCCGAGCCTCTCCGCCACATCAACGCGGCTAAAGGGAACCACGCAATATGATCCGCCTATAACACCTACATCGGTAGACGCCAATCCTTCGGGCGAAGCGGACACTCACCCCCCAAAGATTATCCCGCGCAATTCTTCATTCAGCTCATCGCAAACCCTAAAGAATAAGGATACTGCAGAGTCTGGCTTATTGTCCTGTGGTACTAGCCTCGTCAAGACGCCCTTGAAGTCTAGCAAAAACTTGAAGGCTGGCACTGATAGGTCACCTCCCGCCTCCGGAAAGCCCGTAGAGCAGACTATGCTTCACAGTGAGGTGGCCTTGTATGAGAGCTGTGGCGTCGACCGCACTCCAGCCCAATCCCCATCTAACAACACCAAAGAGCATTCCCAGCGGGCTGAGACTCCATCTCTAGTGTCCCCAACCACCGTGGCGTCAAACGTATCGTTTTCGGATTGCTTCACCCCAATTTCGGAGAAGACCGCCAAAAGAAGCATTCAGGGGCCTAAGCCGCTCCTTGTACATTCTAGCACCCAAACCGTGGAAGATGATTTCTTCCATTCTCGCAGCACCCCTTTACCCCCATTATTCGATTGGGACGATCTGAACCTAAAATCAGCCACACCAGAAGTGGAACTTCCGGATCCTACAGATCACCAGGCCCGGACGTTGGACCGTGCAAGACGTCTCAGAAAACACCAGCTCATAACCCTTAGAAAAGCAGAAGAGACAGTAGCAGCTGCTGTTGTGATTTACGCTGCGACCCACCAACTCAATGCGTCTCCTCCGACGTCTCCTCAGGGTAGTTCCCTTGATGGGCCGCAAACGTCGGTTACCTCCCCAAAGAATGAAGAACCGGCTCGGGAACAAAATCGTGCTTCAATAACAGATATGCCAGGGGGTCACAGCTACGGGAGAGTCGTGCCACTAAAGGTTGCTAACCCATCAACAGATGACGAATATAAACCACCAAGGTCACATCATAGCGAACGACCTTACGGGCATCGACGCCACCATCACCACCACCATCGTCATCACCGTTCCTCGGGATCGATGGAACGTCATAGCACTGACGACCACCACCGTCACTCCCGCCGTAGAAGCGGTAGAACTGAGAGTGACCTGTCATTGATGTCTGGCTCGGACCGGTCCTCGCCCCGAACGACGCGGGGACATGATAGCGGTTTCTCGCTTAACAGCTCTCGCTCATCGTCAAGTAGGAGATACCGGACTCCCGAAGAGCAAGCTGCTCATGACAAACGGAAGGAAGAACGTCGCGCAGCCCGCGATGCCCGTGACAAAGAGAGGGAGGGCAAAGGCAAGGACCCAGAGGCATCATCTGGCGACAGAGCAGCTAGGGATAGGCGCTCCCACCGCAACTCAGAGCATCGCAAGCATTCCCACAGCCAATCTCGGCCCGAACATCAGTCTCCGAAGGTTGAAGCACCACCCGTCGCCAAGAAGTTCTTCGGTACGAACAATGTTAAAGGTGCATCACAACCTACCCCCACACAGCTGCCTAAGAACGGTACCGCTCATCCCCCGCCTCAAGAGCCAACTAAGCCGGATGCTCCGAGACGTGAGTATACAAGTCGCTCTCATACAGGATCCGAGGATATGGCCCAGTCAAAATATCGCAGATCCCGCGAGGAATCTCCAAGGAGACACAGACGATCATCGAGATCCGAGGTTGTGGGCGGTACTAGCCCTGCCTCTTCGTCTCACAGACGATTATCAAAGCCGGATGCTGTGGCTGCTACTACCCGACCTTCTTCGTCTCATAGACAATCGTCAAAGCCCGACTTTGTGGCCACTACTACTCCTCCGTTTTCGTCTCATAGACGATTATCAAGGTCCGACTCTGCAGCGGCTGCTACTCCTCCGTCTTTGACCTCCAAAGCGGGCCTTGAAGTTAAGGAAGAAAGATATTCGAGACGCGAGGAGAGACAAAGAGCCCGCGAGGCTGAGGCTGAGGCTGAGGCCAAGAAGAAATCTACCGGCTTGCGAGCTACATTCAAGAAGCTCTTCACTTAAGACGAATTGGCACACATATCAGGCGTCAACGAGGATACATACGCAAGGGGCTTTTAATTGATGACTAATGAGTTCACTACTGTACGGTGGGATTGGATCACCTTCGACAATGTATTAGAAGGGGCATTTTGATCTGTGCAGGTATTGATGCTGGGATAACTTGGTTTCCAGTTGTACGAGATATGAACTTTCGATTCTTGTTGTCCAATTATCTCGGGAACCTAAGTCTGTTTCATTAATTATGACTTCTCCTTTGCCAGATAAACCGTCTATTTTGACACGCTGCTGGTTGCTCCCGCCCATGAGCTAAAAACTTTATTAGCATGAACTAATTGTCAGGTGCCAAGGTGCGGCCCCCTTTCCGGGGCCCAGCGACCCACCAGTGTGGCTCCAGTTTGTGTATATATAGGGGGGCTTCGCCCCCGAGTAGTTAGAAAAGGGCAGGCATTAATGGTCATCTATTTACTACCCATACTATGAACCACCTGCTGGGCTGCTTCTTCTGCCTCTCACTCCGTACTTTACCATTTTCCCTGACACCAATATTCGCCGAAACATCTCTGGTCGTAAGGCTTATTTATCAGAGCACATATTAGGTCAACTACAGTTGTTCAAATTCCGGTATGGCGTCCATTAGAACAAGAAAGGCAGCTATTTTCTACTAGCACCAGGCCATTACCAGCGTAAGGCGTACTAACGAATGTAGCAACAGCTCGTCGATGTCCCTTTTCCCTCAGTTTCGTGAACAAGGAACAGTAGGAGTAAGAGTCTTTTGATTAGTATGGCGCTTTTAGCTGTGAAGCTCCTTGCATGCCGAAGAACCAAAGGAAAACTAACAGGACTATGCTTATGGTATGATAGCGTAGAGAGTGGTAGCTTAGTTCCTAGCTGAGGAACGCCAAGAGCAGCTTTGTTTCGTTACACACGCCATTTTAGCTACGCTTTTTTTTTAAAAAAAAATCTATTGTTCTTCTTGTTGGTAAAATGCCGCCTCAGTTCATTATCATTGTATTAGAGACCAATCCTCTGTTCTAATTCCGAATTAAGGGAAGCATCGTTTTAATGCACACATTAGAACAGTCATTTGTTTCATGTACGTGCTCCTGCCCTAGGAGAACAGATAAAGCAGCTGAGCTCACACGATCTCTCGTCCAGCTTGAATTAAACACTCACCGGCTCCGACATATGTAAGGAGGCCATCTACCATTGCTTTCGATGGGTAGAGCGACATCCCTGAAGTCCAAAATAGACCCTGACACACAATATAAAATCTCGACTCATATCATCAACACCTGTCAGTATGGAATCCCTTTCGAACGATTTAGAGCAGTGGCTCAAACTTTCAAAGGAGAACCTGGTTATGCGTGCGGTGTTGTAGCAATACCAGCATATAAGCTTAGTACTTGGTCTAAATTTTCCACTTCGGTCGAGGTAGTTAAGCCTACCTCAGGCGGAAGAGGACCTTGACAGGATGTACCGGGACTTCCAAGAATTCGCTAACAAGTGCAGGACAATAAACGACGTGCTTCTTGAAAACCTTGTCTTGACTGATGAGATCAAGAACCTTCGTGCTGAGATTGAGCATGCCATGGAGCTCGATGGCGTCCTTACTGCAAGAATGCAGACTGAAATCGAAAACCGGCTGACAGCGGTTGATGAGTTGGCTACGGACAAGCTACTCATTGGCAAGGCGCGAGACACCATAGAGGTCGTTGAACACAACAAAAATGGAGCAAACTCCTTAGGGCTCTGGGGCGTCTACCAAGGGAACCTGGCGGCGGTCTTGGATATTGCGATGGAGAGGAACGTCTTGCTCCGCCGCATAGAGTATCACCTCTCAGAGTGTTACAAGATTTCCAATAATGCCCTTGGGATCAACGCAGAGGGAGGGATAGGGGTTTCTTAGGTGATGCATCATCTCCTTGACGATGAAGAAGCACTCGGAGAAACCCTGTGCCTGAACTCGATGTTCCTGGATCAATATATGGATGCGGAGAAGACCATAAAGAAGCCAGGGCGGCCATGTTGGCAGTGGCGCGTACTAAAATAACCGATTCATAATTCCTGATCAAACAGCGCAAAATGTCACCATTCATGGACCTCTATTGCGTCCACCCGACGTACGAAGAGTTGCACCAGAATGACTAGGAATCCCGACTAGCAATGAATAATCATTTCCATATAATCCGGGGATCTCAACAGTCTCAAAAAATTTAAATTATACCCCTATACCTCTGTATCTCTATACATCCAAACCTCTATGCCTCTATGACTGTCACCGACTACCAATTACTGGTCCGACGCAAAGCATACAGCCTCCCTGTGAATTTATCTTTCCTTTTTCGGTTATTACGATGACAATTAGGATTAGGTATTAGTCATAAACCACAGCAGCTCTGAAGACAAATCCTTCGAATCTTTAAGAGGGTGTGGCTGTGGCTCTAGAATCTCCGTAGTTAATGAAATCAGGATCACCACCGTACACGACCTTATCTCCAATTCCGGACACGGCGGATCGCACTCTTCGAAGTCGTGGTAATCATTCTTGCCATCTCCGCATCTTCTCATGCTACCGCGCCACATGACGTACATTCTCATCATGATACTTGTTAGGAGAATTGTGATTGCTGGGAGTAGCCAGACGACACCAGAGTCCAAGTCGAAGAATGTCATTGAAAACAACATCTGGTACGGTTAGAATCTTGTCACAGAAGAAATTGAGGCTATATTGACAGCCCTGACTCTAAGGAGGGCAAGATCTTCCCAAGCCACTTAGGCTGATCGAAGCAATTGTATACAGCCTGGTGGATCCTATATGGGGCTCATCAGGGGTGTCTGATTGGAGCCCTTTAGATCCCCTTTTTTTCCATGCCAAATCTAAAATGGTCTATATTGAGCTTTAGGTGGTAACATACAGCGATAAATGTAGCTGGTAGAAAGACCACGGTGTGCTCCTCAAGCATTTGGGACGCTTGAACCCCTCCCCTCGCACCCTCGGGTACTCTAAAGGGGGCAATAGACGAACGAAATACGTAAGTCGTTACGGAACACTCTTTCAAGATATGGGCAATAGTATATAAGAATACGAGGAGGATGTCATTTGTACGGAGGTTTATCAAAGACTATATACAGTTCGAATCCAACACGAGAAGCCGATGCGAATGAGCTCCCGAGAGCGTCATCTTCCGACACCGACTAGCTAGAACACGCCACGTAGGCAGGAGGCAGGTTGGTAGTTCCGCCACATGTCTGGCAAGCCCGCGCCCCCTTTTCTTCTCCGAGGGAGTACCGTAAACTTAGAACTTGGGGTTGGCGTTCCTGAGCAGCATCTCGAAGTAGGCCTGGTTCCACTGGCCGGCCTCGGGGGAGGGCTTGAAGGCGTCGGGCTTGCCGCAGAAGGAGTCGTAGCGGACGGCGCTGGGGGCGGAGGTGCCGTCGGACTCGCCGCCGGGCTTGCCCCAGATGAAGGCGTCGGCGAGCGAGGAGCCCGTGTTGGCCGTCGGGCGCACGCCGAAGCCCGCGCCGTCGACGTTGCACCAGTTGCCCCACTCCTCGCGCAGGCCCGTCACGGCGTTGCGGCCCGTGTCCACGATGGCGTGGTTCGGGTGCCCCGCGCTCCGGAGCTCCGCGCCGAACGTCTCCACGTAGATCTTCTCGTTCTGGCACTTGTTCCACTGCGCGTCCTTGTGGTCGGAGAACTCGCCGGGGGTCTGGTCCCTGTTTGTCGCCGTTAGAAGACCGGGGCTTGGTATCGTCTGACGGGTCCGGCAAGGACGCGGTAGAGGCGGGGGTCTTTTTAGGGGAGCGGGGAGGCTGGGGTGGGGGCGGGGAGATTAGAAAGGGGGCTTGCTTACCAGGCGTTCCAGCCGGCGATGTTGGTGGCGATACCGCGGACCTGGCTCGGGCTGCCGGCGTTCTTGTAGACCTTGGCGAGCTCCTGCGCGCCGGGCTTGAGGTTGTCGTTCCAGCCGAGCCAACCGCCGTGGCCGGCGTCGACATACATGACGACGTTGGGCAGGTTGAGTGTCTTGAGGGCGTACGCGACACCCTCCTCGTAGCCGGCCTTGGACCGCTGGCAAGTCTCCAGGTCGATGTTGGTGACCAGGTTGGGCAGGGAGTCGGGCTCGATTATGAGCGCGAAGGCCGAGTTCGGGTTGGCCTTGAGGAGGCCAGCAATGACTAAAATTCCCCTATGTCAGCCCCACTGTATCGCCGAAGGGATGTTGGGCCATGGGTCGCATACCGTCGATGTACTCGGTCTTGTACCGGCCGATCTCGCCGACCTTCAGTTCACCGTTGGAGGCCTTGGCGGCGCAGTCACGACCGGGCAGGTCGTAGACGACGAGACCGAGGATTTCGTCGCAAGGGAGGTCAGCGACGGCGGGCTCGAATTTGTTGATGTTCTGGATCGTGTCGCTACACAGTCACATTAGTGGCCTACTCCCAATGTTTCCCGGATCCCGCATTTCGGGACTCCTCCGACTCACAGCCAGAGGAAGCTGCCGACGTCGGCAACCTTAAGGGCCTGCGCCTTCAGAGCGGAATCCGAGATCTGCGCGGCGGCCGCCTCTACCTCGCCGCGGTAGAAGTTGTTGGCGTGCAGGGTGTACTGCTGGAAGACGTTGGTGGAGGCGTCGAGCCGGACGGGAGAGCTGCAGGCCTTGGAGCTCTGACGAGGCTTATTGTTCGGTGCGGCCATGGCGCTGGCGGCAAAGGCCGCGACGGCAGCGTTGCTGAACTTCATTCTTGCGGTTCGAGGCTTGACTTCTACTCTTACCTCTGGGGATAGCTGCTGAACGGGCGAGGTGAAGATCTCAGTTTGGATGCCACCTCAAAGGGCAGTGGCTGAACTTCTTATAGCAAGGCACCGTGTGACTGAGAGGGTCGCCTTGCCCTCCTCCGCAAACTGACGCTCTTCCCTTCGCCGCCTCTCGAGCTCGAGGGTAATTAGGAACAAGGCCCGGCAATCTCGAAAGAGGCTCGGCGCGTAGTCTCCGAACAGGCAGACAATGTGCTCAGCGAGCCAGTTTGGGACCCGGCTGCGGTGATCCCCACGCCACCGTTGCATCCATCGGAGAGCGTTTGTAATTAGGTTTCCCCTTGCCACGCAGATGGGGCCCCCTATTTGCCCATCAGAGATCCCTTCGAAGTATCCATACCCCTGAATGTTGGAGGACAAAATGGTCCAGTGGAATGGGAGAACCCTCGGCCGGATCGCGAAACGCTAGTTGGCTTTCAAGAGCCCCTAAACCTAGACTTAGGCAGGACAAGCTCGACATGGTTGGAATATGGGAGTATCAACGAGCCCGACAACGCCATTGTATGCGAATCTCCCATCTTGTAGGCCCTACAAGGTGACGATTCAAGACTCCATATAGTACTGTACGTATAACTACTACCATACGTTACATTGATTCCCCATGGGGTAAGAAACCAGGGTGCGGCCGAAGGGGATCATGCGAGGAAATCCCTCTCTCAATTTGTTTGGCGCAAGATATTCTCAGGGTCCTGGCTAAAGTCACATGGATGCTGAAACAGCCAGTGAGAGCGTGCCTGACCCAGGCGACCGAGTCTAAGGCGCGAATTTAGCCGCAGGACAGTGAATGATCGCCGTCGGCTAATAAGGCTTGTCAGGGCTTCACGAAAGATAGTTGCCAACAGATTCTCATAGCCTACCGTGGAGAACCAGAGAGCTGCCTGGCGAGGGCACGGCGTTTAGACTGCATAGCTTCCCTCTGGGAATATTCGGAGCAAGGCTCCGAGTGATAATATCATTCCCCCTATGGCAGTATTTAGTCCGCATTCCAAAATGCGTACATCACATTGGAGAATATGATTTGACTCGAGAAATCGCCTCAATAAAGGTGCTGTCGTTGGGCTCCCTGCGAGCTAGAGAACCGTTCTGGAGGCTAGACTTTCGGAATCGGATTGGCTGACGATAAGTTCAGTCGCATGACCCAAGGCAACTATGGCCTACCTGTGGCTAAATAACATGCGCAATAGTGTTTCCAATTTGACGTTCTGCGGACCGTCCCATCATTGCCGACTTTTTCCGCTGGTAATGTACATTGCTCTATAACTACCTTATAGCAATGCTGACACGGGTGGCTCACCCGCTGCATCTCAACTTGTGCTCGCAGTCGATAGACTCGGTAACTAGACGAATGGCGGCAGCTTAAAGGGGTAGCCCCCGTTCTTGACCCGGAAGACGGAGAGCAAGAAGCCGTATACAAGGTACAGCACGCCACCCCACACAATAACCAAGACTTGCTGCACCTTAGGATTGCGTTCCCTAGGTGCCTTGATGGCTAGAGAGATGGTGGCAAAGGACAGGAGCCCATCTGCGCAAGTCAGCATACGAGCCCCGGCCTCAAAGGCGGCTCAACGAGGAACACGTACAGAGGAAGGCGATGATCTGTGTTTCGAGACCGAACTGATTCTGAAAACCACCAGCAAAGTAGGTGATTCCACCACGTCCGTCCCCAGCAACATAAGGGACCTTCCGAATTTGGTTGAACATATGTCCGCTGGTGAAAAGGAGGATACCAATAAGGCTCAACGCGGCCCACAGATTGCGGTTCTGGATAATGGGCAACAGAATCGGCCATGCCTTCGCAAAAATACCGATGGTAGCCAGTCCACCGACAATAGCTATGGCCCATCCCATCCAGTTGACGGGCCGTTTCACCGGAGGGTGTGGGCGGTCGGGGAGGTGGCGTGCGATCCATGCATGGATCTGCTCCGCGGTCGGTGGGCTGTGCGTGGGCTGTTGAGCATCATGCCTTCATATACAAACGACGGACAACGCAGTTACTCACCCACTCGTGAAGTCATAACGTAAGGGCTCAGGGTTGACAACGGCATGAGGTCCTACGGTGGGTTGGAAAAGAAGTAGGACGGGAGCCGTTTGTAGGCCAAGCTACGACGGCAGAAGTTAGCTAGAGAACTAATATCCTTGGAAAAAAAAAGTAGATTGGCATACTGAGATAAAGGTATCTCTCCCATCAGAGAAGTCCAGAGCAGACAATACGAGACGAGAGTCACCCTGCTTGTCACCCTTAGTCCAGCTACGGGCGAGGAGATCCCACTCGGGTTGGAATTCGTGGCACAGCGCGCAGCCGAATTTCTGGTCCAGAGCCGTCAGGACAACAGCGACGCTATAATCTCGCGGGGCGGACGTGAGTTTCCTATAAGATGAGTCGGACAGCTTGACCGGTGCCGAAGTCAGAGCCTTTGCATGATACTCCTCGAACACGGGCTTCTTGGCAGCGAAGGCCCCGAAAGGCAGAGCGGCGGAGAGGAGAAGGGGGAGCCACCGCATGCTGACCAATTCCGGAAAATGATATTAAAGAGCGTAAAGTGCTGGGCTGGGCCAACGACCGAGTGCTTCGATTTGCACAATTGTCAGCCGTGAGATTTACGTGATGGGAGAAGTTGACATTGAAAGGCTCCACGAGATCCAAGAGACGAAGGGATTCGGAAGTTGAAATGTTGGCCTCAATTGAAAGCTTACCGTGTATGTGCTTTACCTCAAACAAGCTGTTAAGCCCCCGCGGCTTGAATTATTCAGTTACCGAGATGTATTACGTATGTGAGTGAGCGAACGTTGGAGAGGTACATAGGTACCTACCTACCTCCTCCCTATGGGAAACATTGGAAGTCGTATTGGTCCAAGCTTCTGTGAGCTAACCGTTTCTGGTAGTTTGTTGACAAAACGTCAGGACATTCCCTTTTGAGCAAGGTGCATTCAAACACACATCCTCTTTCCCTCCGGCACCGTCGCAAAGCCTGGGTCATAATCACCTTAACATACCCGCTACCTATATTGAGCCCTCTTATAGCTAAACTCGGGCTTGCTGAGGGACTTAGACTATATTACATACTTACAAAATTCCGATCAATCCATCTCGGTTCATCCCCTCTTCTGCCAAAACGCGTCAGCCAGCCTCAATGGGGAGAATGACAACAAGAGTGGCAAAGGCCACCACGGACGGGGAGCAAGCCGAAATGGGTGTAGATGAGGTATGTACGCCCATGGTGTGACGGTTTCCAGTCCCGTTACCCCGAATCTCCAGCGGCCGTTTATACCAGCCTTTCTCTGACGCATATTATAGCGTCGAGAGCTGCTTCATAACCTCGAGATGAAGCATCAACGGAATGGTAGCAATACCGATCTTCTAGTCAAGGATGAAGACATCCGCCGACTAAAGCTGAGAATCCTCCTATTGCGAGATGAGAATACTTCGTTACGGGATCAGATCGCCAAAAACAACGACGTGAACACCAAATTGACCTCTCAATGTGACGATTTGACTGCGCAGATCGAGGCCAAAATGGAAGTTATTCGTTCCCAGGAGAAGGAGTTGCGGAAGCAGGAACGAGAGTACAAAAACTTGAAGGTAACTTGGGCTCTATGGCTTGTCTATCATAACGCATGCGTCAGGTACTAACAGTGTATCTCGACAGGCTGAACTTCAGTCCATGACCAGTGCGACACAAGAGTCGGAGAACCTGCTTTCCGAGAAGCTAGCGTTAACACGCGAACTTGCAGTTCTCAAACCAGAAATCGAACACCTGAGATCGCAAGTGAACCAGCAACAAGCCACCCTCTCCGAGAAATTATCCCTGGAACGCCAAGTCAACACCCTTGAGGTCGAACTCGCAAATGAGAAGAAAGCAGTGAAGCGGGCAATGCAAAAGCGTGAAAGCAACGACCGGGTTGAGGATGAGCTTCGAAAGAAGCTGCGAGAGACTGAGAAGAACTTAACAGCTGAGAAGACTGCGCGAGAGAGACTAGAGGACCAGCTCGAGCAAGAGAAACGGACCCATCAGTTCGCTTTACAAGAACAGGACAGCACCCGAGAGGTAGAAGCGGACCTTCGGAAGAAACTACAAGACGCCCAGAAGCAGCTGAGGGAAGAACAGAAGGACAGAGAGAGATTGGAAGAAGAGCTTGAAGCTGCAGCGCGAGCTTCACAGAAGGCACAGAGGCAAGCTAGCAGCGAAGCCGAAGATGAGTTGCGTGCTCTGTTAAAGGAGGCTCAGAACGACCTTGAAGCCCAAAGGAAGGACACTGAGAAGATACGGCAAGAGAGCCGGGTCGCAGTATCCGAGGCCGAGGAGCGCAGTGACCACCTAGAGAAAAAGCTCGAGAAATTCAAGACGAAGGTGCGGGAGCTCCAGGACCAGCTGAAGCAGTGCCAAGCGGACCTGAAGAAAGCACAGCAAACCCGTCGTCCTGCGCCGGAAGACATTTCGACAAAAGCCAACGGACGATCTCAGGCCTTCCATAAGAAGAAGGCCCAGGATATGGCCATGGACGACTTCACTCAGATCACGATAGATACCCCTAGCGCTGAGGATGGAAACCGAGCACGGCGAATGTTCAAGAAGAGACCTATTGAACCTAGCGCTGTTGGCGAGAAGTCAACCTTCTCCATCACACCGTTCCTCAACCGAAGCAAGACCGGTAGCGATGACGCTCCCGAAGAAGATGACGAAGAGGTGGAAGACTCGATATTAGGCCCACGGCAAAAATCGAGAACTCCCGAGGTTGCCAGTGCTGCATCCGAAGCGGTTCCGGCCGAAGGCGCAGATACCGAGCCAACTGCGCCCGCGGCGGAGGACGACAAGCCGAAGTCCAAGCGAGGCCGGCCCAAGAAAGTACTCGGCGACGCCCCATCTGCCAAGAAGAACGCGCAGCCATCTGCCGCGGCAAAGAAGGCGGCGAAGGCCAGCAAACCCAGTCTCGAGAAGGTGTCCGAGGAGCCGGCGGAGGCAGAGGACGGCAACGAAGAAGTAGATCAAGCGGAGAAGACGAAGACCATCAAGTTCGACGTCGCGCAGAGCGGGGCGACCGCGGCCCCGAGCCTCAACGGCGAGCAGCCGAAGAAGAAGAAGCGCAAGGTCCTCGGCTCGACCAAGACGCTGTTCGACGAGGAGGAGGGCGAGGAGGCCCCGGCGCCGGCGGTGGTGAGGAAGCAGGGGAAGGTGCAGCTGGGCGGCGGCGCCAAGGGATTGAGCAAGGCCCCTCTGGCCGCTCGGAGGGCTATGTTTGTTGCTGGTGCTGGCGCCTCCACGTTCTCGCCCCTAAAGCGAGACCGTAGAGGTGTCGGTGCTAGCTTCCTTGCATGATGGAGGCAAATATTCATGGATTGGAGTTACGCCGGGAGGGATTGGTCACGGCCGGGATAACATGCACTCGTAGGCGTTTCGTGAGGTTGCGTTTGAGGCCATTCATGGCTCGGGTTCGGGCTGTAGCTTACGATTGCATTGCTTCGTGTGAACACAAATTTTCCAGACGAAATACTGCTCTATTTACTGCTGGTTGTTCTAGATGTGTTTGCATTTGATTCGTATGGACATAAAATTGATACACACATATCATACCGGTCCGTTCTCACTTGAACATGCCAAACCATATGCAACCGAAGCAGCCATTCAAACAACCTTCGGTCTCCTCCCCTCCTCGATCATGACCAGCTTATCCTCCCTCCAGCTCCAGACCGCCGCGACGGCAGTGCCCGGCCCAGCGACAAGCGCCAGGGCCACGATCCCGACCGCGACGCCGACGAGCCGCGAGGCCGCGCCGTTCTCGCGGCCGTGCAACAGGCGTAGCGCGTCGGCGACGACGACCCAGCACCAGAGCAGCGACGAGGCGGCGATGCCCCACCAGTCCCACTGGAAGATCCAGTGCAGGCCCAGGGTCGCGCCGTCGCTCCACGTCGCCCTGTTCGGCACGAAGACGTGGCGCAGCGAGAGCTGGGGGTCGGAGGAGGAGAGGCAGGCGTAAAGCGTGCCGACGTGCACGGCGGCCGACACGAGCCCCGCCACCAGGTACAGGCGCTTGAGGTGCGGGACGTCGCCGCTCCTGGGCGGGGCCCTGGCCGACGTCACGGAGACCGACGTCAGCGACGAAGACGAAGACGGGGACGAGGAAGAGGAAGACGGAAACAAAGCCAGCACGGCCGCGAACACGACCAGGAGGGCGTCGACGAGCAGCGGCGCGGGCTGCCAGAACGCGATGAGGGCCTGCGTGACGTGCAGGTCCCGGCCCCAGTAGCCGTGAGCGAACATGGCCAGCGTGGGCACAAGGTACCCAAGCACCGTGGCGGGCAGCAGGGCGCGCGCGTAACCCGGCCGCAGCTCCCCGCCGGAGCGGTGATACGCGTCGTCCCGCGATACGGCCACGTACGCGACGTAGAACAGCGGCACGAAGACGGCCCCGCCCACCGTCTGGTACAGGAACCCGAACAGCGGCGTCCAGGCCACGGCGCGCCCCGCGCTACGCCGCCGGCTCGCCTCGACGGCCCACACGGCCACCACGGCGAAGAACGAGATCAGGACTGCGCGCGGCATCGGGGTCAGCAAATTGTTTGTCCTGATCCTTACCCGGGAGTTATCCGGGGTCATAAGACACCTGCCGAGAGCTATTTACTCCTAAAACTTCCTCCCGGAGAATCCGTGCCCATGAGCTAACTACCTAGGGAATAAAAGGAGGGGTTGAGCTTGGGATGGAACAGCGGCTCCGGAAATTCGCTTACAGTGCATCTGCTGCGCGCGCACGCCGGCGTCGAAGCCCGCGGGTCCGGCGATGAAGGCGGCCACGAGCCCGGCGAGCGCCGCGTCGAGGCCCGCGACGCCCGTGTATCGCGTGCGCAGCGGCGTTGTGCCGTCCTCGAGGACCCCCCGCTCGAGCTGCTCCATGAAGCCGGCCGGAACGTCGTTGAGCGCCGACTCGACGCGCATCAACCACAGCGAGACGGCGGCGATGGCCCAAAAGGCCAGCGCGATGGGCGTGTTGAACGGGCGGTTGCGGGAGGACGCCGGCAAAGGGCTCGTGGGCGGGAGTTTGGGCTCTGCCATACTGCTTTCGAGTTCTGTTTGTGGTACTTATCAGGGGTATATAGTGTTTCCTAGCCCGATGTCCCCAACTCGTGGATACTAGAGCAGAGGTTTTTATAGTCAACAAATGAGGCGTTTTAGGAATACGGGACCTCGGACCCCAAGGAATAATTAAAACAGGAGCTGTTAAATGAAGGCCGACTCGTCAGGGGATTTGTGCGAATCCCTGCCGCATACCAAAGACTTGGCGTAGGATTTCCCCCTTGTCGGACGCAAGTCAGCCTCAGCCTATAGCTCCCATTAAAGTGCATTCCGGAATCTACGTACCGTCGTTGCCCATCCCCGAGGTATATATCGGAATTTATTATCCGTCACAGCCAAGACTATATCCGATATCGCCCAGCCTACCCAGTATCCCCGACCCAAAGGTGCTCAGGAGCACCGCATGATCATATATTTAATACCGAAATCCATCGGTTGAGGTAGTTGAAAGCTTATCAAAGGATTAGACTTGCCAAAGTATAGCGATTAGAGGCGTGCTCACCCAAGGGAACAAGCTGGTGCCCGTGACTGGGACTCGGGAGCGGTGCTTAGAGGATGCACGGCGTGTTCAAGAATCAGCCTCAAAATATCCCCCAATCTATAATACCAATACCAACGGCCCGGGTGCCGACCCCTGTCGTCCGTTTATACGGAATTTGTTGTTATTTAAGTCGAGTGATCCCCTGTTGACGGGGCATGACAACGTATTCATTGGTTATATCATTATTACAGAGGATGGGAGTCAATACAGCCCGTTACAGGCCTGGTGAATCAGATGTGGTAAATATTCTGTGGGGAACGGATTTAAGCCAATGGGTGGCCCAACATCGATTAGGTAAGCCAAACCTTTTGTCTAACCTACTTCAAGTACCATTTATTTCTAAGTGCTACTTCATCTTGGTAGCCCCGATTCGCCGCCTTCTTCGTCGCCTGGTATCAGAATGGGATGCGTGTAACCGCCATCCCTTGGACGTATCGCGTTGATGCAGCTACTGCCGAGGACCTCGGGGCCTCACAATGGAGGGTTCGTGAGGGCGGCTCTGGCGGCCGTAGCCGCCCTCCCCGGTGCCATTCTCGGCCGGCAGACGGGGGCCGCCGCCGCGTCGCGGTGCGTGCGCTGGTCGTCGTCCAATTCGCAATGGAAACAACGGCAGTCCAGCGACTACTACGTGCAACAGGCGAGGGTGCAGCACCTGAAAAGCCGGGCCGCGTTCAAGCTGTTCGAAGTAAGTCCAGCCAGCCCCCCTCCGAGCGGAGTGCACTTATTCCGACGGTAGAGCTCACGCATTGCGGTTAGATGGACAACAAGTATAAGCTCTTCAAGAGGGGACAGACGGTGGTCGATCTCGTAAGTGGCATTTCTGGGGTGGGGTTGGACAGGCGCCGCTGAATTGGTACTTTGCGTGCAGGGCTACGCGCCGGGCAGCTGGTCTCAGGTATGTCGCACGCTGCCGAGTGGCTGTGTTCTCTCTCATCGGTGCTAGGTCGCACTGGAGCGTACGAAGCCCCATGGGCGCGTTGTGGGTATAGACCTCCTCCCAGCGCAGCCGCCTCCGGGCGTCTCTGCCATCCAGGGGAACTTCCTGTCGCCCGCCGTGCAGAACCTCGTCAAGGAGTATATTTCCGAGCATGCGCAGCGCCCCGTGGTTCCATTGGAGTCAGGACAAAATGATGAGGGTGTCCTTACCGACCGTCCAAGTTACATCGAGTTCGAGCGGGCCGACTCCATTGAGCGAGAGCATGAGCAGCCCTTGGAGGAGGAAGAACGTTTAGTTGATGTACGTGCTGCGAAATTAGATATGAAACTCAGCGGCTGGAGAGTATTGACCGGAAGCAGGTAGTATTGAGCGACATGTCAGAACCCTGGGCACAGACTACCGGTCATGCCAGCAGTACATTGAGTAACCCCTATAGCAGGATGATGAACACGAGCGGCATGAAGTTTCGGGATCACGCAGGAAGCATGGTGAGTATCACTCCAGCAGAAGAAGTTCCCTTCAGGTAGAGGAACAGGAGCTCATTGGCATATTTCCAGGACCTCTGCCTCGCGGCTCTGCAGTTTGCCAGCGACACGCTTCGCGGCGGCGGCCACTTCGTGTGCAAGTTTTACCAGGGCGGCGAGGACAAGGCGTTGGAAATGAGGCTGAAGAAGATGTTTTGGAAAGTCCACCGGGAGAAACCCGAGTCGTCGAGAACTGTGAGTTGATTCGTTTACCCTTGCCCTACCCCTTACTCCATGACTGATCCCTTCCCAGGAATCCAGAGAAGCGTATTTCGTCGCGCTGCGTAGGAGGGTGGACAGGAAATTTTCAGATACTGAGCCGTAAGGCGATGCTGCCCGAATGAGTGCCCATTAAGCTGATGAGGGCGCCTCCATTAATTTGACTCTCTGTGATACCATCCTGGTGTCTTTGAGCTAGGCACGCAATTTCAGTCGATCACGTCAACTAATGGCCGTCCAAAATATCGTCGATAAACAAGAACGCACAAGCCCTAGTGCTCTAATTACATAACATGTCGGCCCCCGGGACCTCTTTGTAGCTTAACTATTATACAGAGTTTGTCACTAGTACGAGTCCTGGAAATGAATCTCTACGGCCCACGATAAGTCCGTATATCTCTTTCCTAGATGAGACGTCGCCCCTTTGACCCTCTGCCTAGTCTCAACGTCCGTCGAACAGAACACTACAGGGAGGCGTGCTGGTGAAGTCACCCGTAACAATGACCACGTGAGAACATTCGTATTAGGCCTTGCCGGGTCCGTTTCTGCCATGCTTGCTCCATGTGATTTTCCTCTTCTACAAGCGGGTGCGAGGTCCAACCCCAGCTCCCAGAACTCGATTCCTCCAACCTCGCATGGTTGACTAACCATGCCTTTGCTTCGCGGCGTCGAGCATGTCTGGATATGCAAATCCCCAGCGCCGCCCCCGCCATGCTATCAGTAGGACTCACGGACATCCCCATCGAAGGTACATGCGGCAGATCCGACTTGATATCACTAATGGTACGCTGTGCGGTAAGGATACGTCCATCCGCTCTCCCTCGTAACAGGCCATGGCGGTTCCACAGAAAAGGCCTCTAAATGCTTCCCATGAACCAGACGCCCCCCCTGCCATCGCGGATACCGTCAGCACCATCTCACAGCAACATGCCCGGTATCAACAGAGACAGAGGACACTCGCGCATCGGCTGATTCAAATAACCCTTCTGGCAATGAACGCGACACACCCCATGTATATGATATCTTCGCCCGGACGGATACTTCCGACTGTGCAATTGTCATGCCCCAGGAGAACGACCACGTCCCACCTGGACGTAGGCACCAAGCTATCGATTCGTTGACATAGGAGCTTTTCAGCTTGCCTCTCAGGCTAAAGCCCAGTGCGAAGACCGAAAAGTCGTCGAGTACAGTCAGGTCTTTCAGATGGTCCTCCTTGAAGCCGTTCGGTAGGAATACCCTCAGAGCCAAACGCAAGAATTTCTATAATCGGTTGCCAGTTAACTACCCCAGAAAGCCGGTGGAGAGACCACAGCCGACGAGATGATTTCTTCTATCGTTGAGTGAGTTTCGCCATCTGTACTCAATGACGAAAGGCCACTAGGATGGTCTTCCTTTGCCGTATATGTCTCGACTGGGATCCCGTGCTCTTGTCTCACACTAACTGCATCAGACGGTGAGACGAACTCGATGGACTCGGATAGCAAGATATCCCGTATCGCCCCATGAGCGGTAGACGTGGCGTAAGTGATATCGTCTAGCTGCAGGAGTCCGCTGAGTCGAGATATCCACTGGTCGACCACTGTCGAATCCCGCGTTATTTCGACATGGGGTGCATCCAGTGTCTATTAGAGAGTAGGAAGCCACCGCTTAGATCGAGATTACGGACCCGGGCACTCCTCTTCTTTAATTCGAGGCCGCACTAGACTTCGGCCCTCTCGCCGAAGACTCAGTTCAAATGGGGTTGGGTCTTGAGCATATACTGTAAGCCCCTGAGCCCCCCGGCTGGTGCACTCGATCCAGATCATCACATTCAGTTCGACATCACCGTGGCAGCCCTCAGCCCGTCCCGCGATGCGAACGCTGATGTTAGTCCAGCGATTATTCAGCGGAAACCGAATTTTTCGTAGCAGGAAGATAGCATTTCAAGATCTGTCTTCAATCGCTTTATCAATAGTTCAGAGCGCCCAAGTCTCGGATGAGTTTCTGGCCAGTGGAATAGGCCATGGTAAAGGCCTGAGTCTTCGGTAGCAGGCTCGATATCAGGAGAGGTCAGAGGCAGCAGCATTGTAGTTGGAGATCTAAACGTGTTTGAATTAGAAGCAGTCGTGCTTTCGCAAGCCTCAGCTGCCAATGTGTTCCATTCTGGCCGCATGCATTGCGCCTGCTTATCCGCGTCTTTGGCTCTAGCTAGCCGGTGAGCAAATGAGTTGCGGCCCAGCCATGACCGTAGCCGTGACGGTAGTCCTCGGTGCGGTACGTCTTCTGTCTGCTGCGCAGTTCCCTGGGATGCTCGGATGGGGTCATATGTAACGAGCGGTCTAGGCTTAGGGCTACCATTACCGGGTCAGTCGTAGACTAGCGGTATAAGAACTGCGGTCTTCTATCATGCCACTAGCATAGCGACTGCATTTCTATAACTCTCTTTTGTGGTACACCATCGTTGGAGGGTACCGTTTGGTTTCGCAACAATCCTGCCCCTTGACCTGGCTGTATCACTTTATATCCCGGCTTAGCGGTTGAAGCCTTACGCGTGGGGCCCATGTTAACGGTTCGCCGATTACGAAACATGAGTGGTTGTCTAGACAGGGCTTATAACCTCGCACATGTGAATATGAGGCTGTGTTGGCCAAGATGGGTAATTGGCAGAGTGTGCGTATCAGAGCTCAGACCCGTAATGACCATTAATCGGGCTGATTGTGAGCGGCCGTATACATCGACGTACGCGATATCGCCCTTGCAAGTAGACAATCCGAGCCTGCATCACCTAGTCTATCATATATACTATAGCATCTGATGGCGATGTGGTCATTAGGGCATACCTCTAGGGATCGTCATAACGCGTTCACGGGCTCCAAGATCGAACTGCTGCTGAGGATCTGGCCCAATCTATCTGACAACGAGCCGCGGGCAGATCACTACGAGCGACTCCTTAGAGATTTGAACTTTGAGTTTTACAGCCCTTTGAACCACTAGCTCTTCGAGCGTAGGGGCCATTGTGGACGCCGCGCCGTACATTGTGCATGTACGATTGATGGTCAATCATCTGCAGCACACCCACCTCGATTCCCTCCAGGCAGTCGCAGGGCAGCAGCCCGGCTGCTGGGCTGGTGATACCAAGAACTTTTCCCAACTCCTCGTCAGGACATGGCTCCCGCTGACGGTCACGAATCCGGGTTCCTAGACTCCCTTCGTAGACGGGTCCCTGTTGTGGCGCGCGGATAGGTCGCTAGAGCAGGTAGTGAAAGCGCTTTTGGCAGCTCGCAATCGGAGGCGACGATGGGTACCATTGGTACGCCTTTGGAGATATCGACAACCGCTTCAGCATGGTGTACCTGATGAAGAATTGCTGCCGGAGGGTCCTGTGGACGAACAACGTAATCGATCACCTGCTCGTCGTTCCCACGAATAAGATGGTGAAGGTCTACGAGCACAAGATCTGTCTGTTCAATCACTGCAATTTCAGTGACGACTGCCCGATCCCCGGGAAGGTGCTGCGGGAGGCCCTAGAGACACTCAACCTGCTGTCCCTGCCGAGTGACGCCGAGATGCAACAAGACCTATATCGCTAGTGCCGGTATTTCCACGAGCTGAGGTTCTGCGGTGAGAGCCAACAGCAGCCACCTGGGCCATTACAGGAACTGGCAGAAGAGTCTCGGCCAGTTCGCTGGCGAACTGGGAAGGGGAGCCCTACGGCTGGCGACAGTTGCTTCCGGACAAGAACTTGGGCAATCTCAGGGAGTCCGCCATGTTTTGACTGACGGCAATCATTGCCGTTGTGTTAGCCCTGAGCCTATTTCGCTGCTAAAGCATATGACGTGGTCGTGGTATAATACGACCACGCGCTTGCCCAGGTATGCTCTGCTCCAGGGGCTAAGATCACATTGCCCGAATACTGTTTATATGGGGATTCGGAACGCGTCAAGTTTTATGTAGTAGATGGTTACCGGCGGCTTCCATCGAATAGGTGAATGAACGACGATGTATTCGGTAACAGCTCTATTCAGTGCATTCTGTTGTGGTGGCTGTTGTTGTTGAAGTTGCGTTGTTGATTTGAAAGGTCTGTAAGGTGAATGTCGCTCCCAATATAACAGCAATATGAGGCCCAGGGGGTGGCACCTGTCGTGACGCTATTCTCGATGAAACATTAGCTAGAATGGTCACATCACTCACAGCATAATGACACAACACACACGGAAACTCTCATTTCCTCTTCGGCTGCGTGCCCCTTTCGGTCTAAAAAGTGATGATGCCTTCCCATTAACTACCGATAGGCCTCAAGGCCCGGGTATAATAATCTAAATGGCGATATAGAGTACTTTTCCATCTGTCCTAAAAGAGATACAAAAAAATGGGCGTGGGAGGACGACGAAAAAGTTGGAGTGGAAAAAAAGAAACCAGCTACTTTATCATTCGTAATCTCGTTCGTGGCGCGTGCATCCAAAAGAGAACTAACAGACGGGGTCTGGGACTGCCTGCCAGCGGAGGGCCGATCAGCCTAGTGGCGTCGATGTATAGATCGGGCACACATATCTAGGTGCCTATGCGCTTCTTCAGTCGTCGCCGAAGGCGTACCCGGCCCCGCCCCCGCGTGGTAGCGGGCTCGCGGTGCCGCTGCCGGCCGCGCTGCTGGCCGTCGTGCCGGTGAAGTAGCCCTGGTCGATGCGGAAGATCCAGTCGAGCTTCTCGCGCTCGTTGCGCGCCGCGAACAGCCACGTGTTGTCAGTCCCATAGACGGCGAACACGCCCGCCTGCAGGCGCTCGCTGAGGCCGGCGAGGCCCGGGCCATGCGCGTTGATCGACGAGGGGGAGGCCCCCCGGTTGCCCGCCCAGACGGGCGATACGAGGCTGCTGGTCGAGGAGGACGTCCTACGATGGTGTCCTGGCGGTCTCGCGCCGCCGTTCGCCCGCCCGCCCCGGGCGGCCCCGGCGTCATCCTGGTTGTCGTGCCCGTCTCCGTTGAACAGAGCGAGGATCTCCGGCTGGCTGTCGACGCGCGAGTTGCGCAGGCTGACGACGGCCACTTCGTCGCCGTCCGTGACGCTGTGGATGTGGAGGTAGGGTCGCCGCAGCTCAACGAACCTCTTGATCCACTTACTCGAATCGTTACTAGGCACCAACAGGTAGCCTCCCTTAAGCACCTTCGGATTCTTCGGCACCCGGATGATGGTGGCAATGAGTCTCGGCGGCTCTGTCGCCTCTGGCGCGATGCCGTCCTCTGGTGGCGTAGTGTTTTCTGGGCTGAGGATGCGGATCACTGGGTCTGGATGCCGGCGCCAAAGCTTGATGCACTTTTTCAAGATCAATGCTTCGCGCTCGTTGTACTCGGGTTCCTGTGGCTTTTCCTCGGGCTCTGGCGGCTCGGCGGGTTCTTGTTCTGGCTCCTCTTCTGTGGATTCCGGCTCTTTGGGCGTTGACGGCCGCGAACTCTCCGGGGTATCGTTCAGCAAGGCGCTGATGGAGTCTTCGTCGTCGTCACGTTGATTTGGTGCCGGCGACAAATCCTCTGAGGACTGGTCTTCCTCTTCGACGGGCTTGTTCTTCGGCTCCGGCAAACCGATCCTCTTCAAGTAGAGCTGAGCCGCACCGATCTCGGCAATGCGCGCCCTTTTTTTCCATGCCGCGATGTAATCGCTTATCAGCGAGACACCTCGGGGATGCCAGTTGTTCAAGTTCTCTTCGCCTTTCACATAGTCATGCTGACTGTCCATTCGCCACAAGTCTCCCACTCGCTTGATGGGCGCAGGTCGCATTTTTACGGTGAAAATTGCCGATGAAGAGTGCACAATCCTGACGTGCTGGAAAAGCGACTGGAGCATTGATGCTTGACGGATGTACGTCCTGCCAAGTATCTGGCAACAGATGTTCATCGAAAACTTCATTGGCGCGGCAAGGCTATTGGAATTAACGTCCCAAGACAGAGTCATTTGAACCCTGTACTTGTCTGCAGTTGTGCGGTCCAGGAGAAGAGAGTTGTGCAAGCTTGAGTCCCACTGTCCCGATATCGTGGCGCTTCGCGTACCATTCGCATTTTGACGGAACGTCGGTTTCGTGCTAAGCCTTAGTGGTATATCAGGGCTCGGTGCACCCATGTCCGGAGTCTTGCCCGCGTGGTCGAGTAGCTGAATCTTGCCCACTCTTACGGACGTTATGTCCTCCCATGATAACGCATCACCGGAGCTGTGGGTAAGATTGATCGCTATCCGCCGCTGCAGGCCCTGGTGGAGTTGGAAGGTTCCGCCATCCAATTCACTTGTTTGCGTCACCTCCACAGGAACATAATCACCGTTCTCGTTGAGCTCGAGTATCTGAACTCTAGCTAACATGTCATGTTTTTCTTCGGTGTGGAAGTGGGATTCGTTGATTCGGGCGCCTTTCGTCTTGTTCTCGGCTCCTGGTATAGAATCCCGCATCTCATCCCAACTTAGTAGTTTGTCGAGATGCATAGTAGAGACTTTGGCAAAAATCGCAACCCGGAGACTAACATCTATTGGTCCAAACAGTGGAACGCTCATGCTATGAACGCTGTCAAAACGTATTGGCCCTTCGTCAAAGTCTTTAATCATTTGAGTGGTGGAAACACCATCCACACCAGGAATGAAGAGCTGAGCGTGGACGTCAGTCCCCTCACGTTCTGCAAAGCCAACCATATCGTGCATCACGACATTATACTTTAGCGTGCTCGACGGCGCTCTCGCGCTTGAGGGTTCCAAGGAAAGTTTCAAAATTCCAATCGCATGGGAAGTATAAGGTGACAGGACATCCAATGTGAAATCTTGCACCCGGCTATCAAAAACGGCCTTGAGAGGGACGTCGACCTCTCCGACCAGAGAATACTCAGGCATGCAAGCTTCGACGAAGGGGTTATCGAACTTGAAATGCTGGGAATATTCAGGCTGGTCGAGATATTGATGCATTTGACGCATCTGCCTCACTCGATCATGCAGTTTATCCAGGCTCCACAGGTGTACGACCGAATTCTTGTAGTCGGCTACGCGGATTCCCACGCAGGGCTTCGGGGCCTCTTCGAGGGCAACATCGTCGCCTTCGGACACGTCATTGAGCACCATGTCGTAGGAGGAGCAACGAGTATGTCCGGCATCAACCACAGTAAACTGGAACGAGACGCTTTCGCCAAGTTCTTGGCTCATGACCTGCGCCTCTTTCAAGGTCGCAGCATGCTGAAGAATTGCTTCGGCCATCTTGACATAGTGTCGGCTTCTCCAATGCCCAACAACTTTCTTGGCTATCTCGACCTCCTCTTCGGACAGCTTTGGCTTCGCCTTTGGCCGCTTGAGCGGATCCAGCTTCTCGATTTTCGCCTCAAATTCTTGTTTCTGGACCTCGAGCTGTTGCTGCATCTCGGCCTTGAGCTGGACGAGAGTCTCCTCCATCTTCTCTTTCTCCTTTTTGATTTCTTCCACCTCCACACTGGCTACCTCGGCGGATTTCAGTTGATCTTCGTACTCCTCTCTCCGCTTGTCCAGCTGTGACTGCATGGAGTCTCGAGCATCTCTCAGCCGATCATCAACTTCTCCCGCCCTGGGAGTAGAGGGCATGGTCAATGCTGTGTCGAGCGAGAAGTTATCGATGGTGCCGGCTGACATGTACTTCTCGCGAATAGGATAAGAAGTATTAGAATCTAGATCCTCTTCCCCTTCTCGCTCGTTGACACGCTCCGCGCGAGCCCGTTGGACATCTTCGAACAGGGCGTTTAGTTCCTCGTCTGTCAAGCTCTGAAGATTTTTGTCAGTGCCTAGAATCGCCCCAGCAGCTTCCCGCCGAGCAAATGACCAATCCGAGTCCCGTCCTCGATCTGCCGGTGAATCCGGCCGGCTCTCCCCGACCTCTGAGCCGGCTTTACTCATAGTTCTGTCGTGGCCGGGCCTCGGCGAGGTGGCAGTACGGTCCAGCTGATTTGCAGTAACAGACTGACGAAGGAGACTTTGCCGATGCTCATCCCGTTCTGCCCGGGCCTCCATAGGGTGATTAAACCTGAAAATGTGGAAGTCACCAAGGATGACTCGATATCCCGAATGCAATCTAGTAGTCTCAGATATTCGCTTCCCGTTGACCATGATCGAGGCGCCTTCGTTCGGCGTTACCGTAACAGTACCGTCCGGGCCATTGTCAAAATAGCAATGGTCGTGGAGAATGCGAGTTCCGTTTAGTCGGATGTTGGCCTGGTGCTCCGCATTGGAATCCACATTCCCCACGGTGGTCCTACCGGGCTTGAGATTGTATACCAAGCATTCCGCGAGGAGAGGATCATCCGATAAGTTGACAAGATGGGGCATCTTCTTCGGCATATGTAGGCCGACGAAGCCTTTCTCAATACTGATACCGAGCTCTTCAAGGGCGGCCTCACGTTCCTTGTGGATCTCCTCCGTCTTCTGCAGCTTTTCCTCCCACGTTTGGTTGAGGTCCGTCAATAGTTTCTCGCTCTGGCTGAGCTGTTCTGCGATCTCCGCTTTGGACACCTTCTTCACAGTGCCATCGGACGATGTGATGCTGACGATCTGCTGTTCTAGGGGCGTCCCCTCGGCGTAGACTTCGTCAGGCGGAACACTACTAGAACCACCACCGCCAGCCGCACCACCGCCCAGCTTACTCCTTAGCAGAGCCAGCTCCTCTTTCAGCTCTCTAATCATGCGCGCGTTTGCATCTTCATTGACAACGGCGTGGTTCTTGATGCGCTTGGCGGAGTCGGCGTATCGAAGCGTACTGAGGGTTTCGTCAAAATTGATGTCCGCAGGGCTGATGGCTGCGATCATAGCCGTCATACTGTTGCCACCTAGCGAATCTTTCAGGAGCCATGTCAAAACACTGTCTCGATACGGAACTTGCCCAACTCCCTTCTTTTTCTTTCCCGTCCCCGTCGAGAGGTCAGCTAACGCCGCTATTACACGGCCAAGCGTTGATAAGGATCTATTAATCTCGGCACCTTCCTTGAGTCGAGCACCAGTTGCACCCGTCGACGTCGCTCTTTCGGAACCAGCAAGATCCACCAGGCTGATTTTGGCTTGCTTCTCCATCTCCATCTTGGTTTCGGCATCGTACTTCTTCTGAGTAAGCATAAGCGTGAAGACGGCATGACTCCGACTAGATGTCTCGTTCATGTTCGTCGCGGCGACCGTCCTGGCCTTGTTGCCCTCGTCCATCAGGTTCTCGATTTCCTGGAAACTATTGACGACTAGTTTGGCCAGGTCTTCGACGTAGGGCCCGGTAGAGGGATGTTCTCGAACTTTCAGGTTGCCTTTCGTCGATGGATTCAGCAGATCCCGCACTCTTTCGTTGTAAATCTCAAGATACGAAACTTCAACAGTGCACTTGGTGGTCTTATCCTCCTGCAGCTGCCCTATCCTCTTAAACATATCCTGGCAGATGTTTGGTATAATACCATGCTCCTTTCCGTACCCCATCATAGAATACGATTTTCCAGAACCGGTCTGGCCATAAGCAAAGATACAGTTATTATAACCCTGAAAAGCATTGTCCAAAAGAGGCTTTCCAAGATCGTTATGCAAGTTCTCTTGCCCAGCGTAATTGGGGGCGTTTTTGTCAAAAGACCAGTAAGATCTGTCAAAGGCAAAGGCTTTAACGGACGTATCCTTAGCCCCTTTACCACCAGCGTGAGCAGCTTCGGGTGGCGGCGTCAGGATGGTCTGGTTGTCTTTCATCTCCACGATACATTTTGCCCCGCGATCGATTTCTGCGCGACTAGTCAGCATATCCAACCTTTTGACATGGAGAATCATTCTGTATGGTCCTGGGGCTGCCGGGCGCCGAACTCGGGTAACCAACCTCTGCTATTGAAGGGCCGCACCCTCACCACCACCTTGATATTGCCACCGCCGGCGGGAGCCATGGTGGGCGGCTAGAGTCGTATCCTTGCTATAGATTTCGGGTTGGGAGAAGAGTTGGGGAAAAGCAGCGCGGGTGGCAGCAATGCTAGCGGACCAGTGTTATGAAGTCGGGGTCCCTCGCGAACTCCTGACTGCTCTCTGGGGAAAGGGCTTGGGGGTAGTCGCAATTCGATCTCCCCTTCCGCGATGTGCGCTTAATAATTTCCAACGCATTACCACGAAACTCAACAACCCATTGTATCATCGAAGAGGCGCTCCAGACGGCGAGATGCTAATCGGCGCAACGAGATGGCTCTTCGGTGTTCGTAGCGAGGCGAAATGGGGTTCGATAAGACTGGCGGGGAAGGCTACGCAAACCCGCCACGGCGCCGTCGTTTATGGTGGTCGCTTTCGAAGGTGACAGGGTCCACCCTGTCTATCTAAAGTCGCGCTTGCACAGGAATATGGTACGGTAGTCGGGGTTGAGAAGGAAGCTGGTTGTTGTCTCGTTGTTGTCTCGGGGATGGGAGGAATTCGTGGGTATGTTGGTTTTCATCCCGGGAGTTGTCAACAAGAGCTGGTACTTCTAAAAGTACCTACCTGGGTAGGTTAGGTAGATTCCAGCTGATGCGGAGTTTGATTAATTGGATTTACGGGTGCAGTGCCATCAGCGCCTAGTGGCAGGCTCACGCTACACAACACCAACGCGGGCTGCGCGGTCGCGACTAACTTTGAAACTTTCAAGGGCGCCCCCACATACTTCCCCTTATGACCCCCCGCCAAGATCCCGACACGCTGCCGTTCACGTGTTATTGTCTCAGCCTAACAGCTGTTCATAGCAGTCTGCGGCCCGTATCGGGCTCAAGGTCAGGGGGGAGTTCTTGACCGGCAACGTCTTTGAAAGCCATTCTGAACACCTACACTACGCCCGGTATTCACATCATCTTCGTGTAATGGTAAAATGTCCTTGTCTTCCAATATCAAAGCCTTTGATCACTTCCTTTCTATACTGGCTTAGACCTTTTCCAGTTCTTGTTACTACCGCCCTGTTTTACCCTTTGCACATGACCTTTCATCAGTTCAAGCGATTCTACCTCGAGCGACGCCAACTACAATCCTTCTAGCATCGCAGTTCTGCATAGTAGCTTTCTATTTGTGCTGCGTGTCATGACCCCCAGCTGGTCCTTTCAACCCATCTTTTCTAATTTAACTAAATAGCTCATTACAGGTTTCCAGTGTCTTAAAGACGGGAATTGTTCAAGTGGGCAGAGTTGCGAAGTGGTGGAACATTTGAAAATTCTATGGCTACTAGGTAGTCGAAGATGCCAAACTAACGCCAAGGTGGGAAATATATCTACAGCTCTCTAAGGGGCGAATTATGTAACTGATCTTCAAGTCATGAAGATCCGGGTCGGGCCGGCGCTAAACCAGGGACAAAGAAAACATTTCACAGATCCGGTCGAGAGGCACCACCAGAGCATGGCCAGCAGGCTGCTGAATTCGTGGCCCGCGAAGAGCCGCTCGGCCGCCGCATCGCACGGGTCGTCCCCGTTGCAGGCCTTCGTAGGCGGCCTGCCGCTCCGGCTGGAGTTCGTACAGTATGAGGATCGATGTCTTCTTTCCCGATCAGGTTCTCAAACCCCGGGATTACCATGTGATAGCTATGCTCGTAGTCGAAGACCATGTCGGTGACGTAATTAGAGTATAGTGTTCGGGCACCGTAAGCATCGATGAGCATGTTTGCCATACAGCAGCCGAAGGCCTCTCTGGTGGCCAGGGGTTCTGGCCATTTCTCTGCGCCGAACAGCCTGTTGACCCCGTCAGAAGCCCGCCGGAGGCCTTGTCCCTTGCAGGGCGGCGTACGGCCGGCTTTGTGTTGTTCCCCCTTTTGCTTTAGGAGGTCGTCGGAGGGGCGAGAATGTGATCTGTTGGCCCTTCGAGTGAAGCTCACCCCGGAAATAAGGAGGAATTGAGCTGTCTTGTAATAGGCCCTCCGCAGAAGGCCTGCGAGCTGGTGAAATGCAATGAAAAGCAATATCGAACATGCGGCACGACGGCATCTACTGACTCATCCCGGCCGTGCACCGGACCACCTTCCTCTCCCGGTTTTTGCCAGCCCCGACCTCCCTTAATATTTTAGCGCCCACCCTCCGTTTTGGCCTCAGGGCCGGATAACCGTTTTAGAGAAGACAGAACCGTGGAGGTCCCGGAACATCTGCTCGTCCTGCTCCAGCCGGTGCCGTATCTGCTTCCCTCTCTTTCCGCACCCTTCCCCCTCCTAACATGGGGCTTGCTAACGCCCCGGCCTTGTCGCCGGCGGCCTGTACAAAGAAGCAAACTAATACCAACAGATAATACCGATCCTAAAGCATGACGCCTTCGTCCGTAATCCTATTAATGCGATCCATAGGCGCATTAAGGACGTATTTTCCTAGTTATAAAATATCCGGCTTTCTTTCTTTATTTATAATCCTCCGTTTGACATAATTCTGTGGGAATTAAGGGTGGGAATTCGGGGCACCATAGGTCTGATTAATTTATATTGTTGTTCTCGTTATGGGAGAAGTGTGGGTGTGGGAAGATGTCGAATCTAGAACGCCTTGGCTTGGCTAGTCTTCAGATTAGCGGTTATCGCTTTCTTTACCCCAATAGCCGTGTCTCTTGGCTACCACTGTTTTCCTGTGTATATAAAGAGGGCTTATTACCCTCACTTTTTATCTAGGACCTTCTAGAGGTCAGGTAACTTATCAATACACCCTCCTTTAGTTGTATACGCTTCCGTGTGTGATGCAGGGTCTTACAGAAGATTAGGCCGTATAGATACAATTGGTAGGGGTGTCGCGCCTATACCCCCGTTGCTCCAGTGACTCCTAGCAACAAATTCCTTCAGCTACATACCATATACTAATAAATTCCTTTTAAAACCAACCGCGCGTATTTATAATGGATTAATGTTGCGAAATTATTATAAAGCAAATAGTAGGGTTATAAAAAAGGATTTAGTAGCAATTCGAAAAAATTACGATTATTACGGCTGCATTATATATTATTACGGCAGAAAACAAAAGACTAACAATTAATCGTATTAACAGCAATTAACTAAGTGCTTACAGCTGTATATATATTCCGTATATAGTTGAAAGATGTTATAGGGGACGAAGCTATAATAACGATACAGTTATCGCTTTTATATATATAGCACTTTAACTGTAACGAACCTGTCATACATCCACCTGGAGGTATAAGCAGTATCCGAAAAGGGTCTTGATTTGCAGGTAACAATAGGGCGAAGAATGATTCAGTATGTTCGTTAAGGAGATTTCAAGGTACTCTTCTCTTAATCAGAGAACGGTACAGTTACCTTTGGCTAAAAGCTTAGATTGATAGCTAAGGAGCGAAAAACTAAGTAAGTGGTTATTTACATAGGAAACCCAAACCTTATATATCCTTCTTATCCTTCATATCTTTCATGGTTTCTGGGGATCTCGAGAGACCATGGTGTCTGTCGTCCACGAGTCTCCTGGTATCTTTGGAGATTGACAGAGACCCGAGGTTTATCCGATGGAAAGTGGAGATCCCGAGCATTTCCAACTTCCTGGGCCTCCTTTGGGCCTAGTGGAGTCCCTTCTGAACGTAACATTAACTAAGAAAATAATAACTCTTTTAGATTTAAAACCTAAAATAGATATAAATGGTATATTATAGGTCTCTAGTGTATTTTGGGTACTGATATATATCTTGTTATTAACTTATTAGTTCTCGAAAAAGTTATCGATTAAACTCTAAATCTCGATACGTAAACGGTGTTAAAAGTTTCCGAACTGCTATAACGGCTAGGCAATTTAACTAACTATTAAACCTAAGTCGACGGGTTTATATTAGCAGGAGTATTATAGAATTTTAAGTAATATATATAATAACGTATTATATTTCGTAATATTAAAAACCGTTTAAAAAATAATATTATAATATACGATTAATATTAATAAATATTATAAATTAATATTATTGAAATTATAGAAATAATAAGCATATATATTCTTATTTTAGCTTAAAATATTTAAACGGTTTAAACCTTTAAAACATTTAAGCTTTTTAAGTTTTTCGATTAGTTTAAGAAATTTGAAGTATTTAGCATTTTAAGATCTTTAAGCCCGTTATATAATATTTTGGCTTGGGTCGGATTTAGCTTTTTTTTATGGCCCCGATCGTTTGTAGTAAAGCTAAGACCGTTAGGTTATAATACGATTTCCCCTTTTTTAAAATTGTTGTTCTTAAAGATTAAAATATTCGTTTATTAACCTTAGTAAGTAATTTTTTTTATATTTATTATGTCGGATCGTATTAAAAAATATCGTTTTCGTAAATGTATTAACGTTTTGATTTTTTCGAAAAGTATTAATTGTTTTAGTTTTAAAATGACCGCTTATTTCTATTATAAAAAAGAAAGCGCGTAATATAAGATTGTTCGAAGATCCTTAAAATATGCGTAATGTATTTACTATAGAGGGTCTTTATAATATTTTCGGTTTTTCTAAAGTTGAGCACTAAAGACTTTTGGACGAAAAAATTATTTGGAATATAAGAAAAAGCAAGTTCGTAAAGCGTTACGGACCGCTGTTAATAAACTAGATCGTTTACAAAAACAAAAACGATTATTTCGTTATTGTAGTATCGAGATGTTTCGTTATAATATTAAAGATACGAAGACGATAAAAGAATTTGAATGTTTTAAAAAGGAACGAAAATAGCTAAAGGTTGTCGTTACAGCTACCACGTTAATATAGGTCACGTTTCTGACCGGCTGATCTGAAGTCGATGTTATTGATTGATCGACCGTTAATTGGGGTATTTTCGTTGTTGCTGGTAAAAGTTCTTTAGCAAACGTTAGGCGCCAATAAGGTTTTTAACGAGTTCCTAGATGTTCTCAGAATCCGAGTACTTTTTTTATTTAATTCGGCACTGAATAAATCCGTTTTTTTTCGTATATCAAATATTTTCTTTATTTTGTATACCGTGTTATTTTTTATTTTTATATTGTTTTATGCTATATATATTTTGATTGTATTTGCTATTAATTTAAATAAAAAATTTTGAAAAATGGGATAGAATTTGATTTTTAGTAAAAGTTTTAATTGGTAATTATTTTCTGATATTTTTTTAGCGATTTTATATAAACCGATATATTTGAAAGCGAAATTCCTATTAGGTTATTTGGTTTAAATATTAGTTATAACGAGGGAAATTATTTCCCTTTTTTAAAAATTGATTTTTTTAAATCTTTTTAAGTATAATATTGAGTTATTTGATTTTATACGAATTTTAGTTTTGTTTTTATTTTTGGTACAATTTTTGAGCTATTTGATATAAAGATTATTTTAATATTAATTAGATTATCGTTACGTATTTCTCTATAAAGTTTTAAGATAAAACTAAAATTTATATATAGAAGTGAGTTTGATGTTTTCGTAATAGCTGATGTTATAGGTTAATTAAATAATAAATAATCTTTTAACCTAATTATTTTATTCGTAATTAATATAATATTATAAGTGCGTTTTTAAAATTTAACTGATTCGTTTTGTTTATCCGTTCGTGTAAAATTTGTATATATTACATAGTTTGTGATTTAAATAGATTTGTATTATAAGGCTTTGTTAAAACTTAAATGCGAACATTAATTTTTTGTTTAAAATAATTTTTATAGATAATCCATATATGCTAAAGATGTATTTGAAAAAAATGTATATTATTTGTTCGGCATTCATATCTTTATAATATAATAGAAAATAGGAAAGTTTTATAAAGCGATTAACGATTACGAAAATGCTATCGTAATATACTTCTATAATGAGGTTTTCTGATATAGGAAATTTGATAATAAAATTAAATGTAACTAAATATTATAGTTGCTTTGCGACTAGTAGTAGCTATAACTTTTCATATAGCTTATATCGTCGTGTTTTAGTCTTAGTATAAGTATTGTATTGCTGTATGATTTTCTGTACTGTTAATTTTATTTTAAAAAAGGAATATATATATTAAAGTCGTTCTAAGGTCTTGTAAATCTCTGAATGTTCGTGTAGTTGATGTTTATATATTTCTCGTATTAGGTTCTTTTGGTATCACTTTGAAACCTATATTTTGTTTAATTTTTGGTCCTTTGTAAAATTACCGTCATATTGCTAGATTTTTTAATATATATTGATGGGTATTACCTAGGTTGTCGCAATTTGTCGTAGGCATAAGTGTCTTTTTGCTGTGATATCAAAGATTATATGGTTAATTTTGAACAATTTTTTTCGAGATTTGGTTATTTGTTTAAGACGTCGACTTTGCCGTTTTTTAAGCCCTTTTTGTAAATAATAATGAAGTTGTTACAGCACAGAAGAACAAGAGTCTAGCCATTACACCACTAAAAGTAGAACGTTGTTAGATCGAGCCCTGACCGCCTTGTTCTACCCTATATACCTACAAGGTACCACTTGAAATTGTGATAGAAGTCGAAGTTTGTCAATTTTTTTGCGTATTTTAATTGTTATTTTACAAGTTTCTTAGTCGTGGTAAAACGGGTGAGATTTTGGTAGTTCGTATAAATTTTGACCCAGTGCAAATTTCCTTTTAGAATGTGCCTAAATTTTCAAAAAGCCATAATAATAGCTATATATTTCTTATTTAGAATATCGTAATTAAGTTCTGCTTTTTTTAATTTATAGAAAAAAATGTAATAGGGTATAATTTGTCTTAATTATTTCGATATTTAATTATTAGGTTTAACGCATAATTCGAAATATTGGTTTTTAATTTAATAAAGCGGTTTAGATCGTATATAATTAATATTAGCTCGTTAATAATTATTTTCTTGATTTTCTGAAACGCCTTTTCTTTTTCGAGTGTTTATTTGAACTTTTTTTGATAATATTTGTTAGGAATATAGTTATTTTGCTAAAGTTCTAAATAAAGTTTCTATAGTAATTAGTAAATCTAAGAAATATCTGTATCTTCTTAATTTTTATTAGCGTCTGTCGTTCTGTAATTATAACAATTTTTTTAAAATTTATCCTAATATATTCTAGGGTGATAATATATCTTAGATATTTTACTTTTTGTTTATAGAACTAATTTTTTTGCGTTAATAAATAACTTTGCGTTCTGTAAAGCTTAAAGAATTTTATAAACGTATCCTGCGTATGCGTTTTCATTTTCCGAAAAGATAAAAATGTTGTTAAAATAGTAAACGATAAAAATATCGAAGTATTTGTATAGTATATAATTAATTATTTGTTAAAAGATTATTAGTACGTTCGTAAATTCTATTAATATAATCAAATATTGAAATAATCCGGATTTCGTTTTAAAGGTTATTTTTATTCGTATTTTTCCTTAATTTTAACAAGATTATACCTATCTTTAAGATTAAGTGCTATAAATTATTTTGTTCCATAAAGTTGGTTTTTTATTTTTGTAATTAGGATAATAGTATTCGATCTTTAATAGTGATATGGTTTAATTATTGATAATTAATTACAAGTCGTAATTTCTCGTTTTTTTAGGTACGAAAAATATAGGATTATGACGGCTAGGGGGTTTAACCAACTATTAAACCTTAGTCGTACGGGTTTATGTTGGCAGGAGTATCGTGGGAATCTGAGCAATAGATACAGTAATCGTGTCACGTCTCGTAATACCAAGGGTGCCTTGGGTAACGAATTGTTATTGCAAGCTGAAGCTATCTAAACTATGGAAATAATAAGCGTATATATCCTTTCTGGATTGGATTGGATCTGCATTGGATCTTGACATTGCTACAGATCCAATGCTCTTGGATTCAGTTGGTTCTGTATGGATTTATTTAGATCTTGTTGCCAAGAGAGATCCAAATCACGTGACCCTTCTATGTGGGTCCGACCGTCTTTGAGGCCGACCTTGGGTTGGGTCGTAACAAGGATATTCTACTAGTAATTTTGTCACAGTCCCAAGTGGCACCTTGTAGATATATAGGATAGAACAAGGCGGTCAGAGCTCGACCTGACAACGTTCCACTTTTAGTGGTATAATGGCTAGACTCTTGTTCTTCTGTGCCGTAACAAATTTCGAAAATCGAATCTACTCTTTTTATAACCGATTTTCTAGGTATTTATTAAAAACGCGTAGTTCGTTTTCGTTAAGATTGTAAATGGGGTAAAACTTTATCGAAAATTCTTTTTTAAAAACTATCTTATAATTCTATGTACTGTATTTCGATAATTTCGTATCGAACTTCTTTTTAAAAAGTTGTTTATATCTATAGTATTATAGTAATATATTAGTTAAATTTTCTAATTTTTTAGAGCCGTTATTCTAAATCGTTATTTAATTGTCTTAATTTCGCTTTAATAATAGCAATAATACGTTGTATTTTTCTTTAATGTCCAGTTTCTTATTTATGTTTTATTTCTTTGGATGGTAAGGTTTCTGTCGTGTTCTTATATCTGGATTCGTCGCTATTTTCGATCGAATATTAAGATCTTAATTTTTTTTCTTTTTTGCCTATTAACAGAGTATAAAACGAACCTTACCTAGCTAATTTCTTTATTAATTAAGATTTAGTATTAGCGTATCTATAGTAATTCTAAGATTATATCGTAGTTCTTAAATAGTACGATATCGAAATTAACTATCTAGTGTCGTCTTTAAACAAAAATCTCGAAATAATCAATTTCGCGTATAGTTTTTTCATTATCGTAAGCGAATTTCTAACTTTCGATATTTATAACTATGTAAGATTTCAATTTATATCTTTATGGCAATATAAGTCCGTTAATTATATTTAATGCAATATAGGTTTTATCTAAAGCTTTGCAATTTATTATTACGATATATTAATGTGTTTTAATTCGTATATTTAGTGTAATAAGGTTATTAATAGCTTTTATTATCGCGTTTAAAACTTTTTTTAAAAGTTTTTCTTAACTTTTCAGAATTTCGTTATCTTGTAGCTTTTTTATAGGTAATTGTTTTTAAAGTTTTCTTCGAATTTGTCGAACTTTATCTATATTTCGAAATATAACGTGTTAAATTGCTATATCTGTCGTTTTTACCGGCATATTGTTTTTTCGCATTATATTAACTAGTTTTAATTTTGTTGTAATGTTTTTTCTTATTAGGTAAATTGTTTTCTTATAGCTTTAACCGCAATCTATTATGCGTCGTATTAACTATCGTTTTAGAGTCTTTTTTATAAACCAACGTATTTTTTCTTTAATAATATTTTTTTCGTTAAGGTCCGTAATAAATTGTAAGAATACAGCTCCTATAAGAATTAGGCTGGTAGCTGACCAGCTACTAATCAGCCATCGACTTATTTATTAATATAAATCCACTATCTAACAGCTAATAAAAAACGCCAGATAAAAATAATCTAATTTCTTTACTTTTTAAAATCTGCTTTACGACTAATTAAAGATTATCTTATTTTAATTTATAATTATTTATTATCTTATAATTTTTTCATTTTTACTATAAAGGATAACACGATAAGTACTAAAAGTAGAATTTGTCGATTGCAAAACGAATCTAGGTTATTAATCGAAAAACCGCTAATTGGAACTCAACCGAGAAACAATCGATCACAGTACGAGAACAGGCGAAAAAGCTTATAACGGAGCTTTAATAAGCAAATAATTATGGCTCTTGAGATCCCGAATTACTTTATATATATAATAAGGATGCATTCCGATAACCGTTAGCTAAACGGTCGAAAAACGGACGTAATATAATAATCGCGTTTTTTAATTTAAAATAAAAAAAGGTTAAATTCTTTAACAATAACCAGATTTTGAAAACTATCTGTTAGCAAAACGAATAATATTTGAAATTATTTCAATAATTCGCCAAAAAACAGATAGTAATATAAACTAAAAAGAAAAGCTTTATAAGTTAATTACGATATCGTTATAAAAACCCAAAGATAATAAACGAATACCGCGTTATAATTGCTCGAAACTTTTCGAACGCGCGTCGATTAAAAAAAGAAAATTAAATAAAAGCGATTATAAAAACTTATATCGAAAAGTTAAAGTAAAGTGCTTTTATTTATATTTAATGAATTATAAGCTATATAAACGTTTTTATTACGAATGTTTAACGATTATACTGCGTTACGTTTAATTATTTTAATTATAAAAAAATGAAAATAAAAGATTTATAGATTTTTATCAGTAAAAATTACGTAAATCTCAATTTTCTCGATAGAGAATATAAGAAACAATTTATAGAATTGCGATAGCGATCTGATTAATTACTGTTGGATTTTTACGTTAAATAAAGGTTTCTAGTTTATAAAATAAAGTTTATAAACGTTTTTAACTCGAAAAACGATTGAGATAATAAACGTCTTATTTTTAATTATTTTTATAAATTAATACCAGAATTACGAAATACTTTATTGCGAAAAAACGTTAAGTTAAAACGAGTTAACAACGTGATAAATAAGGTAAAATATTACTAGAACGCTTAGAAAAAAACGAAAAAAAAAACGATTACTTTTCGTTAAAGGTATTAATAAGAATAAACGATTTTCCTTTAAAGTTTTCGAGAAAAGAAATCCTTAAAGCATACTAAAGGCGCCGTGTAAAAATAATGGGGACCACGGGCGTTCTTATATTCGGAAGGCAGATAATTGTCGATTTAATTCCGAATAAAACAAATCTATACTACTTAATATCTTTAATTTCTATAAAAACCTATTTAAGTATTATAATTATAAGAAGCAAGATCATAAAAACGTAAACTATAAACCTAAAAAAGATACGAAAATTTTGTTATCCCGGTCGTACAAAAACCGAATTCCGAAAGCTGTATAGAATGTTATAATATATAACGATAAATTAAATTAATTCTTAGACGTAAATCTAAAAAAGAAACCGAAATAAACGTATACGTTCAGTCTACTTCGGCTGATAATTACAAAACGGTCGGAATAAAACCGTTTTTTTAAAAAAGAGAATTTATTAAAAGAAGTACAGAAGATGTAACAATATAAGTAGATATAGATATCGGAATATAAGTAAATATTATAAACAGAAAATTGGCAAAAAGGTTTAACCTTTAATTAGTTTTCGTAGATATTCCGGGCCTTATCGGCGTTAATAGTACGTATATTAAATGTTATAAGGCTTACGAAATTTTTGTTAATATGATAAATAATAACGAAAACGAACGAAAATTAAAGTAAATTTATTTTGCAATACGTTGCAATCAAAAAACGTCTAATTTTTTATTATTTAGACTAGAAATAGGCTAGTTAAGCGTTCTATTAGATATAGCCATATATTAATAGTTATATAAAATATTACAAAGGTTGACGAATAAAAAATCGTAAATTTAACGTTTTTCGGTAAGCAAATTTATACTGTTAGCATAATAGACTTACTCGACGAATTAGATATTTTAAAATTTGGAAAATAATAGAAACAGGAGATAATTGATTCTTTTGACATATTTAGAAAGTTTCTGGCAAATATATTTCAAAAAAACAGTAAAAAAATTCTTTTAGTTATTAGGGACAAAATATATAATAGACTTAATCCTAGAAAAAATATCCTTATTTGGTCTAATTTACCTTATTTCGAAGGCTTAGCGAAAAGTATTCGAAAAATATATTCGAAAAAACCTGAAATTAGGACGGATACTTTACTTAAAAGCGGATATAGGGGCATTAGTATTGTTCGTATCTAAGAAGGACGGTAATCTCCAATTATGCGTCGATTATAAGGGGTTAAATCGAATAACGATAAAAAATCGATCCCTTTTATCTTTAATCTTAAAAATAATGGATCGCTTAAAGTTAATTAAGACATTTTCGAAAATTAATCTTAAGGATATTTATTATCGTATTAGAATTAAAAAGAGCGATTAATAAAAAACCGCTTTTCGAACGCGGTATAAGCTGTTTAAATATACGTTTATAATATTTGGCCTTATTAACGTGCCGACCACGTTTTAGACCTATATGCATAAGACATTAACTGAATTATTTAACTATATATACGTAATATATCTAAATAATATAATTATTTCTTCGAAGAATTTAATAAATATATAAAATATTTTTAGTTAGTTTACAAACGGCTGTTATAATATTAATTATTTATTAAAACGTCAAATGCAATTTTTTTAAAAATAAAGTTTTTAGAATTTGTATTTAATACTAACGGCTTGGAAATAAACCGCCGACAGTTTTATATTATCGAAATATAATTAAAATTAAAATTAATTTATAATATTTATATATTTTTAGAATTCGCAAATTTTTATCGTAAATTTATCGCTTATTATTTGCGCATTATCGAACTTATTATTAAGTTTTTAAAAGGAGCGTAAGGCAAAGATAAAACAGTAAAATTCCGATAACTCGAAAAAATTAAAAGAACGTTTCGAAACTTAAAAAATGTTTTTCAGTCGGCGACCATTTTTCGATATTAGGATAATGCCAAAAATACTAAGGTTAAAATAGACGCCTCGATAAAAGTTATATCAGGGATATTTTTATAAAAATACGGAAAATATTAGCGCCCAGTTATATATTAGTCGTAAAATCTAAGTTTATCCGAAAAACGATAGACTATATAGTAATAAAAACTATTAGCAATTATAAAAAGCTTGAAATATTAGCGGTAATATTTTAAAGGTACGGAAAAAAGTTTTTTAATATTTACTGATTATATAGCGCTAAAATATATAATAAAAGCGCTGGCATATAACTTTAAAAAAAGGTTAGTCTAATAGATTTATCGTTTTACGTAATTTAATTTTGAGATTTAATATCGATCGAACGTTATTAATTCGGCGGATAAATTATTTAAATGCCCGAATTATATATTAAGCGAAATTATGTATAAAAACGTAATTTTTACGTTATTCAAGAAATTCGAATTTACGAATAATATGCTAGAAAACGTACAAAAAACGGTTGCAGATATTTAACGCGATTTAAAATATTATAAAGGGGTAAAAGGCCTTATAAAAATAACGCAAAATTCGTTCCTAGTAAAATTTCTAGACAGATTTTAAGTAGCGGAAATTCAAAAAATTATTATCCGTATAAAAAAAGCAAAACGTTTTTATTATATAATCGTAAGAAATTTTCGAGGAAAAAAGAAAAATAAGAAATTATATATCTGTCGAATTTATCGTTTACAAATAATAATATAAATACAAATCGTAATAATAATACAATTAACGGTTAAATGACGACAACTATAAATTATAACCGTATTTATTACGATCGAATTTCCGAAAGTTTAAAGAGAACGAAATTAATGCTAAGGTTATTATTTATAATTAATACGTTCTACGTTTCTTAGCGAAAAAGCTGGCCAAAAAACAAAACGGTATTATAACTAAAGATTTTCCGATAATTTTACGATTAGGTTCGAAAGTTGTAAATTAAGGATTTAAATATTATAAAGCTAATACGAATAGCTAAACGCTAAGCCGAAATAAAAGGAGGATATTTTCTAGACTTAAATAAGGTTTTATATTATTAGGATAAATTTGTAATCTCGTTGTAAGGCGCTTTACAAAAATAATTAATTAGCTAGTACTATAATAATTTAAAGACAAGATATATGAGATATATTCGTACGTTAAAATTGATAACTAAGAAGTTTTATTAAAAGAATATAACGAACGATATTTAAGAATATATTAAGTAATATTCGAACTGTTAAGATATAATAAAAATACGCCATAAGTTATATGGATAATTATAACTCTTGCTGTTATTTAAGTAATTTTTTAAAAAATTTCGTTAGATTTTATTATAAGATTTCTTAAAAGCCTAGGTTTAGATAGATTAAAGTACGACGTAATCCTAGTAATCGTCGACCGCTTTACGAAATTAAAACTATTTATCCTTATAGTTAAAACCTTAACTATAACCGAGTTAATCCGATTATTTTACGACGAAGTCGAATACAAATTCGATATATTAGCCGAAATTATTAACGATAAAGATAAATTATTAACGAATTAATTTTAGACGGAATTTAATAAAAAACGAAAAATAAAACCGCGAATATTAACCGTTTATTATTTGCAAACTAATAGGCAAACGGAATATTTTTATTAAGTCTAAATATATTATTTTCGTAATTACTTTAATAAGTATTAAAATAACTGGATGAATTATTGCGAAATGTGGAATTTATATATAAAAATACGCAAAACGTATTGATCGATTGCTTTTCGTTTAAAGCCTTCTATAAATATTATTTAAGGATAGTAAAATATCTTCGATAAAAATTTAAAAAATAAGTATAAGAAATTAAAAAACGCTTCGAAAATATAACGGCAGTCTAAAAAAAATTATAATTAGTGCTATACGCTTATAAACTTATAATTAAGGCAATAAATAAGTTTATTGATTAAGATTTTTAAATTTAAAAACAAAAAGTTTATATTTATTTACATCTAAATTACGATTAAAAAATAAATAATTTTCTAGACGTATAGAATTTTTTTTTAAATATTAATAGATGTATAATATATTCTCGGTATTTTTAATAAAACTGTAACATAATTAGAAATTAAGTAACGTTTAAATAACGCTATTAAACCTATTTAAGAAACAAAAAAATTAAATAATAAAAATATTATCCGTTATTAAGATAATCGAAAATAACGCAAATACTTAATTAAATAAGAAATCTAGCCCGTAAAGTACAATACGTAAAAACTCCGAACGCATTTCGAATACGTAGCCAAAGTATTATAGTATTATAAAAAAGCTAAATATATATATAAGAAATGGAACGACCCAAAAACCGCAAGGCAATAACAGCTCGATCGAAAATTGGTCATCTAACAATTACAAAATTACAAAAAATAATTTTAAGCAGAATTAAAATATTAATGTTAAATATTATTTAATTACATAATTATTTTTAAGCTTTTGGCGAATAATTACCTTATCGTATACCGGTTAAAAGTTAATAAACGATGTAAAAAAAGTCGAACTTTTATTTCGAAAAAAAATTTTCGCGCTTAATTATTAAGCCTTATCTTAATTAGCCCTTAATAGACGTATTAAGGAAATTAATATAGGAATATTGAAAAACGACCGGAAAATATACAACGGCAAAAGACGAGTACGTTTATTAAATTTGCTAGATGTAAAACCTGGAAAAAACTTAGAAACGTTTTACTTTTTACGAAAACTAAGGCCTAGATAACCGGAATACAATTTATCACTGGTCGAAAATAAGGCGCCGTCCTTAAAACGCTTAACGTACTTAGATTTAATAATAATTTCGCCGAGTAAAACCGTTTTCCAATTATAATTATTAATAAGTATCAAAATTTCGTCAAAATATCGAAAAACGAGCGGAAAATATTCGTAAATAAAAAACGCAGTAATATAACGGCTTTCAGAAACCGCTTTACTTATAAAAATATCTTAAAACTGCGCCTAATAGGAAATTAATCGCGGAATAATAAAAAGAAAATCGTAATACTTAAAAAAACTTAAATTTGTAAACTTATAAAACGGCGTTAAAATTAAACCTCCGCAGCTATAACGGACGATCGGAAATCAACCTCTGATATATTGAAAAAACGATATTTCTTAATAATAACCGCGTTAAGGACGAATTCGGCTTTGTAAAAAACGTCGAATCGACGATCATCGCAATTACGTCGGAACGTTCGTATTAGATATTCGTAATACGAACTATTTCGAATTCGTTAATTAATTCTTAATTATTAATACCAAATTAAAAAAGCGTTTAGGCGGTATTTTTAAAAACGATCGAAATTTTAATAAAAGTTAAACGGCGATATTAATAACATTAGAAATAATTCCTTATTGCGTAAAAGAATTTATAAGAATAATTAATTACGACGTAATTTAAAGCGCTCGAAATTTAAACGTAAACCGTACGGTAATCGAAATAACGCTATATTACGTAAATTTAATACGGTTTATTATCGCCCGTAATATAATTAATATTTATTTTATTGTCGGCGTCGAAAGAATAGCGCTGGAAAAAATCTCAGTTATTATTAGTATTAAAATACCACTTTTCGTAAAATTCCTTACGAAAGAGAAATATAGCGAACAGAGAAAAAACGGAGATTATACTCAGAATAGACGGAAAAGACGAAATAAAAATAAAGAAAAACGAAAAACCGAACAAAACGCATACGCAGAAAAAATAAAGACATAGATACGAAAAAAAAGGTAAACAAAATAAAGTTAAAAAACAGATTAAAATAAAAAATTAGGCGAAACATAATTAATTACGTAATAGAATACATATTAATTATTACGGTAATTATTTATAATATAACATATTTTATATATTTATAACGAAATATTATTAGTAAATATACGTAATGAAATTTACAAAACTCTTTATATTAAATTAATAATAATATTGCCAAGGATTAATAGCTTAAGAAAAAAATTAATTATAAAAATATAACTCTTATAAGAATAAAGTTAATAATCGACCAGCTATCGATCAGCTATCGACCCACTTATTAATATAAATCCACCATCTAGCAGCTAGTAAAAAACGCTAGATAGAAGTAATCTAATACATTTACTTCTTGGAATCTACTTTACGACTGGTCGAAGATCACCTTACCTTAGCTCACAACTATCTATTATCTTACATAAATATTAACTGAAAATAAAGATCCGTAATAACCTTTTAGTAATACTTGTTTATTATAAATTAAATTAATTTCTTTTCCGTCTTATAATCGTATTATTTATAGTAATAAAAAAGAGTTTTCTGCGAATTATTTTTTGGCCAGCTTTTCGTCTTAGTTAATTGGTAAATGTTATTTTTTAAAACGATAGATCGAAGGTGCCGATATTATTATTCGTCGTTTTTGTTATTTTTAATTCGGTTTCGAAAATCGAATTTTTTATAATATATACGAGTAATTCTTTTATAGATATATTATTTTCATTCGTTATAATTAGGGCATTCCCGTTATCGGCTCTGTATGGCGTGCTTTTTGTTATGTCGATCAAGAGTTTTAGAGCAGATTTTTTGTTCTATTTAATCTTAGTATTTTCGTAACTATCTTTATAGCTTTTTTATTATAACTGTGATATTTGTTAAGCCAGTTTTTCGGCTTTTCGCATCTCCTATTAAACTTTTTGCCATGGTGGATTTGGTATGTATTTAGCTCGAATTATATTAATGGATTTGCCTTCGTTCCTTGGGTTTTCTCTGGACTGTTCTTTCGATACGGATTTCTAGTTGTCCTAACAGAGTTTTTTAGATGCCTTGTATTATGCTATCTGATGTCTTATTCTGTTGCAATTAAAGCATTTGATCTGGCTCCAGTTCTTTTTATAGGTGGCCCCTAGTTCTATGGATCCTAGTGCGGTGCTATAGGATGTAAATAGTGTATCGCGTTTTCTTTCTTAGTTAGCCGATTGGTTTTTATGCTTTGGAATATATTGTCTCTTTTTTTCTATGCGTCGTTTGTGTAATCTGTTGTTAATTTTAATAACTTCGATAATATATCGGTTTAAAGTCCTGAGTTTTGAATGTTTAATAATTTTCTTTTTAACGTTATTCTTTAGTTTTTTGTAAGATATATCGATTAAATTATCGCTTTTATTATCGATCCATCTTGTCTTAGCTATAAAACTCTTAAAATTGATAGCATATTTCGAAGTAAATCTCTTTTATTATAATTACAAAATTTGTTAAGTTACCGTTCGTTTTTCGTCGAGATTTTCGAAATTGGTCTTTATTTTTTTTAAAAAAATTCATATAATTAAATAGAAAAATTTAAGTAATTTTGTAGATTGGTTTTAACGTTTTCTAAATAATCTCTTATATCTGGCTCAAACTAATCTAAAGTATCTTTCGTAAGAAAAGTTACTATAGCGAAAATCTTATTTGCAAGTTCGTCTAAGTTTTAAAAATAAAAAATAAGTTCGTATCTAAATAAGAAAACTTTGAACGTTTTTTTTTCTCATTATAAGGTTAAGGCTTTTTGGCTTTGTGCTTGAATGCGACAGTTCGAATTGGAGTAGTTGCCATTTATTCCGCGAGCTGTTAAATTTGCTTTTTGAATTCCTTGATTCTAGCTTAGAGTTGCGCAGCGGCAGAAGGTATTTGAGTACTAGTTAATATTTTAACTGAAGGGTATTGCTTAGAATCTAACGATATTACTGAACAAAAGCTTGTAACGTATAATAGCTAGGCAGCTTAACTAATTATTAAATCTAAGTGGACGAGTTTATATTAGCAGAAACATCGTAAGATTTTAAGTAATAAATATAATAACGCATTACGTTTTATAATATTAAGAGTATTTTAAATAACGATATTATAATAAACGATTAATATTATCAAATATTATAAGCTAATATTATTTAAGTTATGAAAATATTAAACGTATATATCTTTATTTTGGCTTAAGATATTTAAGCGGTTTAAATTCTTTAAATCTTTAAGCTTTTTAAGTTTTTCGACTAGCTTAAAGGGCCTAAAATGTTTGGCACCTTGAGACCTTTAAGCTCGTTACGTAATATCTTGGCTTGAGTTAGATTTAACTTTTTTTATGGCTCCAACCGTTTGTAGTAAAGCTAAGACCGTTAAGTTATAATAACTGCCTTAAAATCTCTTAGATTTGACAAAAGATTAGGTGATCAAATTGTATTGGTTCAAATGTTATATAGTATATATATAACCCTACATAGCTAAGAATTAAATTTTCTCTAATATTGCGTCGGGGCACTAATGTAATCGAAATATTTGACGTATCCGTCGTCTTGAACCGTTATCAAATCATCCAGCTTAACTGGTAAACCTTTAGCAAAAGGATCCTTGTTATTCTTATAGGCGCACCATAGCGTAAAGGAATCAGGCTAGTTTACGAGGTTAAAAAAGCAGTTCTTGCAATTCTAGTAGAATTGTCTATTATACGTCATGGGTTAGCATTATTGATCTCGAAGAGAAATTACTAAAGTACGAAAAAAAGTTAAATAACGAAAAACATAGAAATACAAAGAGATTTAAAAAATTAAGAAGATGTGTGACGGCTAGGGGTTTAACCAACTATTAAACCTTAGTCGTACGGGTTTATATCAATAGAAATATCGTAAAACTCTATAATAATAAGGTAACTTAATTACGTTTCTTAATATTAAGGGTACAGAAATTATATTATAAATAATTAATATTAATAAATATTGTAAACTAAAGTTATTTAAATTATAGAAATAATAAGCATATATATTTTAATCTAGCTTATTAGCTTATTACTAATAAGTTGGTAATCCGGCTTACTGGCTTACTATCCGTAAGTTGGTAATCTATTACGTAATCTGCCCTATCGTGCATTTGTGGTTGGGTCATAGTAGACCGTTTCTGGAGGCTATGGCTCGTTAGATTATAATACGATCTCTCTTTTCTACAAATTTTGCCCTTAAAATTTTTTTTCTTTCTATAAGTTTTTCATATTTATTTAATATATTTTTCGATATATTTAAACGTCGTTTTCGCACATTCGAATAACAACCTACTTTAATTAATTTAATTAAATTTAAAAATTTTAATATAATATTTTATTTTTTTATTTTACTCGGCAGTTTAATTGCTAAACAATAAACGGGGTTTTTCGTTATAAAAATATATTTATTAAGGTTATTCCTATAACGGGATAAAAATCCTTATTTTTATAATTAATTATTATATCACAAAATTGAAAAAAAGAAAAAAGAAAAAACTAATAGCCGAAAATTTTTATCCGAAGTTTTTGCGCATTTTTTTCGTATACGTCGTTAACGCCAGCATTATTAATCCTAAGGTGCAAAATTTGTTAGTCGTATTTTTTAGTTTTTGAATAATTTTAATAACTTTGTACAATTAAAATTAAAATCTGTAATTAAGATATAAACGTTAAATAAGGTGGACGTTATTAATTAAAATATAGTAAATTAAGATTTTTCTTTTTTGGATCTTATAAATTAGAATGCCATTATTTCGAGTAATTTTATCGTTATTAGTAAAAATTTTTTAATAGGCGTTAAGCGTTAATAAGATTTTTGGCAGGTTTCTAGATATTTTCGGAATCCGGGTACTGGTTTTATTTGATTAGGTATTAAGTAAGTCCGTTTTGTTTTTGTATATCGAAAACTTTTTCCATTTTATATATTTATTCGTCTTTTATTTTTATATCGTTTTATATCGTATGTATTTTAATTGTATTTGTTATTAATTCGAATAAAAAAACGTAAAAAATTAAATACAGTTTAACTTTTAATAGAAATTCTAATTAATAATTATTTTCTGAGATTTTTTGTAACGATTTTATATAAATAGATATATTTAAAATCAAGTTTTTTATTAGGTTATTTTATTTCAATATTTTTAATAACAAAAAATCTTTTTTAAAAATTAATTTTTTCATTTCTTTTAATTATAATATTTATTTTTTAATAACGTACGAACTTTATTTCTTTTTTTATTTTTTAATATAATTATCGTAATTATTTTAACGTAAGAGTTATTTTAATACTAATTGAACCATTATTGTATACTTTGTTATAAATTTTTAAAATAAAATCAAAATTTGTATTTGCTAATATTATTTTGATATTTTTATGATAATTAATATTATAAATTAATTAAATAATAAGTAATTTTTAACTTACTTATTTTATTCGTAATTAATATAATATTATAAATAATTTTTAAAAACTTAATTCGTTCGTTTTATTTATTTATTTGTTTAAAATTTAAATACGTATGACGGCTAGGCGGTTTAACCAACTATTAAACCTTAAGTCGACGGGTTTATATTAGCAGGAGTATCGTGAGAATCTGAGCAATAAATACAGTAACGTATTACGTCTCGTAATACCAAGGGTGCCTTGGGTAACGATGTTGTATTGCAAGCTAAAGCTATTTAAACTATGGAAATAATGAACGTATATATCTTATTCCTATTAGCTGGATCACCACCAACGAATTGGTGATCCGGCTCACTGGCTTACCACCAGTAAGTTGGTGATCCATCACGTGACCCGCCCCACCGCGCACTTGTGGTTGGATCAGGACAGACCGTTTTTGGAGACCGTGGCTCGTTAGGCTATGACAATACGTTAAATAATTTATAATTTAAGCCGATTTATTTTATTAAGCCCTTTTAAAACATAGATATAAATATCGATCTTTTATTTAAAATGATTTCTATAAGTAATCCGTATATATTAAAATTATATTTAAAAAATACATATTAATTATTCGGCGTTTATATTATTATAATATAGTAAAAAATAACAAAATTCGTAAATCGATTAACGATTAAGAAAATGGTATAGCAAGATATTTCTATAACTGGATTTTTTGATATAAAAAAATTTAATAATAAAGTTGAATATAATTAAATATTATAATCGTTTTACGATTAATAATAGTTGTAATTTTTCGTATAGTTTATATTGTCGAACTTTTATTCTAGTACAAATATCGTATTATTATATAATTTTTATATCGTTAATTTTATTTTAAGAAAAGAATATATATATTAAAGCCGGTTTAAAGTTTTATAAACTCTTAAATATTTATATAATTAATATTCGTATATATTCTGTATTAGATTTTTCTGATATTTTTCTAAAACTTGTATTTTGTTCGTTTTTTAGTTTTTTAGAAGATTATCGTTATATTGCTAGATTTTCTAATATATATTAAAAGATATTACTCGAATTATCGTAATTTATCGTAAACGTAAATATTTTTAGAATAGTATTAAAAATTATATAATTAATTTTAATTAATTTTTTAAGATTCAATTACTTGTTTATAGCCTTTGTTTTGTTATTTTTTAAAACTTTTTTTATAAATAATAACGAAGTCAAAATTCGCCAATTTTTCTACGTAACGAAATTATCGTTTTATAAGTTTCTTAATTATAGTAAATCGAGTAAAATTTTAATGATCCGTATAAACTTTAACCTAGTACAAGTTTTCTTTTAAAAAATACCTAAACTTTCGAAATATTATAATAATAGCCATATATTCCTTATTTTATAATACCGTAATTAAGTTCGGCTGCTTTTTATTTATATAAAAAGAATATAATAAAAGATAATTTGCTTTAAATATTTTATTATTTAATTATTGCGTTTAATACATAATTCGAAATATCGGTTTTAGATTTAAGGAGGCCGTTTAAATTATACATAATTAATATTAATTTGTTGGTAATTATATCCTTAATATTTTGAAATTTTTTTCGTTTCGAAAGTTTATTTAAATTTTTTTGTTTTTTTCGTAAAGTTTGTTAAAGGTGTAATTATTTTGTTAAAGTTTCGAATAAATTTCCTATAGTAATTAACGAATTTAAAAAATGCTTATACCTTTTTAATTATCGTTAGCATTTATTATTTTATAAATATAACGATTTTCTTAACGTTTATTTTAATATATTTTAAAGCAATAATATATTCTATATATTCTATTTCTTCTATATAAAATTTAATTTTTTGTACTAATAAATAACTTTACGTTTTATAAGTTTAAAAGGTTTTATAAATATATCTCGTATATGTTTTTTTACTTTTTAAAAAATAAGAATATCGTCAAGATAACATATAACCAAAATATCGAAATATTTTTATAATACGTAATTAATTATTTGTTGGAAAGTAATTAATGCGTTCGTAAATTTTGTTGGTATAATTAAGTATTTAAATAATACGTATTTGGTTTTAAAGATTATTTGTTATTCGTATTTTTTAATCTTAATAAAGTTATATTTATTTTTAAAATCGAATATTATGAATTATTTAGTTTCGTAAAATCAATTTTTTATTTTTATAATTAGAGATTATAATATTTAATTATTAATAAATAATTATAAATTACAATTTTTTGGTTGTTTTTTTTTCCATGCGAAAAATATAAAGTATTTTCCTAATAATTTCGAAGGTCGAATTTATTCTTTTTGTAACCGACTTTTCAGGTATTTTTTGAAAGTACGTAATTCGTTTTCGCTAAGGTTATAAATAAGGTAAAATTGCGTCGAAGATTTTTTTTTTAAAAATTATTTTATAGTTTTATTCGTTATATTTTGATAATTTCGTATTAAGTTTTTTTTAAAAAGCTGTTTCTATTTGTAAGATTGTAATAATATATTGGTTAAACTTTTTAATTTTTGGGGCTGGTATTTTAGGTCGTTGTTTAGTTGCTCTAGTTTCGTTTTAATAATAATAACAATATGTCGTATTTTTCTTTAATACTTATTTTTTTTCTTATATTTTGTCCTTTTCGGTAATAAGGTTTTTATCGTGTTTTTATACCTATATTCGATATTATTTCCAATTAAATATTAAGATCTTATTTTTTCTATTTGTTATTAAAATATAAGATAAATCTTATTTAATTAATCTCTTTATTAATTAAGATTTGGTACTGGCGTCTTTATAATAATCCTAAGATTATATCGTAATTTTTAAATAAAACGATATCGAAATTAATTATTTAATATCGTCCTTAAATAAAAACTTTTTACGGTAATTAATTTCGCGTATAATCTTTCCGTTATTGTAAACAAATTCCTAATTTTTAATATTTGTTATCATATAAGATTGTAACTTATATCTTTATAGCAATTTAAATTTATTGTTTATATTTAATATAATATAATTCTCGCTTAAAACTTTGTAATTTATTATTAAGATATATTAATATGTTCCGATTCGTATATTTAAAATAATAAAGTTATTAACAGGTTTTATCGTTACGTTTAAAATCTTTTTTTTTTTGAGATTCTTTTTAATTTTTTTAAGTTTCGTTATTTTGCGGTTTTTTTATAGTTAACTTTTTTTAAAAGTTTTTTTTAAATTTGTCGAACTTTGTTTATATTTCTATATTTAACGTATTAAGTTATTATATTTTTTGTTATTATTAACGTATTTTTAAATAACCTTTTTTTCGTTAAAATTTATAACAAATATTTATTGAAAATAAAACTTTATAACAATTTTTTTGCCTGTATTTTTTAATATATACTAGATTATTTTTTTCGTTTAGTAGTTATATTATTATTAATAATAAAAGAGTTTTTTCTATCTAATTATTATTTTTTTCGAGTTAATTATTTGTTTTGGCTAATTACTAAATATTTCCTGCAGTTATAAATTAAAATATCAATATTAATGTTTATTGTTTTTGTTATTTCTGGCACGGTTTAGAAAGTTAAATTCTATATAATATATATAGATAATTTGTCCGTAAATATATTGTTTTTATTTTTTGTAATCGAGATATTTTCGTTGTCCACAATATATGGCATATTTTTTGCTATATCGATTAGGGGTTTCGGGATAGATTTTTTCTGTCGAGTTCTAGTATTTACGTAATTATTTTTATAATGTTTTTTATTATGCTTGCGATATTTATCGAGTTAGTTTTCTAGTTTTTCGTATTTTTTATTAGATTATTTGCTATGGAGGGTCTGGTACGTACTTAGGCTAAATTATGTTAATAGATTTGTTTCTGTTTTTTTGATTTTTTCTGAATTATTTTTCGGGTATAAGTTTTTAGTTATTCCGACGGGGTTTTTTAAGTGCTTTGTATTACGTTGTCTTATATCTTATTTTATTGTAATTAAAGTATTTAATTTAGTTCTAGTTTTTTTGTAAATAACTTTTAATTTTAGAGATTTTGGTTTTATGCTGTAAAAAGTGTTATTGTGTTAAAAAACGCTGGTATGAGTCGTATATCGGAGTTTATTATTATTTTTCCTTTTAGTGTCTTTAATGTGCCAGGTATATTGTTGATCGTTGCCTTTAACTGCTATAATAATATAATCCGACAAATAATTAGGCCGATTAAATTTAAAAAGTTTTTTTTATATTTTTTAAGTCGTCGAAAAACTTAATTATTAATATTTTTAATATTTAATTTAATTTAAAAATTTATTAAATGAACGCATTGTCGTAGTTAAATATTAATTCTTTTTATTATAATTACTGGATTTATATTTCGGCTGTTATTTTTTCGTTTATTATTTCGAAAACTTTCGTTAATATTTATTTAAATTATTTATAATTATTATAAATTCGTATTATTTCCGAGTTTCGATTTTCAATTAATAAAATAACGTATTTTTTATAACGAGCTTAAATTAAATAACCGTATTTCCGGTAAATTATTTAATTACGAATTTTATTTATATAATAAACGTAATAAATTAAATAAGAAAATATCTAAAATATGTTGGATATTAAGTTAAGAATAATTATAATTTAATCGAAATTCTGTTAAAAGGTTTTAATTTAGAAAATTTTATAAAAATTAATAAAATTTAACTAAATAATTTAATTCGTTCGAAAAGGCCTTTTAATTTCGAAAGTTTTCTTTTTTTTTCTTAAGATTTTTATGAGCGGCTTAAAGGGATGTTGTAAGGTTATTATTATTTTTTAAGTTAAATAACACGTTCGTTTATAGCATTTAGGCGTTGCAGAATTTCTTCGTAAAAAAACCGAAGTTTTTTCTTTTTGCTTTCGGTTTTCATTTTAATGTCCGAGTTATTAAAGACCTGGTAAATAGGTTGTTTAGGTTACTTATTAATAAATATAATGTCGACGATATTGCTTAAAGTTTGACGGTATTATAAAATAAAATTTTGCAATATATAATAACTAAATATTTAACCAGTTATTAAACCTTAATTATACGAATTTATATTAATAAAAGTATTATAAGACTTTATAATAATAAAGTAATTTAATTATGTCTTTTAATATTAAAGATATAAAAATTATATTATAAATAATTAATATTAATAAGTATTATAAGTTAAAGTTATTTAAATTATAGAAATAATAAACGTATATATCTTGATCTGGCTTACTGGCTTACCATCAGTAAGTTGGTGATCCATCACGTGACCTGCCTCACCGCGCATTTGTGGTTGGGTCGTGGCAGACCGTTTCTGGAGGCCGTGGCTCGTTGGGTCATGACAAGAAGTCGAAGCAAGATTAATAGCAATAACAACAATAGTAGTATAAACGGGAAAAAGAGAATTTCTTTTCTATCGGAAAAGGGAGGAGTCCGTATAAAGTACAAAAGGAAAAAGAACGGAAAAACTTGCTTATCTGTTGGATTCAAGGCTCCATTATCGTAACTCAAGCAAAGACCCAAGTCTTCTTGGGTCCTCTTTTCGTTCCCGTCTTTGTCTGTACAAGTACTGATAAGGAATCGGTCTTCCTTGATATCCCACTGTGCTGCTGTTAACGGTCTGCACTATGTCTAATATCAAAAGAAAGGGGGGAAGTTACATCCTTGCACCTTTCGGTATAATTGGCACCGTTATTGTCACTTGTGGCGGCGTCCCTGTTGTTTACAATGGCGGCGAAGATCAGAGTTTTGTGCTCCGCAAATGCCGTAGCCTTGGGATGGAAGGATCGCTTCAAGTTAAAAGGCACGGCTGTCGCATTAATATCTTCTGCGTTGCTAATCGCGAGCAGGAGGCCATTAAAGGTAGGGAACTTTTCGGCACCCTCCCACTCCCACGGTGGTGACATTTCGGATACCTCGGCGACCTTGCGGTTATCCCCAGGGAAGATAAAGTCTAGGAGCAGCTGCGCAGGATCCAGGTCGTCGGCCGGGTACGGATTATTAATGTCGCCAGGGCCTTCAGAAGGAGTATTAATAGGGGCATACTAAGACCAGAACCACGTTTCGTAGTCGACCATCTGTTGGTTGGTATGGCCCGGCTCGCAAAAGCGATAACCATTGTATGCATTTCCAGGCCCTCGACGAAATTAACTCCCATGCGTTCCAGATCTTCCGCAGCGGCCTTAATCACTGCGTTAACCTGCGTGGTCAATCTATTGAGCTGCTGCCGAAGTTACGTAGTGAGCCTGGACCGGCGCCAAGGCCACAATGACCAGGATATACTGTCACATTCCGTATTTACCTCGTTGAAAAAGGTGATGTAGCTCGGAACGTAAACCTGAAAGCTTTCTCTCGGGTTGGCGCCTCCAGATTCTCTTCCAGTATGGGCTGATATAAGGCGTAGTTGACCTTGTCGCGAAGAATGCCGTCGTCAATCTCCTTTTGAAGGGCACTTAAGGTGGCTTGGCAGTCTTTTGGACGCCAGCCTTGATAGATACAATCGTTCAAAATGCTATATTTCCAAAGTTAACTACAAAAACGTCCGGGCATTATTACAAGATATATTTTAGCGAAACTTACTTAGAACGTTCAGCGTCATTACCTCCAATCGTTACAACAGCAATTTGAGGTTTCCCGAACGGCTGGCCACGGGGTAGGTTTCTGTTGTTATCTTTGTAATCCCCCTGTATCAGTTGCTTGCTGACAAGTTCGACAGTCGTATCACCGGTATAAGCAGGGAAACTAAAGCGGGGAAGCGTTTCGTCCCCGTTAATAAAGCCCCAATTGTCTTTGTCAGTGGACATTTGCATTGGGTAAGATCGCTTGCCACGAAGGGCGTCCCCCGCGATAATTTCGTCTAAATCGTTGCATCCGGTACCCGCCGTGTACGAATCACCCGCGGCAATGAACTCCTCGACCTTCTGAGCCGGCCTAGAATATGGGACAAAGGTAAGCGATCTCAATTCAACAGAGATCGATTGGGCCGCTCCGCGGAAGTTAAAGTCGGGGGGTATGTCCTGACCCAACACTGCAACGACGAAGCCCATAAGGTAGAACATTCTTAGCGACATGGCGCCCGCCCATATAGGTGGATACAAAGATGGAAAGTAATAAAACAGAAGATGGTAACAATAAACCACGAGCCCTTCGTAGCACGATAAGTAAAGGCTAATGGTGACGAGACAAGACGTATGAAAAGATTCCCAGGACCAAGGCTTTAATAAATATTTGCCTGTCCTTATGAAGTGATTCAACCGCACCTAGGCCCCTACCATCTCGCATATTACGTTAAAGTTATGTGTTCTAAATATATTGTTGGTGAAAGTGTACCAACAGTCTATGTACATAACTAATTTCGCTCTGGTGTTATGTGGTTGGGCTGTGGCTACGATATGGCATAGCTATGTTATCTGCTTTGCTCCCGTATAACATTAGGGGCTATACGTTCTAAACATATTATTGGTCAAAGTGTACCAACAGTCTATGCACATAACCAATCCCGTTCTGGTATTATGCGATGCGGCTACGATACGCCATAACTATGTTATCTGCCCTGCTCTCGTATAACATTGCGGCTATGTGTTCTAAATATATTATTGGTCAAAATGTACCAACAGTTTACGTACATAACTAATCTCGTCCTGGTGTTACATAGTTGGGCTGTGGCTACGATATGGCATAGCTATGTTATCTGCTTTACTCCCGAATAACATTAGGGGCCATATGTTTTAAATGTATTGTTGGTCGAGGCGTTCCAACGGCTTACATGCGTAAATCCTGTCACGTTTAGCATTGCATATCACTACCATCTGTATCTGCTAAAATACGTACTTCACTTTTGCTGCTCTCATCGAGTGGTTGTATGAAATTCTATCTTCCTAGGGGCTATTATATAACTAAACCAAGAACTATATATCAGCAATATATTAGGGGATATGGCATTACGGAAGTTCCGAACGGATTTATTAAATTAATTTAACCTATATGCCGATAGTCACTTTTCTAAGCCGAAAAGATTAAAGCGGTATCGCTTATTCGTAGGTTTAATCTTGCCGCATATACAGGAATCAGAAATCCGTGCCACAAGGGCGGTAAAAAGGGATGCCGAAGTAGGTGGGGGCGTGATTGAATGCCTGTGTCGACGCCTGGTTGGACCTCCAGCCCCCTAGCCCGCACCAGGCATCTATTTTAAGTTCTCGGTTGTTAACTTTTATCATTACAACTATCTCAGCACCCTATCCGCATTTAACCTACATCTTCCAATCGGGATTTCAGGTTATTTGTCAATCATGGAATTACTTTTCCCACAAGTATTAACTTTTTGCGTTTCCCTAATTGCGCTAGCCGCTGCTGGACCTTCCGTATCCATTCCCCAACAACAACCTTTAGCCCAGGTTGACGCCATGACTGAACCACAGGGCATGGTCAGGATTCCCGGGCATAACAATGCCACCTACGGCCCGATACCTAAGGGAAACCAATTATTCCAGATCGAATTCCTCGAAATCGCTCCGTCGCCTATCCCTATGTATGATATAACGTTTCCTTTCTTTTCCCCGACTTTACTTACTTACTTAACCCATTCGACTTGAACTTATTTATAATCAATCTGAACCTAGCGCTAATTTATTTCCTAGCGACCAAATTTTTTTCGTTTTTCTTCGCGGAGAAATTTCACAATCTAAAAAGAGGGACTTAAAGCAATTTGAACACCTTGCTACCGCAACACTTAGCATAACTCTTTCCGCCGTCCTCCCGGATGGTAAGCGTGAGGACCCCATGACCTACACGGTACCCCTCCGCACCACGGCCTTCGCCAACACAGCCCACCTTTCGATCCGCGATGCAACGGGCGCATTCGTGGAACATCTAACCAATAATGGCCGTAACGACATCGTAACGGATTATTGGATCCCGGGTATGTTTTTACGGACGGGGACATGGACTTTTGAGGTTGTAGCTAGGCTTGGGGATGGAACTTGTTTATTTGCCATCTCGTTGACGCAATGGTTAGAAGGGGAGCTTAAAAAGTGACGTGATTCGAGTGGAATACGTAACTTGGTAACATACAAATTTAGTTAGTGCTGCTGATTATTAACACTGATGTAGGAGCAACCTAAAACGGGATCGGATCTAGTTTACTTAAACAGTTAGGCGAGTGCATGTAACAACCACCGTTATAGCAGGCATAATAGAGTAAAATCGGTCTATTCTCACCATTACACTTTATAACATTACCTCTAAATTTAATGCTTTAATAAAGTAATAATTATGAGAATGACTTTATTTAACAATACTATTTAATTTTTATAGTGGGGGTTACGTAAGGAAGCTTATTTTATGGGTCGCGCGTGATATGGAGGATGCCATTTGTAGATCCCAAAACCTCCATTCTTGGAAGCTTCTATACCAAGTAGGCATCATTTATATGCAATTTTGCTGCGGTGCTGGGTGTAGAAATTGTGTATACACGATCTACATCTAATATAATCCGAGCAGATCTGACAGACGCGACGGCGACATTAACTTCACATAATGTAACACCACGCCGCCCGTTAGTGACTTTTGGAGTCCCATATAACCACCCGAAAAACTAGCCAATACGCGCGCTTACCCGCAACACCGAGTCGAGATCGTGGTCGCGACGTCTTAAAACCACGCAGAAACTTCTGATTAGATCCGTACACCCGGTCTATAGCCCGTCATAGAAATCCATATATCGTACGCCATATGGAAGGGAGTACCTTCCAAAGCAGCTCCGTAAGGTAACAAAGCTGCCCTCGCTTTCTATTCCCACGTCATCTAGACTTTGAACCTAAACACAAAGAATAGTACCCAACTCAAAACTCTAAAAGCCCAAGTCAACCTTCCTCCAGCTCCAACTTCAGCAGCTGCCCAGCCTCCAAGACACCGACGACATCGCCCCTGTCCTCCTCTACGACAGCCACGACGGAGAGCTGCTCGTCCGCGCCAACCCCTCTAGGCGGGTCCCGGTTGCGGTTCTGCTGCAGCAGCACATCACGAACCCACTCGGCCGCCCGCGGGACCGGCGTGTCCGCGCGGACGGCGATCCAGTCGGCGCGCCCGACGACTAGGTCCGGGATGGCGGGCACGCCCAGTGGCAGCTGCGCGACCTCGAGCGCGCGGACGCGGCCCGGTGGCACGACCCCGTCTCGGCCCCCGTTCCCGTCGTCGTAGTCGGGAACGCGGACCCATCCGCGGCCGGTCCCCGAGCTCGAGTCGAAGGCGACCTTCAGGATGTCTGCGCCCGTAGGCTCGGAATCCCGTACTATCGTCGTCGTCTTCGTTTCCGTCGGCACCGGCGCCGCACGGCGGCAACGGCACGACGGCATCTCGCGCAGCGGGACGGCGAGGTCCCGTACCCGCTGGGGCTTCTTGGGTGATTGCGCCAGGGGCGGTTGCGTCAGGGATCCTTTCGTCCGCTGCAGTGCCTCGCCGATTGTCCCGCCGGGATGATTTCGCGCGAACACGGAGGGAACGCCGCTGGTGTGCAGCTCCTGGGCGGCGGCGACGGCGAGGGCGTCGCCGATCGCCAGGGCGGTTGTGGTGGAGGTGGTGGGTGCGGCAACGCCGAACGAGACGGCCTCGGGCTCGTGGACGGGCGCCGGCAATAGGACCATGCCGGGGCGGCGGCGCACGAGCTCGCAGTTGTCGGGGCTCCGGTGGGAGGTCAGGACGATGGTGGGCAGGGCGGGATCGATGTGCGGGAGTAGGGCGAGGAGTTCCGGAGTCTGCCCGGAGAAGGTGATGAACATTACAGTGTCGCGGGGGCCGACCATGCCGAGGTCCCCGTGCAGCGCCTCGGTCGGGTGAAGGAAGGCGGCGTGCACCCCGAGACTGTTGAATGTTGCGACCAGCTTCTTCGCGATGTGGCCCGATTTGCCGACCCCCGTGAGCACCAACTTGCCCCTTTCGCCCTGAGTCCCTTCCCATAAAATAGCCTGGACCGCGGCGTCGAAGCCGGCGCCGGCGACGCGGTCCGTCTCGTACAAGTGCACGAGGTTCCGGAGGGACATTGCCTCCGTATTGAGCACGTGGATGGCGGTAGGGAGTCTTTGGCTGGCTAGCGCCCTGCTGTTCCCATTGTCGTCTGACGTCAGGGGCTCGTTGTCGTCGAGACAAAGCTTCTCGATTGGAACGCCTGGCTCCTCCGCACTCGGCGTAAGTGGAGACGGCGGCGATGGGGGTGGCGCCGACGGCCGTTTTGGGAGCCCCAAGAGGTAAACTTCGCTATTGTGGACGGGGTGGTTTTCGACCATTGTGACCAGTCTCGAAGAACCCACGAAAGGAGAGCAACGAGGTCGAGGTGAAGCCAACCTAAGCGCTCATGAAGTCCCAAATATATCGTATAGTGGCAGTGCTCAGCGCACCGTATTTGGAGAGTGCACCATGGGCTCAATTGTCGATTCTGGCTATGATTGGACATCTGGATCGTTCTCCGCCACAATATCTCTCCTAGTTATGCACACGAATTCGAAATTTGAAACCGGCCGTAACCCGGATGTGGGGCTAGAATAATCAGAAGGGAAGGGAAACGGGGACAGTGGTAGAGAGGATGAATCTTTAAACCGTAATGCTAGGGATCCATCACTTGATAACGTCAATTGCAAGAGGAGCCTCGTGAGAAAGGGAAAGGTAACTCATAGAGAAAATGATCATGCTAAGCCGTTGAAGAAAGAAGTTCATAAAGGATTACGGGAAGCTAGATCAATAGCAAATCCGAGACGAGCCGCTTACGACCGCAGCTAACGGAGCAATGAAGAGCATACCCACCATTAGTTATCATGAGTAGATTAGTAATTATGTAAATTCGGGACTAAAGGATGCAGTCCTGCCAGCGTCCAATCCGATGAATCATGACAAAGACGCGAACGGAAACATATGAGGCATGTGGTAAGTACAAGTAGGTAGGTATAAGAATGGACTTCGAGCCGTCATAGGCATGATGTGGATGGTGAAATCTTGCGCGATCTCGACTCGCCAGGAATGCTCGAGTTAACGTAAGGTAGGCCTGTTAGGTAGGGGTGGGTAGGTATCTACCGAAACGCATCCCTACCATATCTTAGCGTCGATGGCGGGCCGAAGAGCTGGTGAGTGATGCTGCAATTTCGGTGATGGCCCGCATGCGGACTCCATCAGGGGGCACCACTACTCACTTGCATACAGCAAGCCGCTAAATTTAGCGTTACGATCACCTTCAACAGGTGATTGGGTGTTGATTATGCAACCCGTTTTGCTAATGGCTTGGCAGTCCCCGGGCAGGCCGTGGACCAGAATAATTGACACACCCCCACACTGCTTTAGAGCAACTTAATCAGATGCAATTATTTGCAAAGGTTATAAAATATTAGCCAAAACGCTTAAAAAAGAGATTATTAATGTTGCTAACTTGCTTGTTTGTTAACCTATTAAATAATGTATATTCTGAAGTCGGCATATATATAATGGCTAATCCATTAATATCATTTTGCTGAGGCTGAATAGGGTAAGGGTAATGTGTGACAATTATTTTGTCCACGACCTGCCGGGGGGCAGCATGGCTCTCCGTACTGTGCTTCTCTAGCGCGGGGCTCGCAATTGATATAACTGAATGTAGGAGGGGCAAATTCGGGTTCGTCGGGACATAGATGCTCCCTAGTTCAAAGATCCTCGAACGGCCGAGGTGGTTATCCTCTGTCGTAGTCCACAAGGGGAAAATTGGTGACTCGACAGGCGTTCGTGCAGCTTGCCGAAGCTATCAGAAAACACGAGGACTATTGGCCCATATATTTAGTTGAGCATATTATCTGGTTAGATAGGATCTCCTTGTAGGACACAGGTTTCTCTAAGCAATGTTTAAACGACCGGTAGAAATTTGCCCCCGCATTCCTACATCGTGGTGATGGATGGCGCTGTTTATTGGACGATGACTTACACCTGCACGTCACCTTAGCGAGTTATAATGATGGGCGTAGAGGTTTTATGCTGAGCCTGCCGAGAGGAAACCTTGCTTGTGAACCCCGTATCAGCTATCAGCAGCTAAGGCATTTGTGTGTGTATAAATGGGTAGCTAACATGTGATGCGCAGCAATGAAAGCGTCAACAACGGTCGGTTCTTCGATGGCCCTCCATCAGCCATCAGTCATTCGATTTGCTGTAGGAAATGGAAGCCTAGATAAGATAACCTGACCGCCAATCCTCTAAACAGACCTGGGAGGAAGATCATTACCATTGCAGGGTTCGTTACGTCGTATTGGTGGTTTCCAACCAGGAGCGGCTTCATTGTACAATGTGTTATATGTGTATCATCTATCATCTATCGTCTATCGAGTTTTGTATGCATCTAGTTCTCGAAGCGGAAAGAGGGGAGAGCAGGCAAGCGCATGCTTGTGCTTGCCAATACAGTACCCTCGTGAAGTTGATAAGGTTGTGGGTTACTATCGTTAACGTACGGGGCAGAAACATGCCACCAGCCAGCGACATGATTCCCAGGAAAAAGCAAGTTTTGCAGACATCATTGCTCGTAGTAGAGCTATGGAAATCGTGACCGCCCGTCACCTTTATGATGCACACCCGCTATCAATACCTAACAGCTAAGAAGCCGTGCAGGTTGGCAGCGGCCTTTCCCTGATCGGTACATATGCACCTCCAACTATCCATCTTCTAACCTTAAAGCCTACTTACACCTAAACTCAAGCCTACCAATTCCTCTCTGCCCATCATTCTTACCAACTACTTAAGTAGGTGGGAAAAAGCACGCAACCTGCCATTTACGAAGATCAGCATCCGCACCTATCTCTTAATGACGATAACTGCTATTGTTTTGTGGTAGTTCAAGAGAGAGAAAGTGAAAAGGAAAAGAGGAAGACAGAAAACACGAACAGACTTTCAATCATGACGCGCCAGATCGTTTATAGTATCGCGCTCGGCGTCTTCGTCTGCAGTACGTCATATCCCAGTTTCCCGCATCTCAACAACCCGTCAAGCGTTGCACTCACCTCCGCTTCCACCTTTGGAAAGAGGGGGATTAGACGAAGCCGATAACCACGAAATTACATCGAGTCTCGATGTCTTTCATATTTCAATGTTCACGATTGATATCCTGTTTCCCCCCACTTTAGCCACTCCGCATGATGGCTTCAAGATGGGCATATTCCCGCTCAGTAAACCCAACAACAGCAGAAGTTGCCTATCCAAGTAATACATACGCTGCCCAGAATAAACTAACATGCCCACCCCCTGAACAGCGACGGTGATGACGATCGCCTCGATCACGACGCCGCACTGGCTCTCGTACGTGGTGACTGCCGACAACTCGGGCGCCACGTACCGCAAGGACCTGGGCCTGCACGAGAGCTGTTCGTCGCTCGACGACCCGCAGTGCCGCCACTTCCCCGACGACGACGACTGCCGCGGCGACCAGTTCTTCTGCTCCATGTGGCGGTCCAGTGGCTTCCTGCTCTCCTTCGCCACCATCGTTGAGCTTGCGACCCTCATCACCTTCATGGTCGTCATGGCTGGTGGTAAGTACAAGCGCGAGACGGGTTGGAAGCTCATCGGCGCCTTCCTGCTCGCCGACGCCGCCGTTGAGTTCGCCGGCATGGGCATAGTTGTAAGTAGTTCGGGTCTTATTTTACTCCCTAACCCCTGTCAGAGGGAGAGGGATGGAGAGAGAGGGGGTTGGGCTTTATGTGGTTGCCCTCGATGGGGTCGTAAGTAACAACGCGTGCTGATCATCCCGGGCGATAACACCAGGCCTACCTCTTCAACAACGACGAGCAGTTCGCCCTTCCCAGCTGGAGACTGTCCTCGTCCTGGATCCTGTGCACCGTGAGCGCGGCCGTGTCGGTCCTGATAGCGTTGGGGCTGTGGGCCACGGCCCAATTCCTGCCGCCGGAGGACGACTACGAGTATCTCGACGATCCCGAGGACCCCATCGACTCCTAGAGCGACGCTTCTGCGTATATTGAGTGCCATGCAGCGTAAAGAGAGTAGCAGAGAATAGTTCCTCAGTCCCCTCTACTCGCTGCGCTCGCTCTCATCACCGCAGAAGCGGCGGATGGGCCCGGGGTGCTTCGAAACCTGCGTCATGGATTGTTTTGGGGGGGGGGGGGGG